>CM021700.1:4854966-5032137 GCA_011074415.1 Stictonetta naevosa
GAAGAGAAGAGAAGAGAAGAGAAGAGAAGAGAAGAGAAGAGAAGAGAAGAGAAGAGAAGAGAAGAGAAGAAGTTCCTTAATGGTATTCCAGGGAATTAAAGACCAGGAATGAGAGAGCCACAGTGGCAGGCTGACATGGATTGTTTATTTAATTCTTCCAATTTGTTCACCTTAATGAAACACCACAAGATTTGAGTGAGCGGTAATTAACAAGAGAGAGCCTGTCTAATGAAACCAGTACAAGATTATATTTGTTTCAAGGATCAATAAAAGGCTGTGAGTGAAGATCATACTGGTATCATTCAGGAAAACAAATCGCCTTGTGTCAATCAATTGTCATGCTGCACATGCATGAGTCTGTGTAAAGCATTTTAAATATTGCATCAGTAGAAAGACAGGAAAGGAAAGGATTGGTAAATTTGGAGGTATCTAGTACTTAATTTGTTGGTCTGTCAGGTACTATAATTACAGCTGCAGCATTCTTTTTCTGTGCCTTCAATAGTCATTACTAAGCACTTCTAGTGACATAATCAAATTAAAGTACGTTTCTGTTAGAGCTCACGGAGTCCTTTGTGTAGAGTTTCTTTGTACATTTACTATCACCGCTTGCAAGTTTTTAGGAAAACAAGAAAGAAAGAAAAAAGAGCAGCTGATAAGAAAGATACTTCCCTAACAATCCTTTTGGCCTTCCATAGGCAGCAGTTGGATTCCCTGTTGCCACTAGTTGACTTAGCAATTAATAATGCAGCAATTTGCAGTGAACTACCAGATCTCAGTGCACAAGGCGTGATTTTATTTATACAGTAAAGTTGCTACTGATAATAACAGACTAAAAAGGAAACGATGGTAGAAATGTTGTATCTCAAAATGCATAATCAATTTGATTATGGAAGAAATTGAGTTAGTGTCAAAGAAAGTTAAATAAGTGCTACACAAGATTGTTGAAACAATGCTGAAGCTAATGTAAAATCACTTCACTTCTCAAAAACACACACAGATTAGAAATTACATTCCTGAAATAACAGTTTTGAGAATGTTTTCATCTGCATGGGAATATGCAGGTTATAGATAAATGTTTAAGAATGGCAGTATACTGCTGGCTTTCATTTAGAATGGGATTGATGAAAATAAAAGCTTAGTTTAAAAATGTCTGAAGGACATTGAGAGAGGTCTAATAAGATTAAAAAAAAAAGAGTAATTAAAAATAATAAAAAGGTTAAAAAAGAATGTATAGAGACATAGTTGTCTGAAAAACAAAACATTAGACTTAAGCTCAGACTTAGTTATGTCAAAGAGCAGTCCCAGACCTAAGATACTGCTGAAATTAAACTAACTCAATGGAAATGAGTAGACTTGAGGTGTACACAAGACTGTGGAGGATGCAGGAAAAATATGAATGAGATTCATTTAGCTGGCTGAAGATGTTCCACAGCTTTAGTTTCTTAATCCCTGTGGATGCAAAGATGAAATACAATTTCATTAGGGTTATTGGTAGATTTCCATGATTCTGCCCTAGAGCACTCTTTTCTTTTTTATTCATATGTATAAAATAATTAGAAAAATAATATCACAGCTCCATCTAATGTATAATTTGTTAGGTATACAGAAAAACTCATTTGGATGATTGGAATGTATTTTTAACATAAATTCAGATACTAGACATACAAAAAATTATAAACAGTAAAATTTGAAATTGAACTGTTGTCTGTTTAATCCAGTGAGTTATATTTGCATTGGACTTTTGTTCTACTCATAATTTTAGATAATAATTATACGCTTATGTTTTTCACCTTCTCAATTTCCCTAACTTTCACAAAGATGTATGGTTAACATGGGATTTATGGGTAATTAATGCATTTGGTTAGTGTAGTAGTTGCACATTAGCACTATTGGGAATAGAATCTTATCCCAAAATTCATAGTTTTTAGATATATCATATAAAATTGTGAATTTTACATGCCTGCTGATGAAGTATATACTTATATATGGATATATATAGTTCTGTGTTCATAAAAGTCTTTGATTGACTAGAATTTGAGCTGGGAAGCTTTGGAGTATTAATTCCATTAAATTTCTTATGTTAACTAGAAATTTAAACACTCATGCAAATCTTGTGGGCATCATTGAATCCAGCTGCAGAAATTGTATTCATCAATTGCATTTGTAACTGACTGACAGTTTTTAAAACTCCTCTAATATTATGAAATGGAAAATAGCTCTGACTGGTTTCATTCCTTGTGTGGCAGAGTCCCAGTCAAGGAACTGCCTTTAGGAAGTGGAATTTGTGTCGATTAGTCAATCACCAACAGCTGCAAACAGGAGGTAAGGCAGTAGCAAGATAGTGACTATGCTTTCTGTCAAAGTATTAAAGACAAGATGATCCACAAGTTGCTCAAGATGGCAAGAATTATAGGCCAGAAGCTGCAACAGATTATCAAGAGAAAATCATCTTTAGGCAGTAAAAATAGTAGTTTTGTTTGTCAAGATAATTCCCTGTCAAATTATTGGAAGACACATGGGATAGTGTGAGCAATGAAGATTGCTTTGGTGACTACTCAGAAACATTATTTCTTATTATTTCACTCATGTGTATGTATGTTGTTGGTGTGTATCTGAAAATATATGTATGTGTATGATGACACAATTAACTCAATTAACTCCTGTCATCAAAATCAAGTAAATGGGTTGTGGAAGGGTATGTGACAAGAGTGTGTTCAGTTTGCAGCCTTTTCTTTGTGTGACAGAGGCATTATAATAGGATAAGGGAAAGACCATACATGATGAAACAGATTTCCCATCGATTAAAACCCTTCTACAGCTTTCAATTGTAACAGTGAAACTTGTCTTTCTGCAACCATCAATTTGGCAGAAAAAAAGAAAAAAAATACAAAAAATAATTCAAAAATACTATTTGTGAATGTCAAAAATCTAGATTTCATTAATCAAAATGAGATGCAAGTCATCACAGCCATTGAACTACAGAAGTAGTAAATCATTACAATTATTTAGGATCCTGGGCTCTTCTACGTTAGGTACTGGTTTGTGCTGCTTGTCGGTTACATCAGTTGTTGGGAGTTCTTAAAAGATCTTAAGTGTAACAATTGAGAAACCTGAATTTTACAAGTAAAAATTGCATTTATACACACACACACACACATATATATATATATATATTTTTTTTTTTCCAGTGACCATGAACCATGAGAAAGAAATGTTGCTGACAGGAAGATAATTGAAATCTTTTAGGTGCAGTGCTAGCAAAATTTCTGAAAAGTAGACAAAGGCTTATGTTAGAAAAATTAACTGCAGGGACTTCTGTCCAAAATAGATAACAGCAAATTGATGTGTTTGATCATGACAGCCATCGGAAGGATCATAATCTTAAAGATAGAATTATATGGCAGAGTGCTGGAAGGTCACAGTAATAAAGGGCAGCCATGGTCATGTGGATAGGTCCCAGCTCACTGGGAGATTAGCTCCAAGTGCTCCAAGCTTGCAGTAGCTCAGGACAACTCTTTAAAATTTTCTTACATAAATGATATACACTTCTTTAGCTATTTTTCTTTCATTATATTTATTTTAACACTATAAATCTGATAATGTTACGCTACTTCTGGAAGAGGAATTGATCCTCCTCCACATTTTACAAATGATACAGTTGAGATGATAATGGATGCTAGATTGCATAGATACTGCCTATGTGTTAGTCCGATGTTGATTTTAAAAAAAATCTAAAGAATACATCTTATGATAAAGCATTACAAAGATATTAATTTGCTACAAGTGTGACCCTGTGTCGTGACCGATAGTGACAATTTCTCTAGAAATCTGTGTTCCAGGCCATCTTCTTTCTGAACTAGGTATTCATACCTACACAGAACAATGTGCCTCCCATTGAGGTACTGTCCTGGTTTCAGTTAGGACAGAGTTATTTTTCCTCCTAGTAACTGGTAGGGTGCTATGTTTTGGATTAGGATAAGAAGAGTGCTGATAACATGCTGATGTTTTAATTGCTGCAGAGCAATGCTTACACTAAGCCAAAGACTTTTCAGCTTCTCGCTCTGTCCTGCCAGTGGGCAGGCTGGGGGTACAGCAAGATCTGGGAGGGGACAGACCCAGGACAGCTGACCCAAACTGGCCAAAGGGGTATTCCATACCATCTGATGGCATGCTAAACAATATATAGGGGTGGCTAGCCGGGGTGGGGGGCCGGCTGCTCGGGGTTGGGCTGGGCATCGGTCAGCGGGTGGTGAGCAATTGCATTGTGCATCACTTGTTTGTACTTATTATTATTATTATTATTATTTTCCTGTCTTAATAAACTGTCTTTATCTTAGCCCACAGGCTTCACTTTCCCGTTTCTCTCCCCCATCCCAGAGAGGGAGGGGGGAGGGTGAGCGAACGGCTGTGTGGTGTTTAGCTGCCAGCCGGGTTAAACCACAACAGGTACATACTTATTCCGCAGGAGTGAACTCCAAATGGAAGAGAACCATACAATACATGAGAAAAATTCCCATGTACCTGTGCTTTTGTTAGGAGATTTGCGTAAGTGTTCATCTGTCTATTAAAGTAGCAGTGTTTGTTCTTTTGTTACTATTGAGTGTACAGTATATAAGTTGATAAATACACATCTCCTTTATTTGATACTTTTTCCTTTTCTTGTTTTGAATTTTTTCTAATGTCTTAAATAATTTGTTTTTGAAATAAGAGCACATGTTTAGAGTATGGCTAGGTACATTTTCAATGTGGAGAAAAACAAAACAGATGGAAGACAATTACATTGCAAAGGAACAGAAAAGTAACTGTTCAGTATCTAGTTTTCCGGTTTCATGTGCAGTTATAGCAAAAACATTTAGAATGGAATGGAATGAAACAGAACAAAACAGAATGGAACAGAATAGGATGGTTAAAAGAGCATCCTACTTCTCAGTAGCAATAAGAAGGCGGAATTAAAATACATTGTGTTTTAAATTGTGTTTCACTTGTAAATTGGTCTGGAAATTTGGGCAATTTACAGATATTCTGAAACAGAGCATCCACCAGGATGTGACATTTTATCAGGAAGGCCAAATTATTGGTTGAAATGAGTTGGAATTGACATGATAGTCTTTTGTAAATAAAAATTCCTGAATTTCTTCGTATTTTTAAATATTCCTTTCTTTCTAAATTTGATTTAAATTTGATATTCATTGTATAAGCTATATTATTATATAGGCTATATTCATTATACTGAAACAACATATCTAAATCAAGCATCCAGACTGATATCTCAGAACTAGTTATTAGTTGAAATTAAGAAAAGCTAAACATGAATAGGTATGCCTTAATGTAACATGTGAAAAGGCAAAGGAAGCATGCTCACAGTTCTGGCAGTTTTTCTTTAGTGCTAATGTGTGTTTTGTTTGTGTCTGAAGTATTTTCTAACATCCCATGTGCAAAAATAATCTCACATTTGTTTGACACTTGTGTCTATGTCTGGATTTTTGAAATCAGGTACATAGGTATCTATGAAGTGGTTTGCTTTCAGATTCTGAAAGAAAAGGTTTTTATCTTCCATTCCCTGTAATCTCTCTCTCTCTCTCTCATGTATGTCTGTCTTTTTTTCCTAAGAATCTGTCTTTATTGTTGAGGACTTTTTATGTCTGACATTTCAGCCATCTCTTGTCCACAGCCTTATCATTCATGTTGGTGAAATTGGTTATTTGCAACACCACTAGTGCCTAAATATCTATGAGATATTTCAAGGAAAAAATGTGAGGAAAAAGTGACTTGTTTTTATGTTGTATCAATATTCATAGCACTTGTAATTGCTGTTGAGTTGTAAAGAGAAAAAAGGAAACCTATTAAACAGGTAAAATACTATGTATCTGAATTGTGAAAATGATGGGTTTAGCATCTAATCTAGTTCTATCTGTGCAGATGCTGCTGGAAAGGCTTAAGGCTATTTCATTCTAAAATTTTTGCAAGTAGTTACTTTTACTTGTATTTATGTATTTAGAGTAAGTTGAGTTCCTTCCTTTTGAAGGATACAGGCAATTGTTGTTCTTTCTTTTCTTTTTCGTAAACAGAAAAGAATAGATGTCAGCACAAACTGTTGTGTCACACAGATTGGAGGATATGCCAGTGTGACTGGTTGCTTTCCTCCCTAATACTTGGGAACTGTTTCTTACTGTTGTATGGATTGGGTATATGACAGGTAGAGAAACATCTACTCATTTAGGATAGAAAAATAAAACTGTAAAGTCTCTAGGTGTTTGGTTTGATTTAAACCCATTTGCAGTTGTGTAAGAGAGAGAATAAACCCTAAGGAAAGCTATAGAACTGTGATGTATTGCACTACAAGGACTGCATTAGAGCCCCTGTCTGGTAGTGTAAATAAAGACTTTTATATTTTCATTTATTGATTGTAATTCTAAGAAAGCTTCACGTTGTCCAGTAGAAGTGGCTGAAAAATAATGTATGGAGAATCTATTGGAGATACAGAGGCCTTTTAGAAAGTAGAGAACCATTAGCTTTATCATCAAAGACAAAAGCATTGTTATATACATGCTGCTTTTATTCTCTGAGAACCTATTGCTATTTCCCCTGGTGTTGAGCTGTTAACAATACCTTCAGTAGAAAAGGCAAAATAAAGGGATGTGGTGCTTTTTAATCCATTTGTATTTTCTTGAAAGCCAATATTTCCTGAAAAGAGTGGATCCAAACCATCTGCTATTGGTATTATTGGATTTTTCTCTTTAACTAACTTCATTATGACCAGACTCAGCTCTGGGTTCTCTGAAAATACATGAGTACTGGTCAGAATGAGTGCAGGAGGTGGGGGGATACTAAAAACTAAACAAGCTCAACTTGGAATCCACAATGTAGCCCCATTTTTAACAAAGGTATGAGAAAATTGCACAGCAAAGTCTGTGAAAAAAATTACATATTCCATTAAGGCTATATTCATATTTCTTTTTATAGACTTTTGTATCACTGAAGGTATAGAGGTTATGACATAGTATGTAATGTCTTCAATATTTTAATAGAAATGACTGATTCATGTTTCACAAAGCATTAAAATCCACTAGTCACTTCATTAGCTTGTGAAAATTAGCATATATACATTGTGCTGCTTTTCTGCTTTCTCTCTGGGATAAGTATATGTAATATATACAGCAGTGAATGTCTCCCTCAAAGTTTTTAACTATCAAAATACAAGTGCTTGAGGAGGCTGGAAGCACTGGCCTGAGTTCTGCCACTTTCACGATTCTCAGACTCATGAATCATTCCAGATATCATTGTTAAAATGAAAATGTGTGTTAACAGTATAAAGGTATGGAAGAGATCACCGCTCACATTAGTCACTCTAAAGCCATCTTTGTGAAGTCTTGCCATGCAATCAAAATCTGTTTTTACTTACATAAATAACAAAGAAATAACCAAAACAAACAAAAAACAAACAAACAAAAAAACAATGATCATGATCTAAAAATTCCTTGGGTATGTCTAGAGAGATGTTTGTAGTCATCTCTTATTTATACAAACCTGATGAAATAAAGAAATATCATCAAGATATAGAGTTTATCACTTAGTCTTCGATCAGCACCTCTATAGGAAATGCTACTTAGGGGGGAGAAATGTATTCCATGACCATCAAGTCACAGTGTTTCTGTGTCCTGAGTACTGATGAACAGTGGGAAATGGTGATGTGAAGGGAAGGGAGTGTTAAGATTTAACTGGAATCTTTGCTACATGCAATAAATGCAAATAATATACAAAGCAAATATTTGTAATACTCCATTTACCATTAAGGCATAAGAGAACTAATGTCTTGAAAAGAATTGAAGGAATAGAACAAACAGCAGAACCAATGACATAGAAACACAGTCAATGGTTCTGCAGAAGCACTGAGCAAAGGTGTGCTTCTTTTCTCTAGAAACGCAAAATAACTGTTGATTTCAGTCATATTGCCCTGGATTCACACAACTGGAACAGAGGAGACTCCTGTTGACCATTATGTAAATCTGCTTATTGCCTATTTACTTGTCTAGGATCTTTTCATCTGTGAACCAACTAACAGTGCTAGTAATGAAATATCTGTCAAATTCTGTAACTTGATTTTTTATCTTCCTAATCCTCACACTGCAAATTCAAACACTGTAGAGGGAAGATGAATGCCTATTGTCTTTTCAAGTTAGAAATTCTTAACACCCATACATCAGCCATCTTATAGACTTTGTAACATTTTTATGTTTGATACCTTGTTGCAGGAAAAATCTGCAGAAAATATAGACTTGTAATTTGAAATTTGGTTATTATATATTCATTAGGATGTATTAAACCTTTCAGTGTAGCTGCTTATTTTAAATGCACATTTTAAATATCAATTTTATCATTACAAAATATCAAATCATTCTACTATTATGTATGCTGAGGAGACATAGTGAGACTAAGAATATAGAAATACCACAGGGACCTCAAACAGCATTCAGCCTATTCTCATCTCTGAGCACATCTTAGTAGTACCAATGGAAGCTCTTTTCTCCAGAGAAAGGAAAAAAGACACTGAAGTCATGTGGAGTTCTCCCTCAGAGACAAGTGAACGGCAGCCCCTCAGCTCACACAGATTTGGTTCCATGTACTACAGAGTACATCAGTCAAATCTCACCCAGAGTCAACACGCTGAGCAATGTGTAGAACTCCTTGATAAATCCCAGACAGTGAACATGCCCACTTGACTGCATTTTAAAAAAATTTTAAATCAAGGTAAGTGAATATAAGCCAAATATTAACTAAAAGACAACATTGTTTAGAGACAAAAGTTGAACATTGAAAGTAACTTTAAACTTAGCATATACTAATGGTAATCAGTAAATCCTGTGTTAACGCCCCATTTCAGTAGCTGCAAGGACCTAAAAGCAGCAAAATGACCAGTTTAAAAAAGCAATGGTGTTTAATTACATGCTTTTAACATACATTTAATAATAGGTTTATTCTTCTCTATTTATGGTTTACACACACACATATCCAGATATGTAAAATAAATCCAGTGCACCTAAGAGATACCTACACTACTTACAAATGAGCCTCTGCTACAAAGCTGGCTTATCCTGTAGACGCAGGTAAGCATGTAACTAGAAATTAGTGCAAGTGTTTGTCTTTCTCCATGCTAGAAATCTCGTAGGCTTTTTCACTGCATGTCCCAGCTTCACATTCACTGGTCAGGTGGTGGGAATTGGGTGGCTGCAGCTTTTCAAAAGCTGAAGTTCTGTGTGCAAACTTGCCAGTTGTTTTTAAATAATTTAGTGTGTTTATAAATGACTTCACAAAAGACAAGCATAGCTCGTTGGATCCAAAGTCTTAACATTTTATCGTCACATAAGCATAACAGTAATATTAAAAGAAAAATAATGGAATTTTTTTTTTTTTTCTGTTCTTTGAAGTCGTTATGAAGAATATGCTTATCACAGTGCACTGGTTTGCTAATAGGCTACATGCTTGCTTAAGCCAGAAAAAAAACATGGGCAGGATTGTGCCTTTACTCTGCAAGTAAAGAGAGTGGCAGTAAACACACTACCAATTTTTGGCTAATAGTTTTTTATTTGTTTGTGGTTTTTCCTGTGGCCATTGTGAATGGTCAGTCTGGAACCTGAGGGTAAAGCAGAACCTGTGTGACAGATCTGGAGGCCATGACTTCACTGAAACATACCCAAGGTTCTGTCAGGCTCCAGCTGTTAAACACAGCATGAGTTTCATAATTTCAATTTTCCTGCTGCTTCTCTGTTTTAGTCTATTTTTCTATATTCTGTTTTAGCTGGAGTCTCCCTAATTTCACAACTCCTCCATGGTGTATAGGATTATTTTTTTATTTTTTTATTTTTTTGTAGCTGTAAGGATTGTGAGTTGTTGCCTTGGAAACACAGTTGTGCATGCAGCTGTTGTAACTGTACTTGTTACTTTGCTTCATCACTAACGGTTTCAAAGCTTTTCTGTATTTGTCTGACATTTTTTGATTCTGTAACTCTTTATAACAATATGTTTGACAAATTACCAGAGAAGGAAATAAAACCTTAACCTTGCAATGTACAGAATGCCCCTGAGATCCTGACTGAATCAGCTGTTTTCTTGGCCTCGGAAGCCCCAAAAGCCACATTCAATCCCCCGCCTACCTATCTGGAAAAAATATTGAAATGTAAGATTTTTTATCTTTTTTTTTTTTTTTTTTTTTTTTTTAAGTTTTGATATTCTCCATGAGAGCTTCTATCTGCAGGACCTGGGGACAGCCTGGGACTGCAGCTCCTCCAGGTTTCCAGGATGAGAGCAGACATCTGTAGGAATGGGCCTGTGCCATCCTGGGCCCCGGCAGGGCTTTGGCTTGGTCAGACAAGGACAGGTCCAGCAGGTCCAGTAGAACATAGCAGATGATGGGTGAGTACTTCACCCAGGTAGAACAAAAGCCTTTCCCGTGAAGGCTACGTTGGTACCAGAGAAGACTGCTATTCATGCTTGCTGCCTTTCTTGTGAGAGTCCTTAAGACTTTCCCTGGGGCTGCCTTGAAGTGAAAGGTTTTGGACCCCTTTCAATACCAAGAAAGAGGGCTGTTAGATCTGAGAGAAACCACACAGGGCCCTCTTCCAGGGCAGGTTCTCCCTGCTTGCCAGCTGGTAACTAATGCCAAAGCTCAGAGACTGCTGAAATGCATAAGACAGTAGCATAGTTTGAAAGTTGTATATGTTCACTTTTTTTTAGCCAAGGCTTCTAATTGCCAGCATATTTTCAATCCATATACCTGTCAACTACACCAGTTTAGCTGGCATTGCACTGCCTTTATATTGTCTTCCACTTTTATAGCAATATAAAAAATGGTTCATTTTTTGTATGTCGCTCCCTCGCTGGTGCTCAGACTGCTGAGCTTTCCCATTTCCCCTGTGTGTAAGATAAGCCGTAATAGGAGCAGAGGAGGACAGGTGGGCACTATTTCTGTTACACTTTCAGAAAGAGGAAAAGAATGCTGCACAAATAAATAGAAAGCCTGCTAGCTCCATTAAGATACTAAAATGTTTTTGTCTCCTTGCATCTAACTGCTTTCCATGTACCTCAGTACATTGCAATGTGCATGTCTTGTGCTGTGCATTCTTTGTAACTAACATTTTTTAGATGTCTTTTCCTGTGAAAATGTGAGTGAATTCAACAATTGAAATTGCAGTCTTAACTGTTTTAGATGAACAACCTGCAGTTTGATTAGCGTTGCCGTGGAGAAAGGTAACCTTAACTTACAAAGTGATGCTTACAATAGTGTAGTATAGTTCAACTTTATTTTTCAATTAAACGTCTTAAGCTGATTTAACCTTACTACATTTATATTCTGCCTTTTGGTTTTGAAAGGATTTTGTTAGGAAAGCTACCTAAAAAAAAAACAGAACAAAACAAAAATATGTCGCCAAGTAATGTGCAGCTATAATACACAGTGTTGAAGCAGAGAAGGAATGGTTGTTCATGCTAGCTTGTAAACGACCTCTATAAACTCAGTGCATATATATGTCCTTTTCATACAGAAGAATATGTATTGTAAATTGTCATTCATATGATGAAAAGATAACTAAAATTATATTCCAATTGCAATTGAAAAACTCCAGAGTTAAGTGGCAAAGGACTGGATAGTTGGATAGTGGACAATTCTGGATTTTCTTGAGCTCTGTCTGAGAAGTACACAGAACATCCTGCAGGACAATCACAATCCAAGGGGCCATTTTACCGCTTGCTTTTTTATAGCTCACTCTTTGGAATAAGAGATGTGTCTGCAAAGAAGCACAAGCCATATCTTTATTTTCATTTTACATTTGTTAAGCTGACAGGGCTGATGTGGGAACTGTTATGTTGCAACAGTTGCTCACTGTATGGGGAGAGGATTCACAGGGCTTATGATCCTTTTGTCTGGGCAACTGCAACAAAGTGAATTCAAAGAAATTCAGAATTAGAGCAAAAATGTGAAGTAAATGATAGCATCAGTTTCATCTCTGTAATAGTTTCAGAATATAATAAAACATAAAAACAATTATGATCTAGATTGTTAGAATGTTAACACCTAAACTAATCTGTATTATTACAGTTTTTATCACAGTATCTGAAATATTTGCTTCTACCATTTGTGTTGAGTATAGAAAAAATTGTGACTCCACAAAAGAAGCAGTATTCTGGAGGTTAGATATTAATGATCTTTCAGCATCTGTAGCATTTAACTTATTAAGAATTTATTGAGGTTATGCCCTTGGTTGCTGATTGGAGTGAGCTGTGAAAAACATTGTTCATTGTTCTATTGTATTCTGAGATTTTCTTCCTCTGTCAGCTCTTCCTCAGAGGACGATGTTTAACATAGTAACTTTTACAACAGAAGTTTCCAGAGCCTGAACTCTGGAAACATAGCCTATTTTGGACTTGCATGATTTTTGTTTGAGTTATTTTTTAACTTGACTTGGGGGATCTTTTGGGTGGGAATGAAATTTTCAACTGCAAAATGCTACCTATGTAATAATACAAACACATGCTGTGCTGCACTACATTAGCAAGAGTGCAGTCAATAGGTCCAAAGATAGGATTGTTCCCTCCCATTCAGCTGAACATCACTGAAGGATGTTAAGCAGAGGCCACCAAGATAATCAGCAATCTGGAAAACTTGTCTTGTGATGAAAATCTGAGGCAATTGGGTTTGTTCAGCTTGGAGAATAGGAGGAAAAGGGAAGGTCTTGTCTGCAGTTACCTAATCTGCTGTTACCTAATAAAAGGGCAGAGAAAAGATGGAGTCAGACTTTTCTCAAAGATGTGCAGTGGTAGAATGAAAGGCAAAAGAATCAGAGTACAAAATGGGAAACTCCGGTTAGATGAAAGGAAAACTATTTTCACCATGAATGTGGTCAAACATTCAAACCAATTTTCACCATGAATGTGATCAAACATTCAAACCAATTTCCCAAAGATGCTCTGGAATCTACATCCTTGAGGACATTCAGAATCCAACTAGGCGTTGCTTGAGGCAAACTCTTCTAGGTTTGTGTACTCTGAGCAGCAGGTTGGACAGGGTAAGCTCAATAGGCTACTTTCAATCAAAATTACTCTCTGACTCTGATTTTTTTTCTTCTCATCAAACTTCTCAAAAATGTATTCAACATCTAGAAAAGTAGCTGTGTGTGGGGGAGGATTTTCATTTGACCATTCTTTTTACGGATTGTTCAGGCACAGATACTCAACATTCGTACAAATTGGCCAATATTTGCCATTGTGGAAAAAAAAAAAAAAAGTAAGATGAGAGAAAAAAGCCAGACAAACACTGGTGAAGGTTGTCCAGATCTCAGAACTCTCTCAGAGATACTCAAGAAATAAACTCTCTTAAATTATCCTTGTAGGAATGGGGTGGCAGTGGAAATGAATGCTACATTTGATACAAATGATAGCATCTTAATCTATGCACTTTGTATTTCCTCAGCTCTTTTCCCTATCATATTTCAACTGTCAAACTCCAAAGTCAAAAAGTTAACAGCTTTGCAGATGAACTTCTGCTTTCCCATTCCTAACTTCAATTGCTTCTGACAGCCTGCGTTTGCCTATCTCTGAGATTCACACAGATTTATTTCCATCTTGGCACTGAGGACTGGCATCAGGCTATTAAACGTACAAGGACGCAGCAAGTGAATACCTATCTATATCCTGAAGACACTTGGGGTCTTGAGAGCCTTTAGGGACTAATGCAGGTAAGGAGATACCTCAGTGATACCTCAGATACCTCTGGCAGCTACTGCAACAGCCTTATGAACTGAAGATTTTGGAGGTTTACTTCTTTGTTCCTGGTTCTACTGATAGAAATCTTCTGTAATAGGAAAGGGTATTGGTTAGGGCACTTATGAAATTAAATGTAGAGAATCAATGGTCACTAAAGTATTATTTTCTGTCACTTTTCGTACCAACACTTTTCCAAAGAACGTCAAACCACAAAACAGAATTTTTTGTTAATACCTTAAAACTTTGTACTATTAAATCCAGAGATGTATATCTTATGTATGATGATCATTTGTCACCTTATGTGGCAAATGAAACAAAGTTTAATACTTTTTAACAACATTTTTTTTCTATAAAATATAAGTCTTCGCAAAGTAGCAATGGTGATTTTTTCACAGAAAGTGTAAAAATCTTCTATAGCCTTTTATGAGCTCTCTAATATTAGCAAAGGTTAGTATAGACCTATTCTGTCTTCTCAGGACAGTTTTATTACACTGCAATGCATTCTTCAGTGCTTTGCTGGAAAAGAAACTGCTATGGTTGGTGTGCAACCCCTGCATAAGATGAAAGTAGTAAGTTCTTCCCTCCAAATGGCAGAGATGTGTTAAAATTCTGCATAATCTCTAAATGGTGGCCTCCAGTCTCCCATTTCTACCATACTTAACTGCTTTGATAAGTTGTTGTAAAGGTACAAAACACTGATAGTGTTCTGTTACAGAGGTTAAAAAGGTTAGTTTGACAGGTCTTGAAAGTACTAATGTAAAAGTATGTGGCAAATCCATTCTGTAGTCGAGGCAAGGGGGAATAGGGGGGATAACTGTTATTAATGAAGCATGTACTGTTATTTCAGAAATAACCGTCATTGGTCACAGAAATAGAACGACGGTGGTTTCTTTAAGGTACTTTATCTCTGGGGGGGGGGAAACATGGAAACTGTTTTGGCCAGTGTTGATTTTTTTTTTTTTTTAACTACCATGCCTACAGATACAATAATTAGCTATTGACCAAAGCCAAAGCAAGAGTTTGATGCAAAGACAGGATGTCCTTAAAATACCCTGTACTAACAAATGAGTTATTGAGTCAGCTGAAGTAGCTGGTAAAAAGTGCAGATCTGATATTTGTTATTTAGTACTATTAAGTACTCTAAATGACTTTAAGCATAGAAACCCAAAAGAAAACTAAGAACCAATTAGTGAGTATATGTGCCATCCTATAGACAGGCAAACTGTTGGAAGCTGGAAGTGTTTTGTAACTCCCTTTCAGCATGGTTGGGCTTCTTTCTCAAATCTTTGGACAGTTAGCTGATGGTGACTCTGCTCTTCAATGTATCATTTTTTCCTGCAAGAAAAGAACTAGAGAGAATAATCGTTTCCCATTCATTTTTTAAGATAATCATATTTCTGGAGGTCAATATTTGTTGTTGTTTTTTTGTTTGTTTGCTTTTTTATTCTTAAGAAGAGGCTTGCCATTATCACGGAGCTTACTTTGCAGTTGGAAAGAGTCAAAAAACATCAGTGTTTTTAAAGCTCAATGAAGCTTTTATTTTTTGGTATGTTTTCTTTAATAATATTCCAACAAGTTGATCAGTACATTGAAGATACATATGCTTATGTATGTAGATGTATGGCTAGGCATACTGCTTGTAAATTAAGAAAGAAAAAACAAATAACAAACAGCTAAGAACTCACAGTAGCTATCCCACAGGTGAGAGGGTGAATTTTTAGCGCCATTGAACACTATAAATGTGTTCATTGTATCAGTGCTTCAGAAATACCCATTCTAAATGGCTTTGTGTTGATCCACTGTGAAAATTCATTGTGCTCAATTGCCCTCAAAATTTCTCATTTCTCATCTGTGATGTTGCACTCTGCTGACTGCACACTGGACTGCTGTACAAAGCATGCAGGCACCCTGCTGCAGCGTGTCTTAAAATACTTTATATTGCCTTCAAGGTTTCCATGTATTACTTAATAACTGAATAGAACTGTGTCTAGGGCTTGTATCTATGAGACTTTCGAAGATGTGAATGCATTTCACAGTGAATTTGTAAGTTAAGAGGCATGTGCACACAACAATTTTTGTGTGTGTCACATACCATTGCATCTAACAGAGAAAGGTGGGAAATGGAAATTTGGCTATGATTTTTAATCATAACTTTGATTCAGAGAAATCAAAACCAATCTCATATCATTTCAATTCTATTCATGAATTTAGGGGGGGGAAATAAAAGAAATAACCACTGACATAAATAACTGTCTTTGTCATGAGTGGCAAGAAGTTGAAACATAAAATGTTTGTGTATCTTTTTTCCTGCATTTTTTCTCACTGAAAACAAGATTTGCGTTTTTGTGTGTGTGTGTTTATTTGCTTGTGTTTCAGCTTTAAAAAGGGGCATTTTAGTATGTTTTTGATGTGGCTGAAAAATGCTCCTTTAATTTACTATATTGTCTGATTTTTTATGAACACCTATGTATCTCATCCTTTAAAGTTTCAGAGAAATAAATGCTTGTTTTGGAATAAAGAATGAGTGAAATTTAAAGATCTTTCCAGAATATGTATAGAGCTGTCTCATTTGGTCCTTCTTGTGTTAAAATAGTTTGGTTATGGCCTGTAGATGCTCTAAAGTATTAGAATAATTATATCTTTATAAAAACCTGATTGGATTGGCAGAAGCATTGGCCAAGAAAGGTGCATCTAAGATAGTGAGAACTTTGCATTCAAATTAGATATGGCAGAAACAGTCTTGAGGACTGAGAAGTTGCAAATTTAAAAGAAATGCTGTTTCTTGTTCACCTTTTCATTTTATGCTTTTAAGTTGAAATGACAAAATCTTCTCTGTAATTTAGACGTTGGACACTTCTGTCCTAAAGATTGGGGCAGGAGATACTTAATCATTTTAGAAGACTGTTTCTTCTATTTAATATTAACTTTAAATATGTAGCTGTATTAAAATCTGGCAGGAGAAATGGTTCATTTTTGACTTGATGTGGAGGGGAATACCTCCTTAAGCATCATACAAACCACTGCTCCAGGAATGATTGTGAGTCAACTGGAGAATGCCAAGATGCCAAGGTCAGACTGCCTCACTCAGTCTGCTAAGCATGTGAACTCCCTAGTAACTCTTTAATTCATATTTCACTATAAATTCAGAAGTATTATTTAGAGCCTTGAGGTTTTTGATCTTTACCACCAAAAATGGGAACAAATATAAATAAAGTGTTATTTTTTTGTTTTGTTTGTTTTTGTAATTAACTATCAGGACAGTTCATTTGCTTTCCATCCCCAGTCTCCTCTGGTATTTGTTTTTCATATAGATTATATGCAAACAGGTGAAAGCTGTCTTCTAGGGACATAAATATCAGAATATTTGTCTTTTTTTTTTTTTTTTTTTTTTTTCCCCTAGAAAAACAGTATTTGAAAGCACATTGCATTTCTAGTCTTGAATGTTAAGTATACAACAAATTATAATCTTGGCAAACATATAAAACACTTTTGTGTCCCTGTATGTCTGTACATTCATCTCTGGCTTCCAGTACTAATGCTCCGGGTGGAAAAGAAGTACTAACTCATATAAATGATAGTATAAAATGTCATAATTCATCTGTTCTTCATGTCTAAGGAAAAAAATCTAGTATTCTAAGCCAGAAAATATCATCTGATTTGATTTTATATAATAATTGTGTTCTTTTGAAGATCTTGAGAGCAGAAAGGTCTCCTTCATTTTAGTGATACTTTTTGTATTTAAATCCATAAAATGAAAAGTCATTCTTATAAAGAAAATAAAACATCAGAAATGTTTTCTTTTGACTAGGCTTGTGAAAGCTGGGTTTTGTCTAAAATATTTGCTGACTTCAGTCATCCATTTCTTGGGGAAAAAAAAAGTAAAAAAATCAGGCACTGTAACACATAATCTCAGCAGGTCCTTCAAAAGAAAGTAAGGGCCAGCTCAAGTCTATTGTCTAGACTCAACTGTTCAATACTCATCATCTTTATTCTTTTTATTCTTATACCTCAAAGTAGTTTTAAAATGGCAAAAGATAATAGGAATAGTTGTAGGAGAGTGGTATCACTGCCAACTATGACCATATCTATAGAAAAAGAGCTTTTCTTGTAATAAAGCTTTAATTTTCTTTTACTTAACTTTATTGTATGTCTTCAGCATTTCACTGCTTTTTTTATGATCCCAGTTATTTCAAAAAAAAAACATTCCCTTTCACAGTAAAATATTATATTTATGTAGCCTTTGAGTTTATACTTTTACATAGTTACAATTGCTTCTTTTGTTTCAATAAATTGCATTTTCATTGCAATTACATTCTGTTTCATAATTTAATCACTTCTAATCTAAATAAGTACAGGAAATCTGTGCTTAGATATGCAAGTCTGCTGAGAAAGTAAAAGGTAACCCAATTCTTTTCCACACAATTTTTTACTTATTTGCTACTTATCTGAGGACTAGGTTTGTTGGGATGTCTTGCAGAAAATAGCATTAATGTCCAGTTTGGTTGAGGACTTGCAATAAATGAACAGTATTAAACAATTGTCTCTGATGACCACTTTCTGTGTGTACTGCTGCTGGTTTAATTTTTAGGTGGTCCTATGTGAAGCCACGAGTTGGACTTGATGATCCTTGCGGGTCCCTTCCATCTCGGGATATTCTATGCTTCTATGAACTATTCTAAGCCAATTCCAAATACAGACAGTTGAGAACAGCTTATCTCTCTCTGGTTTTGCTGCATCTTATGGAGTATCTGGGTATTTTCCATTACAAGCTAATATGCATTTAAATTTGTCTAACATATTTTCCAATGTCTGCAAAATCTAGGTGGAAAATAATGCTTTGTTACAAGCTCCATTATCAGCCCTCTCTAAGTACATTATTTCATTTTCCATTTGTCTAGGTTTGGGAATATTTGCATCTGAACAAGATAGCTTTTTTGCCAAGTTAAAAATTATTATTTTAGAGATGAAAGGTTTGTTAAAGTATGCCCTTATCTGGAATATTTTTAAATTAATTGATATGTGAGGAATAGTTTTGTGAAATGTTCTGGATGAGCCTCTACAGCTCGAAGTTAAATTATTGGTATTAAAAACCAGCTCATCTAAAGTAAACCTGGAAATCATTTCAGGCTTATATTAACTTTTGAAAAATGTGGAATTTGAATGAAAGAGAACTGGTATAGAAAAGAATTTTTTGTATTTTCCAGTATCCCTTGGAAAATAAGCTCTGCTATTTAAGTTCTGCTAAAATGACTTTGATTTTGTGTGGAGACTTTTAGCTGGTTTTATGGTGGCATGAATTCACTTTACTGTTACAGCTTGCTAATGCATACAGGTTTATAAATCTAAAACATACTTTCACAACTTTTCCTCATAGATCATTGTTGATGGTTCATATTTGATTCTATAATATCAAAGATTTTGCCTGAAAAAGATTTTGCCACATTTTTTTTTTTTTTTCCCCTTTTGGAATCCTTTGAAAACATTAAAATTCACTTAACATTTACCACATTTGACTAGGAGTCAAATGAATTCTGACTTCTGTTAAATGAACAATGTTAGCATTTCTGCCTCGGCCTTTTCCTTAAGCAGCTGAACAACTTTTCTCATTTTTCTCATCCACTCTCTGTGACAAAACATTCCAACCCACAGCTCAAACAGCTGTTATTAAGAAGGCACTCACCCAACAGGAGTGCTGAGCCCCTTGGATGTTGATATGCGAGGTGCTCTGTACTACAGTGGGGCAGCAGAGCTGTTGGCCTACCTTGCAAACTGTGACAACCCTGCAGAGATGCAGGCACTCCTGAAGCACCTCTCATCAAAGCTTAGCTGAGTAAAGAAAATAGAAACTGCTTCCTTTAACCCAGTGGCCTGTGAGATATATTAGCAGAGAGGCTGCTCAGACATCTTGCAGTGGGGCTACAGAGCAGCATTCTCCAGGAGGGGGTTTGGGCAGGCTGCTAAGGAGAGTCATTTCCCTAACTGTCCCAGTTCAATTTGTTGCCAAACTGATTTAAGCCCCTAATGCTGAGTTAAATGTGCTAAAGTGCTGCAGGTGGTGTTTGTCTAGAAATTTCATCTTCTACTATATTGCAGTGGGTGGCCCTCTACTCGGAGAGGTAATCTGTGTGCGTACTGACTCCTCTACTCTTCCCTGTGCACTTTGCCCTATGCTCTGTGCTGGACCTGCTTAGAGTTTTGGATGTTAACTCTCGAGAGCAAATGAGCAATATTCCAGATTGTAACTGCCAAAAGAAGCAAGCAGTTGAAGAATATTTCAAAATAAGGTGTCTTGTGACTTTTCATAGCTTTGAATGTGGGGGGTTTCTATTGTAATTTGTCTAAATTGGGGGGGGGGAGGGGGTTCTTAATGTAGTCTACTGTAGTCATCTGTCTTTAAGTTTTGTTTGCTTGTTTTTCCTTGTAAAACAACACATGGAATCTGATTCAGATATAAAATAGCATTTAGGCTATATTCTTGGTTGTTTGTGGGCTTAGTTTTATGCGGGCTAGTTCTGTGTAGACTTTAAAAAATATTCTGATATATTTACTGTATTTATGCTTTCTGAATATTGCATGTCACATATAGAAAGTTTATAGAAACAAATGCCAATGCATTTCTTACATATGTGTTGTGGGTTAACCCTGGTTGGCGGCTAAGCCACACTCCATACAGTAAGGTTTATTTCTAAGGATCTCATATATGCTGTGGTAACTGATGTGAAACAAACCTAAGAAGAGTAATGTTAACCCACAGGTGCAAAGTTGTTTGTGCTTCTTTTTAATGGAGTGTGTTGACATTACCCTTTTTTACCATCATTTCACTGCCCATTTGTTGATGGAGAACAGAGTGCTGATTTTGTTCTGCGGTTCCTTCCTTTACAGTCAGTAGTAAATACCATGCTCCCTTCACTTTATAGGCCAGGGCAAAAGTCACATAAAGGATATCATTTCTTCTTGTAACAAAGATCTAATTATTTAGTGTAAAATGTTTGCTCATCATGTCTTGCTGCATGGCTGAACACTCAGGATGCTGATGTGAATAGTTAATCCACTGAAATAGCACAAGTTGTTATTGTCTGAGGCATTGCTTGTTGTCAGCAGGAAGGATCCAGCAAGTGCCTCACCAACATCCGCAGGGAGCTCGTTAAGCTCCATGATGTTTGTTGCTGTTAATTTAATATGTCATTGCTTACAAGACTGGCCCAAAGTCCACACTGCAGTTTAGAGAGAAATAGTGACAGGATAATATTCTTTCCTTGTTTGGTAGAGGTTTTCTTCCACCTGTGAATTTCAAGTTATTTGAGGATTAAATGCAAAGTAACTCCATATTACAGATTTGCAGTTTGCTTTCATTCCTTAAATTAGAATGCCATAAATTGCAGCTATACATGGCACTACTTTTACATTTTCTATCTGCATTGTCGATTGGATGGCCTTTTACCAGGAACAAATGGATTGAAGCCTGGGTTTTATGTGAGAGTTGGGAGCAGGCCACGCATCTCTGCCAGCTCTCCCACCTTTTGTTCTGTAAGGCGAGCGACCTGCATTAGCCTTGTCTCTGGTGTGGTAACCCAACACCTCCTTCTTTCATGTTGAGGGGAGGATTTCTGATGCATCTGCTGCTTAGCATAAACATGGAGAAAGTGAAAAAATCTTACTGAAAAGGATCCTTGTGCTATGAAGGTTTTTATTGCTTAGCCATAAAATATGACATCTTCTAAACCACTTTAATGGAACTTTTTCTATCAGAGATTGATATTATATATGAAGGTACCCAGGAGGAACCTATTCACACGTTGATCTATTGAGTTCTCAGGAGGAATTAAATAAATAATAAATTGTAGAGACATGATAAATTTGGAGGAAACCTTTAATCAATTATTAATTGATTATTCACATAAGCACAACGCTTGTAAAGATCAAAACCTAATTTTGACAACATATGAGAAGTTTTCCTTTTGAATTTAGTAATATATTCTCAATCTGTTGTTCATTAAGGTGAACATCTGTGAATTCATTAATTTTCCTCCAAGCTTGCTACACCACAAATTTCATTTCTTCAACAAATTTTCCAAAGAATAATCCCATTACAAGCTTAGTTTATAATACATACAATGACAGCTTCGTTAGCATACTTATCTTTCTTTTGGTCTAATAAGTCTTTGCAACAAAATCTATTCTAAGGTGGTACAGGGCAATAAGACCAGGAAGAGTGTATAAATGTGATTGAGGAAACCGACTGCAGAGTTTGAGATTTTACTTGAGCTCGTAGAAATGAAACAGTAGGTTTTCTAAACTGCTGTGATGCTGTGATTCATAGCTGTAAATTTCTATTTGCAAGGTACAGAAAATATAAATTTTATCCGGCATGATATTTGTCTAATGTCAAAAAAAAAAAAAAAAAAAAAAAGTCTACTGTAAATTCCCTCTTTTGCTAATTTTACATTACTATTTAATAGAAATTATTGTAGTTCTTGATTAAATTTCAAAGCATAGTGGGAAGAAGAAGGAAGAAATGGGCTCATGATTCCACCTTGATTTTGAACTTTTAGAAGGATATATGTTAGTAAAACTATACTCAAAGACAATATCTATAGGTGGTTCTGTAGACACCTTCCAGGTGACGTACTCTTCCCCCTTACTGAGTACAACCGTAATTGAAATCTGTGTGTTTAACCCTTTCAGGCATGCATATAGATAGCTGCCTCTTCTTTGGCATTTTTCACAAAGCTGATGGTAAATGAAATACTGATGTTTCAGAGAAGATGAGTTTCACACTGTATTAATACGACCAGTCCACATTAGGATAGCACTGAGCAGAATTTGCAGCTGTAGAAGATTGTCACTATGCTCCTATGTTTAATGGAATAATTTAGGCATAGAGACAGAAAGAAGTCTATGCTAAAATGAGTACAAGCACTTTTAAGTAGAAAACCTGTAGCTAATTTTTAATCCTGTAATTGAATTTGCAGTATAGCACATAAATAAAGCTAGGCTTTTTTAAAAGTTGGATGCTTTCCACTACATAACAATGTTTTTTCCCAAGTATTTTCCAACATACTGAGCAATTATATCACCATGCCACATGCCTGAAAACTTCACCCATGAAGCTGCCTATGCAGTGTTGAATTAGGGGAGCTTCAGAAGTACTTGCCAGTTGACGGTTTGCTAATAATTGACAGACTGCTCAATATGAGTTGTTAATTTGTAATTTGCTGTAGCACACTCAGGCATCAGTGCATGGTCTCTGCTGTGTCACATCCAAAAATGAGGTGCAAAGCTGCTTTTTCAAAGGCTTTTTGATTATCTTTATGTCTTGCTCCCACTAAAAGTTAGAGCAATACTTAAGAGGTTCAGTTCCACACCCAAGCTTTGAACAGTTTCAAAAGAAATTCAAATGAAGGAGGATTATGTTATGAAATACACAACATTCTTTATATCTTTCTCTGATGTTGTTGGATTACTTGCATTTAGTAATTAAGCAAAAGATTTTGCAAGTTACCAACAAAAGTGGTGTTAGAAAGTTGGTGTAATAACATCTGTGAGATTAAGCAGTCTTGTCATTGAACTGTACTTCTTCACAAATGTGTATTAGATTATGTATATTTGAGATGCAGTCTTATGAAATACTGAGTTCCCTCAACCTTTTTTTTTAAAGTCAATGGAAGCCAAATCACCTGGGTTGAAGCAGAGAACATCAAGCTCATTGCAAGTTTAAGACTTCACTATAACTTATGCTCTTAACATTTAAGATTGATCCCTTTTGAACAGATAGTACCTGTAATAATGCCACATTTCTACATCATCTGAAGTCAATTAAAATGCTTCTATTACAGCTGTATTTTAATCAAGACTTACTGGGAAATGGAAGTGAAGAATTCTGCTTTTCTTAATAGTACCACTTAAAAAAAGAAAAGCTGACTGAAAAATCAAATGAATTATGTTCTTTATACATCCTTTAAATGTCCACTTTCTCCCCAAAATGAATTTAAATTACCTCTATCTTAAAGAAGAAAGTATTTCAAAGTCATGAGAAAACATAAATGGATCTTTCTGGACTTTGCGCACGGAGAATTCAAGTATAATTCATTAAACCTTATTCTATAAATAGGAACCCAGCAAAATACAGGCTGTCATTAATAGATGGTAAGTTGACATCTAAGTTTAATATCTTACAGTCCTGTCTATTTACAGGGCTTAAATTAGAGGACATGCATTTCTTTATAAAGTAAGATGTAGAAGAAACAAAACTTTATATAAAGAACTGCATGGAACTGAATACACTATATATGTATATATATATATATATTTTTTTTTCTCACTCTTCCAGCCTGAAAACTAGGCTGGTTTATATATATATAACCACTCTGTACTCTGCTATTTGGAGTCAGCAGCAAATACCTGCCTTCAGGATCTCATTCTGAGTAGAAATAATAGGCTGTTGTATTATTTCTGAACTGGACAGTATTAGTATTACTGTGTATTCCTTTGTTAAATTTTGTAGAGTTTCAGGGCCACTGTTCAGAATCATTTGCTAGTTTTTGGTAAAACACAATTTTGTAGTTAACAATCACAGTCTTACTGTTGTGGTTTAACCCTACAGACAGCTCACTACCACACAGCCATTTGCTCACTCTCCCCAAGTCAGATGAGGGAGAGAATTGGAAAAAGGGCAAAACTCATGGACTGAGATAAAGACAGTTTTATAGGACAGAAAAGGAAAGGAAAATAATATATATATATTTTTTTTCAGCGGGAAGCTGAAAAGCCCCTGACTCTGTATAAGCACTGCTCTGCGACTACTAAAAACATCAGTGTGGTTATTAGCATTACTATTCTCCTAAATCCGAAACATGACACCATACCAGGCACTCTGAAGAAAATTAACTCTTACCACTGGACACTTGCCAATTGAGTCATCTCACAAAACATGATCTCACATACTTGTTCAAAGAAAATAGTTTATTGCATGTTTACTCTAGAGGTATGAGGATTATCATGGATATTAAAATTTATTTTGAAAATCTAAAGAAATAATAAAAATGTAAATCTACAGTTCCTCTAACACTGTCATTTACATTTTGTACTTGTAAACTCATGAGCTTATTTAATTAGGAAAGTAAAGGCTGATTTGCTATTTACCACGTTAAGAATGGAAAATAAGATACTATATTGGCAATGAATCTATCAGTCCTGTGACAGATTTGAGATTAAGTTCTTACACTTCCATGACATTTTGAAGTAGACCATTTTTGCTGAGGAAAAGAGATAGGAAAAGGAAAGGTCATATCTCTCTTATGAGGCAGTCATAGTCTCCTGTAAAACAGAAATGTCTGTTTAATGTCAGTGAACAACCCAGATGGAGATTCATGTTGGAGGAAAACATCTACACTTTATCTTACACCTTAAAATTTATACTACTTAAACCTTGTGATAACAGAATCCTAAGTTGTTTTCAGATGGGATTTCTCTAACATTACACCATAATCCTTCATTCATGCAGACCACGTTTTTCACGTTCTCCTCCAAAATTAGTCTCTCTTGACTCCTGACAAAACGATCCTTTGTATCACACAAATATCTGAATACAATGAAAGACTCATTGAGGCCAAACTCATGTTACTACAATAAAGTATTTCACAATTTTTGCTCAGATTAGATTTTGCAAGTTCTTTTTCCTTCCTGGTAGAACATATAGCCTGAGAAGCCAAGCAAATCATTGACCAAAGTGATTAAGAGTAGTAGTTGTGCTTATAAGAAAAAAGGAAGGGATGGTAAATAAAAGCATATTACCTACATAAAGTTTGACTTCATAATTCCTTTGAGCTCTGTATAAGGAACAACTTAATTTTTGTACGCTTTTTGGTTTACTTAATTTCTCTCCTCTGTCTTGTGAATCTATTTCTGCCATGTAAATACCTAAATGATTTATTTCAATAGATTATTTTTTTAAAGATTTCCTTTACCTGTAAAACAAATTTCTGTTCTTCTTTTTAACCTTTACAGGCTATACAAAAATGGAAAAAAAATATTGTTTGCAGTCATGATAGTTTAATTATAGTAATAAAAGCAATAGCTTTTACTTTAATTGCTCAGTGGAGTTATGCTCCTGAACGTTACTCCACACCTCAGCTTAAAAAAAAAAAAAAAAAAAAAAGGATTTAAATGCAGTCTACCTCGAGGTTAAATGTATGCATGTGCATTTAAATGTTTTGTACACATGAGGGAATAAAAATCGGACCACCTGTAAATTAATATGCTTGAAGGAAGTCTTGATATTTGTAGAAACTAGAATAAAATAATTTTAGAAGGTATCTTTTCTGTGTGTGTGTGTGTGCGCCTTTGTGTGCATGTGTTGTTTTTTAATTAGCTATGTAACTTCTTTTCTTACTGTGCCCTTTTACATAAGGAATATCCTTCAAAGAAAAAATACACTTTTTTAATAGCTAACAATTTCACGTTATTTCTGGCAATAATTGGTGAATATTATTTAATAAGTAATGATTGAAATAACTCTTTCACAGAAATCACCTATTAAGGAATTTCAGAAGTGATGGGAACATATAATGCATTCCATATTCATGCAGTTTGATTTAATACAATACTTAATGTAAAATATGACATTAATTGCTTATAAATAGTTTCTTATTCTCTAGATGCAATTTTTTAAAATCCTATATTATCAGAAATAATGACCTGGCATTATGCTTTAATCAGTCAATGTCTTTGTTAATATTAGGTATGTTGGAAAAGCAAGAACCATTGAAAAATATGGAAGCTTTGGTTATTTAGTCAAACAGAGGATTCCAAATCTACTGGAGTCCGACAGTAGGTGAGGTCCAAACTTGGTTTCTGTGAATATTTTAGCAGCTAAGATTGCAAGAAAAATAAATATAAGCAATTAGTTTTTAGTGCTTTATTTTCTTATTCCATTTTTCCTGCCCTGTCCTCTCTTGTACCGTCCACCACACCCCCTTTTAATTTTCTCCCATTTCTTCTACTTTTCTTCTTACTCCCTCCCCTTTGTCTTCTGCAATTGGCTTTCATTTTTTATCCTCAAACTGGCTTTCATTTTTCATCCTCAAATCTTTACTTTTGCTGACATTTCTTTCCTTCTTCTTGTAACCCCTTGGAAGCTTTTTGGCTAGAAACAGAAGACAGGCATCAACTCACAATCCTCATAAGCCACAAAACACAACACTCATGTCTGTTGAGCACAGGCTACAGCAGTAAGTCAGTGTATATACAGTCAAAGTCAAATGCATATACAAGTACCTCTTTTGTCCTAGATTTCAGGAGTTATCTTTGAAGGGCAGAGCTTTGTGTGCCACCTTCTCTCTATTTCCTTCTCATAGGGACAATGAGTTGTTTGTATAAGTTGTGATTTGCTGTCTTTAGTATTATTTTACATTCCTTTTCAGATCAAAACACAAAAATGTTTCTGTGTTTCTTGGGAAGCTTTAATCTTTTAACGTAGGTTTTATTGAAGAGGGTTTTTGTTTGTTGGTTTGTTTTTTACAAGTTTTTATAAGTTTGAAATTAATAATTATTCTTTCATATAAATAAATTAATAATTATTCTTTCATGTTTTCTATTTATGATCAACAATGCATCTGATTCTAGATCTCAAGGAGAACTCAAAGTTTTGGTAGAGTCAAAGCTATAACAACAAGTAAAAGCAAAGACAGTTTATACTGGAAAGAAAAAGTTGAGTTCTAAGGGTTCTGGACAGTTCTCTGCTGTTACACTACCTCACTGTAATATTTATACCAGGTGTGAGTTTCAGCTATGACAGAGCAGAAACCTGTGACTAGAGCACAGTCAGATTCCCTATTATACTAAGTAACTGTGTCATCTAACTTTCTTTCATAAACTAATCAATTTCTGCCCTAAATCCCTTGAGCTGCCATTTAAATAACTGGGAGCTCAGTGTGTCTTATGTTTTCAATTTACAAAATGTATCACTTCACCTCTGGCTTTATAGTGTGGATGTACTGAATCTGTACACTTCAAAGGAAATTTAACAGTTGGAGTTTCTAATAAATCCTTAGCTTACCCATCTGTATAATTTGTATTAACACATCCATTAAAGTTTTGCTTACAGCATCTAGATATATATATATTTTTTAGAAATGTTTAAGAAAATTGAAATAAGGAGAAAGACAATAACAACATTTTCTACATTTATATATATAAAAAGCTGACACAGTGTTTAAACAAAACAAAATGAAAATGTCATTTCTTCCTCCTGTTATAATCAACCAAGTGCTGTAAAACTCCCAAGCTCTTTTGCATCCCAATCTCTCAAGCTGGGAAATACTGGACTCTATCCTTGTCCTCTTCCTTGAAGTGATTTGTAATTTGGAAGTTTCTGCTATTCTCATAGCACTGGGTCTGCTCATTTTTTTTTTTGTATTAGTATTCTGTGAGATCATGATAAATTATTGTTCTGGTACTATGGTTAAATATAATTTAATTTACCTGACAGTTTATCTATGGGATGTAAACACTGGGTGGATAGTGAAAGCTATTCTTGAATAAGATTGTATATACCTCATGACCATTTTTAAAAATTATTATTATTTATTTTATTTTCAAAAGAGAAAGAAAGAGAGGAAAACTTGAATTGGTTAATTCTACTGTTTTGCTTTGGTTTGCTTTTTAAATTTAGATACCCTGCAGGGGCTTACTACCCCTCTCCTGGGATGAATGCACTTGCATTGCTGCTAGTATGAAAGTATTGTTTGGAAATTGGGAGATGTAGACTCTTAAGTATCATTGGTCCTCTGTGTTGCAGTCTATGAAGTTCAAATAGTTTTTTAATATTTTTTTCCTGATTCCTAAATCTCATGACACACTGTAAAAATCCCCTTCCCTTCCTCTCTCTCCCCTCCCCCCCCCCTTTTTTTTTGAATTCAGATAGAAAGCATTTTTAATACTTCAATTTGGCCACCAAAGGTAGTGTCCAAACATTCCCTTCAGCTTCTTTCATCAATTATTTAAAGGATCGTTGTGTGTGTTTGTGAAAATGACACACTGGCTTGCTCTGGCCTCATAAGCAGAAGGTATTAGAAGAACTGTACTTCATCAGTACATTGGCAGAAATACTGAAATATGAAGACTTCCAGTGGGAATGAGGAATGCGTGCTACATTTTAACTAACAAAAATATTTATTCTTAACATCAATAATCATCTAGAGTAAAGTTGACTCAAAGCTCAAGTATAAATAGCCACCCCAAGACTGCGCCTGTTTATCCCATCAACTTCAGTGTAGCTCCATACAAAGAAACAGGTTGTGACTGTCTCTTGCTTAATTCAGTTACAGGAAGATAATCTTGTAGAGACTTCAACTGGGAAATTCAAAATATATGTAGGGGTGTGAATTTTCGGATATGCTTTATATTCTGTTCTTTGACTATGTTATTAAACATGTTTCCTTATTCCTTACAACTGCCTTGATTATTTTCTGTTTTGTCATAAAATATTTGCTTAGTAACAGGCATGGGAAATTGGCAGTCATCTCTGCATTTTTGCCTTTGATTGTTAGAAGCTTTGAACCCATACAGATCATTTCACATTTCAAAGGGGAAAAGTAAGTCTGGCAGTTGATTTCCAGCTTTTAAGGAACATGCAAAGCAAAATACTTATTTACAGTGATCACAGTTCTATTGTTCTCCATACTATAGGAAACAATAATGCCTAATCACATAGTTCTGCAATTCAGAACCTAAAATTATCTTGACTTTTACAGGATTAGTTTTAACCTCTATCACACAGATTTTCTTTCTGCTGTTCTCCTCAGATTTTTTTAATGGCAGAAAAAAATGAAGACAGTTTTGCATTTCTCTGACTTCAGGATAGAAGTCAGAAGGTTTTATTACCAATCTGTCTGTCTCAAGTTAATGGGAATATATATCAACACTATGCAACAAGATATTAACAATATTTATCAAAAAGGTCATTTTTCACGTGAATCTAACATTATTCTTGGCTTATCTGCTAGAATTCCTCTGAATTCAGGAACTTGAGGAGATTCACTAGAAAAAGTGGCCCCAGTAGCAGAGTCTGTTGTGGGACAGAGTAAGGTGAAGCTGGAAAGCATCTTAGTCACGTCTAGCTGAATAGGATGCTCAGTGTTTTTGGTAAAGATAATTTCTGCAACTGTATCTACACGCTGTAGGGTATTTTAAATAATCTTTTGATGTGAAAGGCACTTGTCTGAAAGGGACAAGAATTGAATGAACCTAGGGAAGATTTATTCAGAGGTTGTTGAGTCTCATTGTTCCTAATCATAAGGAAATTGAGGTGAAGTGAATGTTGTATTTCGGTCCATTTCTGTTTCTTACAGAAGAGAAGAAGCTATTGCTGTCAGTTATTTGGTTGGGTCACTGAGCATAAGTTTAATGTAGCCAATGAAAGGGTTTGGAATTTTTAACTGTTTTGGTGATATGAATGAAATGAAAGTTGCTTTAAAAACTAGGAAATTGCAGAAAGAGAAATAGAATTACAAAATTATTCAATGAAAAATTAGAAAGTATTAGAAATACAGTTTCAGTGAAGCTATCAGTCCTATTATGTATATTTATTATAATACAATCCCATATTTTTCTGTCTTGGAAAGCATGAGTATGAATCAGGTTCATGGTATGAAGTTCCAGGTACAGTGACACTGTGGACAGAAGGATCTAGGTGATCTTGTGTTTACTTATTGTCTGCCATAGAAGAAGAAGGCATGGCAGGGGAATGGTTGTACATTTACATTGCATAAGAGCACTGCCTACAGGCCCCTTAAAAGCTGTCTTTTCTCCAGAGAAATCAAAAAAGTATACTGAAAATATATTACTATTGCAATAATAAAGTAATTAGTAGGTATGAATCACTAAGATACATTAATGGTCTGTCTACAAAAATTATTAAGAAGATGAATTAAGTATTCACCAGTAGTATGAGAAAAAAATTGAAAAGTATACAGAAACACAGTGTGCTTCTTCACGTTAAGCAAGAAGAACAAAATACTCAAGAGTTCCTTATTTATTGAGCACTTCTACCTTGTAAATGAGCCTTGAGTCCTGGGAGAAAGGTCAGATGTGATCATGTTCTAATTAAAGATAACTTTACGGTTTATGTATGACAGTGAACAAATTAAAGCTCCAATGGCATCCTTAAGTCATTGATTTTTGCATGCTTGTATTTGAAATTTAATTTTCTTGAACAAAATAATTTAGATATTACACTTTATAGTTTTGCAGAACTTGGAAACAGTCTTTACAGGTACATTGAGTCTTGTGCTATGAAAGACTTGTAAGATGAATGTCTACATTTGGCAGGAGTGTATTCCCTAAAACCTCCTTAGTGTCTTATTATGAGTCTAATTCAGCATATGCTTCAGTCTATGAAATCACAGATATTGTCTTCAATAGAATCTGTACCAATATATTTATGAGCCCATCACTTTCATATTTTAAAATGTATTGTCCCATCTAGAAGTGATTTCTCAAAGGTGAGTATGAGTAAGGCCAGGGTTGGTCATTATGTTTCTTTTCAGTGAGCTTCTAATACTGTTAGCTAATTCATTTTTATTTTAGAAGGAAATAATGTAACTTTTTGTCTTTTAAAATTCATCTGGTAACTGCAAATAATTTGATCATTTCCACTATCTAGACAAGACACATCATAGTCAACAACTTAACCTAAGATATGGAAGGAATGTTTCTATTTTCTGTGCTTGAATTTTTGCATAACTAAAAGTAAGCATCAGGGATAGGCCCTCTTGTATAAGGAGAAAATCAGGTGACCATGTAAGTAATAATCAGCAAATTCTAACAAGAGTTTTCTGTGTTTTCAGATCATGTCACGTAATCATGCTTTTACAAACTACTTTGAGTTACTGCATATTCATCTTCCCCTTTTCCACAGATGTGCTGAATTTATTTATCCCTAAATACTTATTGAGCTGCCTGACATGTGGCAGGCCCTGATAATGATCCAGGCATGCTCAGAAACACTGGTTCTTTTAGCAATGACCAATAAAATTATTGGATCAGCTCTGTAAGAGCTGTGTGATAATCTGTGCTTTCACAATAAATCCCACAGGCCTTGAGCACATCCAAATTGCTGAGTATCTTCTTGCTGTGCTTTGGAGGTTTGGAGGTTTGACAGCTTGGGAATGGTGGACCCACACTGCATATTCTGAATATGATAGAGTCCTATGGTGTGGAAATCTCAGTGAATAAATTTGATAACTTTGCATCCCAAGTGTTTTTCCAGAGGAATATATCAAGATTGAATAAATGTTTTTAAAAAGTTTTTTTTCAAACTTCTGAGGAGTTTGAAATTGAAGAGGTAGAAGTTTCCTGGTTTTGCTCTGTAAATGAATTTAAAATCTATTGTGTAAGTTAGCTTTTTTTTTTTTTTTCAATTAAAACACTGAACAAATATTTTAGCTTAATTGTCATGTACCTTCATTTTATGTTCATTATGTTTATGCAAAATGTTTTCAAAAACTTGATTTACAAAAATTTTAATTTGGTTTGGGAAGCATAAAGGTGTGTTGAGATACAGATTTCTGATTTTCCAACAACTCTGCTGTTATCTGAATCCTTTTTCTCTAGTTTGTACAGGGAAACTGCAGACAAAATTCCATTTCTTGACATGTTTGTACAGGCTAGGTCATAAAGGCATCTATCAATTTGAGTACTTAAATAATTTTGGACTTTGAAATCTGTTTATGTTGAACTCAGAAAAGCCTGATATATGAAGTTTTTTGGCTTCTTGAGGTTAAGTGGAATAACGATGAATATTTGGCTTCTCTAAGTATATTTCCTTTAGAATTTGATTTTTCATTTTTAGGGAGAACAATGAAAAGAAACATCTTTTTGTGCTGTTCCATGCAAACATTGGATCTAATAATGTAAAGATCAGTGTCACAAACCTGGTTACTGGAAGTTAAAAACATGGTATAGTAGTTTCTCCTACCTTATTTAAGTGGTACATTGCAACAGAAGAACTTCCTCATTTGGTGTTTGAATAATGTTCTTCAAACACAGATAGTCCAAAATTTTCTAATATCCCTAAAAATATACATCCAGGAAAATAAAATGAATAAACCTAGTATGCTAAAACACAGAAATGGTGGTGAATTCTGCACAGTCCCTGACAGGTTAACAAAACTGTCCCATAGCCAAGCCAGCCTTATAAATAAAGCACAGACATCACAAATCATCCTCGTCTGTTTTTACTGTCTCTCATCCTTTGTGTTCATATTTTTCAGCAGCTATATCTGCTATGAATCTGCATTTAGGTATGCAACTGAATGTCTATCTACTATGTACGTATTAACAGGTGTACTGTTCAATTCGCTAATTGGGACTGAGGTATTTTAAAATGCTGTCCTGTGTTTTAGCATTTTGCATGTTTCCCTAGTTTTGATTAAAAAGCTTACTTATGTAAGAGAAGCATGAACCACCATGTTTGTTATTTTTCCACATTTGCCAGCAGTGAAACAGATAGCATAGAGTGAAACTCTCCCTGATTGCTTGCTAATCTGTAAGGATCTTTCTGGTTGCCTCATTACTGCATCAGCAAATTACAGGCTGCTTGTTTGCTCTGTGCTCGACTAGGTCTGAGGCACTGCCAATACATTCCATAAAAAGAAATTGTGTTGTTCTGCATAAAAGCCTCCTTCAGATGTAGTTATGCAGGGTAGATTCTGGCATGTATGTAATCAGCACTCGTTGTAACATAAACAATTAGTGATACTGCTCAATGATGTATACCACATGATAGTATATATGAAGTCCAATTTATTACTTTCAGCAAGAAATTAAAAGAGATTGTGACTGTATGGCTGTGGTGATAGGACTGTTTCCCTTGAGAAGTATCTATAGCTTTGTGACCAAGACCACCAGTGCAATAATATCAGACACCCCAGTGTCTGTGCAAACACAACCTTTCATTGTCATTCTCTGCTCAGTTCTAAGGACTGCCTAAATCTCAGTCTCTCACATTCAGTTGGTCTGGAAAGAAACCAAAGCACCGCTGGTTTTGTTGCCCTTCTTTTCAAGTCTCATAGCATTAAGGAAAGTTTTGCCATCTTATATGGTTGGGCTGGTATAGATGGTAGATCTGCCCTGTGCTCTGGGCAGGAGCAGAGTCTATTCATTCTGAAGAGCACAGAGCCTGCATTCTTCCTATCTATGGTGAAAATGTATCCTGAGAATTTTTTTCCATTTTAGTGCTCTGAGCAAACAGCCACACTTTGATCCATGAGGGAAATAGTCCCTGGGAGATAATCCGAATAGCAAAGCAAAAAACAAACTACTCTTTCTGTGCATCTTTGATGCACTAGGATTTAATTTACTTTATGCCTAGAACTGCTTTAACTTTACCTAGAGGCAAGGTGCATAAAATCATAGGGTGTAGATTAACCATTATTCCTTTATATTCTTCAACTCAATCAATTTGAGGCATGATCTTTTGACTTGTTTAGTTTGGATCCACCTAAATTAACTACGAATTTCTTGCAAATCCTTTATTATTACGATATTCTTTCAAATAAATTGCTAGTATAAATATGGCTTATTCTATTCTGCAGGTAGATGTTAACATTCTCATGTCCTTAAATGACAGCAACACAATATGCATGTCCAAAGAAGAGAGCTGCTTAGTATAAAAGCTCATCCTGTAACACAATTTAGACATCTCAAATTGTTTGAGTAGCAGTGATACAGCTGTGTTTTATCAGTGGGAACTCTGACATCCAAGTAAACGAAAGTCAAGGTATATACAAGAAAGTGCACGAAACTAGATGTACAAATGAAATTGCAGTATTTAGGACAGATTTTGGTTTTATATATATGGGAATGTATCTTTAAACACTCCATTTTGAAAAAGAAGCAAGGTAAAAAATTGAAGTCCCTGTGTTAAGCTTGAATCTCTGATCTTCTAATTTGCAGTATGTTGAATGAATATTTATTAAAACATAAATAACTGTGACACAGTGACATTAGCAGTGAGGATTTAGTTCTTAAACAAAGCTTATTTCCACCTACAAATAAATGAAGTTCAAATCCAACATTTAAGTTGATTCATGTAGGTTTATAGAATTTTTTAATTCTGTGATGACTTATCACAGGATGCCAAACAGCAACTGCCCATTAAGTATTCACTCTGTCAAATGCTGATTTGTATCTGTGCTAGGATTCTTTTCCAGAAACACTGGAATTACTGTGTTGTCTAATAAGCAAAAGCAACATTCTTACCAGTCCAGATTTTAATTTGAGCATTAAATTGTAGTATTGTAGAATACTAATTTTCTTAACTGTAAATCCAAACAGATTTTGATAAATTTTGTTGTCCATGGTTCAGAAATCCCTGCTTAAAGTAAACTAGCTATTGGTCTCAAAAGGAGTTAAAAGGGGTTACTTCAGGCAGTGTAGGCTCAGTAAAACAAGTGCATTAATATTTCCATCAATTCCAGCTAACTTACAATATTTCACTGGCCAGATCTAATTTGTTTGATGAGACATCACTGAAAGATGTTATCTATAGTATAAGCTTAGAAATTGATTGTAACACATAATTCAAGGGCACTGTTTCATTTACTATTGCCAAACTGTATCCACCAGATTTGTTTGTAGATTTATAGCGAAACAAGAAAACCACCACCACCACCATCAAGATGAACCAACCTCCCTCCTCCCTGGAAAAACCCTAAACTATGTATTTTTTGGACAGACTGTTCTGTAAAGTCACTTTTGTTTATTTTTGCCATAGTATGTTGGAAGGCAGGAATATTTTGTGCAAATCAGATCTGTTTATATATGCATTTGTAGCTACACATAGCATAGTTAATTTATCTCATTCTTCAGTCATTGAAAGAAGAGAACTAGACTATGTTAGAGTTTTAACAATATTGTGAAATTCACATTTTAAACAGACTCCACTGGTAGGCTATGCATATACACAAATACATAGATTTTACATGTGTGTGTACACACAAAAATACAGCAGTCATGTCTTTAGCTAGTACCCATTTAGTATGCAGCTTAAAGCTGAATCTTCATGTCTGGGTCTGAAATTCTTACAATAATTGGCATAAATTTTCCTGCTTTTTTGCCAATTGCTTCTTATTTAAGTCTAGAGGCAGCCTTCTGCTTTTCAGTCTGATAGCTGGAGCTTTCATTAAGCATGCCCCAGGATGTTGTGTATTTCAGCTGTTTTCTTCTGTTCATGGTGGTTTATTCCCCCTTGTAATAAGAGAATATACTGTGATGAGTCAGCTGAATACTTGAGGTACAACTGAAATTTACTGCTGCATGCCTTTAACCTTATCACAGTAACTCCTCTGAGACTACAGACATAAATACATTTCCTTCTGTACAGCTGTCATTCTAGCAGTCTAGGAAATGCTGACATTCAAAGTATTAAAATAAACCACCAGTAATTTTCCACAGTGCCTGTGAAAAAATCAGATTTCAGACAATTCAAACATCATTGACCTTGAATGTAATTTATTGTTTGTTGTTGTTGTTGTTGTTATTGTTTCGTTTTTAGGAGGGACTGACTGTTTACTTTTCCTATAATTGCTATTAACTCAGATGTGTATGCTTTCAGTAAGTAGTAAGCAGTGTTAAAATATCCTGCTTTAGTACACACTTCATCTGATGCAGGCCACAGGAATAATTTGGATTGCATTCGATATAGTCTTTTCTGAATTTCTAAGGTTGAGCTAATTAGCTAAATTTATCAGGACAGTAAATTCTGTTCTTTGCTTTTAGTCAGAGCACAGAGTAAGAGCAGCCAGTCTTCTTAGAAAAGCAGGTCTCTATCTGTCATTATAGGTCATCTATCTTATTGCTCGCAATGGAGTTTATGTCTCCCTATCTTGTTGCTTTGTTTTATTCAGAACAAATTTTTCTTTGTGTAGTTAATGTTGATGCTGTTTATCCTTCTGCCTTGGTTTCACCATGTACTTAAGGCTTTTATGTGTGGAAATGTATTGTTACAATCACTGTGTGAGTGACTGGTCTTTCACATTGCAAAACTCTTAGGTGTGATTTGATTGCTAATGCAATATTAATTAATGGAGAAGTAGTACTGAATTATGTCAAAGAACTCTTTTCTTGCTCAGATACTTGTCTGACTTGCCAAAAATTTTCTTTTCAATACTTTGGAAAGCTAAGTTACACCCATATGCAGTCATATCTGTATCCCTCCCAGGATAAGAATTTGTGTTCGCCCAAATGTAAGCTCCAAGTATCACTTTGCACAACATGAGGCTGGACCCACTTTTTAGCTTGATTTCTGTGGTCTCTTCCCCATCTTCCTCTGAAAAACCATAGTTTGACATTTCATGACATTTTTTGGAGTTTTTTCATTGCAACATTAGAGTTGGTTATTAGACATTGGAATACATTCAGTGGCCTCTTCTGTGCAGTGACTTGTGGAATAGATGTTCTGTATCTCTCTCTGTACTACCCATGTATATTCTGATTGCCTGTGGCCGTAAGGGCCTTGAATCAATGAAGAAGTGAATGTTTCCAATGCTTTGATTGTGCTATCTAATCCAATCACCATGTAGATTCAGTATTGTTTTTCAGTGCTCGTTTCTCATTCAAGCAAAATTATCTGACTATTCATGTGAGGTTATGCACTGAATATATTTGATGCCCCTCATTCTGAGCATTGTCTTCTCAGGATTCAACACTTTTGTTTGACTGAAATTATAGTGACTGAAATTATAACAGCAGTGTTATATGTGCTGTTGTCATTGTTCAAATTAATTTCCTGTTTAACCAGGATACTAAGGAGCTGCAACGAAAAGAAGTACAGCAGGAGTCTGCTCAGCTGGGAACTGAAAAGTAAAACAGTGGTCTTTTAAGTTCTCAGTGTTATGATCACCTTTCTTATTGGGGAAGCTCTATGATTCTTCTTTTTTAATATAATTTACCCTTTTGTGATAGTGCAGGTGTACTTACTTGAATGACATTCTATGCTGAGCATCTGCATCCTTGCAGAAAATGGCTTAATTTAGCAAAATTTGACCTGTACATATTTCAAATATTTTGGTGGATGATGGACTTTATTCATCTTAATTTAAAACAAACAAACAAAAAGGCAGTCCGCTTGGGTCGGCTCCTCAATTTTAGGGCTTTTATGGGATCTACAGAGCTCTATGCTATGTATGAGAATGAGCAGCTCTGGAAGAAATGAAGGACCTTTTGACCAAAAATGTGTGGTCACCATTCTGAGTCCTTTGTCTAATCACAAGAATGTCATTATACTTCTTAGATGAATGCCCACTCCCCAGTATTGATCAAAAGAAAGGTTTTCTTCTTTATAATCACATCTGAGTTCAGAATCTGTAAACAGTATATTCTTCAGTAAGGCTTTTATGTACGCCTATTGCCATGCTAAGGAACTGGAAGTCTACAGAAGGTTCTGGTCTTAGATCACACAGTCACCTGTTCTTGCTATGCTTCAGGTTAAGTGAGAATAATATTCATTTATTTTCATAAAGGAATACTTAAGATTTGTTCATAACCGTTGAGTAAGTACATGGAAAGGAATCCTGAAAGCAAATTACTTGAAGAAGAATGTTAAAAGATTAGGCATTAAAAAACAAAACAAACAAACAAAAAAGCAGTAACATGTATTAAAGAAAGTAATAATACTGTATTTCTACTTCTCAGATACTAGATTTTTAAATATAGCTTTCCATAATAAAAATATACTACTAACTAAAACTTTTTTTCAAAACAGGAGCATTCCATAAATTCTGGCTTTATCACCATTTTGAGTCATACTGGAATGTTTTATTTATTTATTTTTCCCAATTAAAAGTGTTTGCAATCAGATATGTCAAATTCATCACTGTTCTCCTTTCTTTTTAATATTTTATACATTAAGTAGCTGTAACAAAGAATACTTTTTCTTTCCAGAATACTAACAGAGTATTTTCTGCCATCATTTAAGAAAAGGATTTAGAATACTGTTATAGAAAGGTAGGAAGATACCTGGCTCTTAATGAGCAATCCCTAGGATGATGTTTGTGTTCTCTGTCCCCATGTTTCTGATCAAACCCTTGGATCAGGTCCCACAGAAACAAAACATACCTGCATTTTAACTTGTGCCCAAGTAATCTCATAACATTTTGTCTTCCCAAAATATGCCACCACTGAGATTACTGTGCCTTGCTAGCAATATATGGACTGATTTTTCTGTCTGCTTTCTTCATAACCACCAGTGCCAAAGCAAGCAAATGTAAATGAGAGAGGAAAAGTGCAGTGTGCATTGGTGTGGGACAGAACCTGCAGGATCATGCAGTAATTTTTCAACATGTGTCAGACCATTTCCCAAAAGACAGTTTATTACTTTGTCACCATCTTCACACAAATAATAAATAAAGTGAAATTACTCACACAAAAATATGTGGTATTGGGGTGCTGACTGGGAAAGGAGCAGATTTTTGTTCTTTCCATATCCTGTACCTCTGTCATTATCTCTGCATCCTCCTGCAGTTTTCCTACAATCACTAACATTCACAAGCAAATTAAGTTTCCAAGCAGATGTTTAACTTTGTTGGTATTGGGGGTAGTGTAGAAGGTGAAGTAGTGAAAGCCCTAGACACTGATTTTCTTACTGCAGAAACAAAAGAAATGAACTCAAGATTGCTCTAATGTGGTCTCACCTATAGCTTAAAGGGTTGAAATGATTCCCTCTTGATTGCTGCACAATGCTTGGTCATAGAGCTCTTTCTCTGCTGGAATCTCTTTAGTTGTACCACCTTTTGCTGTAGGCTGTCAGGACAGCTTGAAAGGATATTGATTAAGGGCTTAACTCCCTTTTTATCACAGCTAATTATAGTTTTGTGGCCAGGTGCTAGATTTGAAGACACTGCTTTTGGAGAAGCCTCTAACAAATGGAGGGATGATTAGAACTTCAGTGAACTGTTTGCTAGAAGTTTTGATTATTTGCTGCCCAAATTGGTATTTGTAAAAAAGAGTTTAAAGAGGAAGATTTTTCCAGTTTTCTGAGGTATCTGTTAAAAATTCAGAGCTTATCTTCATAATGAGTACAAGCTGGTTTTCATCTTCCCTTAACTGCACTATTGCTTTTCAAAATTTTGTGGGAAATTTCTGCAGAATATGCCACAAAAAAAATGCTCAGGAATTGGCTCTGAGGAAGCCATTACATTTCTGTGAGCTGTTGGGCCCACCTTTGAAAATGACAGATGAATAATTAACTGGTGTCAAAGGTCCTGATGAACTAATTAACTATAATTATGCTTGTACAAGTATCAGCTCAATGACTTTTGCTTTTTGCTTTTTTAATAATGTTTGCATGCTTATAAAATAATTTTAGTGAGATGCTAGAATTTTCTTGTTATTGCATGCTTATTTTTTTTATTTCTGAATCTAAACAGACATTTATAATTGCATTTTATCATCTCAAATTACATAATATTTTAGTTAATCTGGGAAGTATGCTAAAACCAGGCTATTTTGGAAGAAGAAACACCACTAATTATCTAGAGATTGAATGAGATTGATACTGTTCTTTTCCAGTTTCTCAATTTGATTTCTCCATTCCACTTTCCAAAACCAGAATTGATGCAGGATATGGTCACAGATTTCCTTATTGCTACAGTTGAGTAAGCATCTCTCCCAGTTTCCTCCACAAACATAATCTTGTATGCTGCAACCATTAACAATTTGTTGCATCCAAATCACAGAGGAGGTCACTTGACTTCTCCAGTAATTTTGCAGTCAAAATCCTGTGGCAGGCAAAACCCCCCACAGCTTCTGTGCAAAACCAAGAATTTTTGTTAGTCTAATTGAAGCCCTAATGATCTAAAAATCTATAAGTAATCCAGTTACAGTGATACTTCCACTTGTAATTCAAATTAACTATCATTAAAATTAATATATGCAAACTTTCTAGTATCCTTTCCTTTCTTGGGTGTTAAGTTACATTTCCACTCTCTCACTGCTTAATGGCTTCGTTGTGGAGGGAGATGAGAATACATCAGATGAGAATACATCAGCATTCAAGCCCTTTGCCAGCAGTATGATGTTGATGTCAGTGGTTTCTTCTTCCTCGCACTAAGCTCAAGTTGGGGTCACCTTTGTGTGGTTGCTAAATGTTTTACACTTTGGTCTTTCTTCATTGGACTACTTTCATCCAAATTTACATTACATGGTGTCTTCTACATGTATGGGATACTTGTTCTTGCTTCTATCTGTTAGCCCTAAAACTGGTTTTACCCAGCTCCCACGGGTGCATTCACCACTATTTATTTATTTATTTTTTTAATAGATCTCAGGGCATCCAGTGTCATCCTGTGCCTGCACTATTAAGGCCCCTGTAATTCTGTGCCTATATATTCCTCTATGCTCCATTTTATCTATACTCATAGATCATTTAACCTAGAATAGCTGCATGTTATTGCTGTCTATTAGTTTCATGGTTTATATTTATAAGGGTATATAAAAAACAACAGATAGCTCACTGTACCAGAAGTAGAAAAACAATTGCACCTGCTTGTTTGATTCTTGCTGCTACAAGCAAAGCAAGCAAACAAGAAAGCCACATTTCTGTCCAGCCACAACAAGCCCAAAGACAGCCTGAGAACATCCGAGTGAGGTCTATGCTGCAGCTGAGAACAAAGCCTGGGGCCTGTTCCAAGCAAAGGCAGCACCATATTTACTGGCTACATGCAAAAGTACGAGTTACCTGGAAGTTTATTTTTTATGAACATACCAGAAACTAAACTCTTTTCTCTTTCACCACAATAAGCTAAAACCTATAACCATCTTTTTCACACTTGCAAACTTAACCTCGTTGTACTCACAGTTCTTACTCCCCAGGCTTGTACCTAGATTTGCTACACTTGGGTCATTCATACCCTGAGATTGTGTGTATTTTCCTTACCAATGGATGACTTATAAAAGGTACCAAGCAGTGAGGTAGCTGAATGCTGGCAAATGATAGTTGAACCCTCTTAATAGTGAATAGTGAGGATGAAATGTATGTCTGTGCATATTCCCTGAGTTCTTAAATTCCAAGTTCTGGGCAGAGGGAAACAGGGTTGTGTCTGGTGGAGATGCTGAGTAGTAAGCACACCAAGGGAAAAATCTGGACTTCCAGTAATTTGCAATAAGCATTCATAAGTAATTGCAAGTATTAAGAGTAACATTGTTCACTCCCCCTGTGATTTTCATCACCCATTTTTTCCTCTTCTTCCTTGATTGCTAATCATATCACCTATAGAATTACTTTCCTGATGAATCTCACCCACCTGTGGGATCTGTGGGCAGTCTCTCATATGTACTTCGCTACCAAAACATATACTTTGATTACTGTATGCCCATATAATATATCTTTTCAGAAGCATAAGAGTCAAAATATCCCAGAAGGCCATTAAGTGGACTTGTCCCTCAAGTCTTACGTAAACAGAGTGCTGATTTGATATTGTTTTGAGCACAGTTTAAATAACCACAATATCCCATTTCATGAACTGTGTTCTGTCTAAGGATTCTCTGTATTGATTTTCATGTTTGGGAATGCCACTGTGGGTTTTTGTAATTTTGTTTTGTTTGGTACTGAAAAGAAAACTAACAGACTAAGAGAAAGAGAAGAATAAAATAGTACTTGCTATGTCTCTGAAACATCTTTATTTTTTTATTTTTTTTTTTTTTTTGATATGTGGCAGGCTTTTAGTATTTGTCCAAGCTCTCAAGGATTTTGTATGTTAGATTAGTGAAGGTCAATGATTCTGCAAAAGTAAGATATGAGGGAATAATGAAAATGTCCATGTGAACAGGATATGGGACAAAAGCAAGCTGTAGTTGCATTGCTGTGTCAGTACACTGTGACAATAATGTGGCATGATTGCAGCAATGGACCCAAATGAATAATAAGCTGTGGTTTTTTTTGAGCAGGTTAAATTGTCAGCCTATCCCTAAAATATTCTTCTGTCTGTCTTACTGAGTTAGCTGTAGCTCTTCCAGATGCTCTTTTTTTTTTTTTTTTTTTTTCTCTTACTGTGCAAGCAGAGATGTTACACCAGTGTTTTTTTCCCCGTTTGTAGCTCCTGTGCTTTGGCAAAGGTCGGAATGTGAAGTTTTCTGCTTGACTTTGGCATGTAATGTTCGATGCTGTACTAAGGTTAAATTATCCATTTAAGCACTGTCTGAAATGAGTTGTCCTTTGTTCACTATGCTCTTATTTTTGAGTCATACTGTATAATAAATAATGAATGAAAAAGAAAGGTTGCAGTTCAGTCACAAATTATTATTTGCAGAATTACTGCTGACCTCTCATTAGCACTTACAAGTATAAGAACAGCTGTTGAAGTATTAAGGAGATTGCATAATGAAGATTCTTTTATTAAGATATATGGCTGGCCAATAGACTGGTCATTTCATTGATTTCAGAATTGCATCAGACTATGAGCAACCTTTATGTAACTGAGGAATGAAAAGGAGAAGAAGCTAACTACCTTGATCAACTTTGAATTTATTATTTTTGGATTTGTCTACTCTTTGAAAGAGAACCAAGTGTATTAAGAGGTAGCTCATTCTTCATTCAAGCTTTCTTTTTTTTTTTTTTTTGAAGAAAAGACAATTTGCTGTTTGTTTCGAAAGCAGGATTTTGTATAATAGTTCAATAAGCTGTTCCAGAATTAGGTATTACATTTTCATTACCTATTGTAAGGCATTCACATAGGCACACACAAGTCTGTTCCCCAGTTCCGTGGTTTTGACAGACAAATTATATAGGTATCTTGAAAGTATAAACAACATGGACAAATACAATGTCTAAAATACATTTCATTCAAAGGCATGCACCATATTGTTACTTGATATCACCAATCAGGGAAGGTAAATGTCACTTTGAACTTGACAGTGAAAAAGTGGAAGCTATTTATCGGTATAAATTAAGGATTGTTGTGCAGTATGCCCCTCCACCCCCCTTCTATTTTTGTAATTTGTTTTCTTACCAAAAATCACCTAACTTGTAAAGAGATAAATATGTACACATTGTTTAGGAATGACATTTTTTCTTTCTGAATGAAATCATTCTTGGCATGCAGTCACCTCTCTTCACACCTTCCTTCTGCTGGGAGAGGTAGAGGAATATGCTTGATTTTGGAGTAGCAACTTAATAATATCTCCAGGTGTAAATCCAGGGCTTATAAACAAAGGAACCTGGGGTCTGCTATGTGTCTCACACTAGGGGCATTCTGCCCTCCTGATGTACTGTTGGAGCTCCAGCCTTCTAGTTGCTGTTTTATGATAACAGTGCTTCAGCATCTTAGCATTTTATTGTGTATGGAAGAATCAATCTTCCTTGCAAAATACCTAAGGGTGAGTGAGCGTGCTTATGTGGCAAATAGTGCTATGTATGCTAGATTATAGGCACAATTCCAGTGTTGAAAGATATTGTGTGATCTGTCTGTAGAGTTTTACTGGATTTACATTTGAGTAAAGTACTAATGACACAGTTACACACTGGCTTTGTGTTCAACTGTCAATGGCTGGGAACCTGCTTCAGAGAGATGAGCATGAGTAGTGACCTAAAGAGTGACAAGCTTTCAATTTTCTTTGATGACAGAGTATTGTACAAATATAGTAAAGTAGATTTAATGTATTTAAGCAAATGTTTATTTGCTTATTTGTTTTAAATTCACTTAAATCAAATTAAGTAAAGCCAAGGTGAAGCATTCTTTAAACTTTGGATTTTTAGGATTTCTTCTGTTTCTGAGTTTTGCTTCATTAAGAAGTTCAGTATTGCTGTTCAGTTGTTTTTGGATTTTTTAGGGTAAGACAATTCGATTTCACCTGCATTTGCATTCTGGTGAACTTAAATTAATTACAAACACAGAAATTAACCAACCAACTCCCACCACCAGCAAACAAACAAAACAAAACAAACAAAACAAAATCAGATGTCCAATGCTTTATTTTCATGGATGGGAAAACAGCCATTGATTGTTTTACTCAAGTTTTAAGCTATTCTAGCTGGGATAACAGAGATCACTACACTTAAAATGTAAATTTTTTATAATTGCGCCTTCTGCCGCTGGGGATCTCTCAGTGGGAAACTTTGTCAGGCATTGACAAGACACTGACTGCTTCAGTTTTCCATTTCCGAAGTTAATCGGCCGCTCTTCCCTCACCACTATGAATTGATCAGTTTTTAATTTTTCTTTTATCTGCAAATAAACACAGGACTGGTGGACAGTAAGGCAGCACTTGGTAGATGTCTGTGCTAGATTTCTGAGCTGCAAAACAGACTCATTAGACAAAGTCTACTTTATGTTTGCTTGTCAAGCAAAAAGTATCACAAGCATTTTAGTTAGAACTTTCTAATTCAATGGCATCCCTTTGTTTGAACAAAACCATAGCAGTGGGGAAAGTGCATGCTTTCCCTGTCTGGATGGTGTGGCCTTCAGCCCTTGTGAGAAGTGCAGTCTGGAAGCAATAGTCATCCATCATTAACAGCAGAATTTGACCTTTTTTAGCTTTATTATTTTTAATGAGCCTAGCATTACGATAGTTAAAGCAAAATAACTCACACAAACCACTTTTCACCTGGTAAGAGATCCTTCTGAAAGAGAAAAAGAGAAACATATTTGCACATTTGCAGTAAGGTACAAGATTTCTTCCAACTGTGATTGAAAATACAACTAAAATCAATTTGTTTTTCAGTGTTTTTTAGTCACTGAAACTATCAGGAAAATAAGACTATTTTTTCTCACAGGAATTATCAATTTTCTTCAAAATAGTTTAGAAGTCAAACTACATACAATAATATAATAATTTGAGTGAAAAAAACGGTAAAAAGCTGAGGGTGTTGATATCATCAGCTGTCTAGAAATTAGCTGGATCCACTCTGGCTTCTGTTTAGAATTAGGTATGATGTTCAATATTTTTAGAAATTAGACCAGGTTAAGCAAACTATAATTAAAATTTAAAAAGATAGAATTGCTTTTTTGTTGTTGTTGTTGAGGGAAGGGCAGGGGGGCGAAGGACAGAGTTTATTTTTGTTTTTTAGAGGTTTTTTACAGGCTGAAGGTTTGGTTAATCTGCGTGCTGCTTGCGGCAAGATGTAAAAGAATACAGTTTAAACTAGAAACGCTGATGTGACAGCTAATGTGTTTTTCAGGAGCCTGTTGAGTAAATCATGCCTAGCAGTATGACTGTACTGCAGCTTTGTACTGGGCACTGGGGGGTGAGTTAGTTCTTGGCCACCATACTTTAACCTGGGAATTAGCAAGGACTCCTGGCTGGCCTGTTGCTGTGGGAAGAAGGTGCCTATAATTGTAGTCACAGATTTTCCACAGGTTGGTGTTGAAAATGAAGCAGAACGTTTAATACCTATGCAATAATTCAACCCAAGCATATAGTCTGTTATGGAAAATTTTCTATTACCATTTTCAGTGTTGCTATTTTTCTAACACTTCAGTTCGTTATTTGAGTGTATTCGCATCTGGAGCTGTAGCAATGTATTTGTAAGAGATGTAAGCTCTGACAAAATCAAATCTTTACAGAGGAATGTATAAATGTGTTGGTTTGTGATGTAATGCCTTTTGGCATCCTGAAATCTGATTTTGATTTGCACTGATTTGCCTGTATTTTTGTTTGATTACTTCTAGGCTTTTATTAGAAATGTGTTCATTCGTATTTGTTCCTCCATAGGGCTTTTACATAAATGTGCTACTTACGCAGGCCACTCAGTTTTTCATTGGTCTCCTGCTGAATCCAGCTCCACTCCCATGTGGCTCTGGAGCCTGAAAAATTAAATAAAACAATGAAGTAGTGGGCCTGGATCTGAGCAGTTCTGATATTCTGTCTGAGGTTCTAAAATGAGAAACTGAAACATTTAAGCATTCATTTAATATGTCTTTCATGAAACTTCTGTGCTAACACTTCTGAAGGTTTCTAGTGCTCTTCTATTGCAGATCTTAGACTAAAGAGTATTATAGAAAAATATTATGATCATTTTCCATAGAATGTTATTTCTTCTGATATTCTGGTACAAATTTTGACAATATTGAATAGCAATATTGATGTAGGAAAACCATTGAATATTTGTCTACTAATGTTTCCTTTGTGAAGGGAAATTTGCCATTTAAAATACTATTTACTTTTCCTCTGAGGATGTCTGGTTTTGTCAATGACAGCATGCTGGGACTCAAGATTTAGCACTCTTATGTATCTTTGAACTGATCAGTACGACCATGTGTTAGTATATCAATCTGGAATTTATTAGGGCTTTCATCAGTTATTTCACTCAGTAAGTTTCACCAGTGAGAGGGAAATGGGGATTGGGCGAGATTTGAATAAACTGCTAGATGTAGATAATGTTTCTTTCTAGGGTGTGATGGTACTATCTAGAAACATTTTAAAAGTCTGAGTGAGCAGATTGTAAGATTAAACTCAGAAAGGAACACCTAACTGAAATTTCTAATTGAAATTCTTTATTATATCGTGGAGCTGGTGAGATGACATATGCGACAGTTCAGTCCATGTGCTCAGAGCTGCCTGCAATGCTCCAGTGGTTCTCCTGGATTAAGTGGCACGTGCTGGCAGGAACACTGCTGATGCATACAACTTCAAAAGATATTTCTTAAGCCGTATTTTCAAGTGATATCAGATAATTATAATGACTCAATCTTAAGCCTCGTGAACCTGTAGAGCTTTTAAGTGGGAACTTTGCTTGTCAAGGCATTCCTTTCTTAGCTTTGACTTTCTTGTCTCTAAATGGAAGATTTCCATTAATGAACTGGTCTTTTATTCTCAGATGGAATATTTGGCAGAATCTATCTTCTGCAATCACCAGTTTTCCAGTCTTGTTAGAGAAGATAAGATCATTATTGTTCTCTCACTTGGTTGCAGAGGTTTAGTGTTAGGAGGTATTATTAATGGCATTTTTTTAATCTGTATGGCTCCCTTGAAACAGACTGCATTAGACCTCTCTTCAGTAAATACCTGTTAGCATTGGCCAAACTAGGCAGAAAACGGTTTTACTGAATATCTTTCTTTTGTCTTTGTGGTGTATGTTCTGGCTTTGATATGTTTTTAAGTGACCCTTTATGTGTGTGTGTTTATGGGCATTATTCTTACAAAATGCACATGCATAATTCCCTGTTTGGGGCAGACTGTGGTAGCATATTGGAATGTTTTACATCAGGTAAATACATTTATATATATATGAATATATAAATATAATAAATATAATATTAAATATATAAATATAAATATATAATATAAATATATAAATATAATAAATATTATATATATATACATTTTGAGAAAGGAAAGCTTTTTCTCTGTGGAGGTATAGTAGATGGAGAACATGGAATGTAATTGTATCTTGCATAACAGTGTCCCTTCTGTCCAGAACTCCTGATTTCATTTCTGGATTTTACCACTGACTTAGCTTTAACCTTCAATCACAAGAGTCAAGTGGGCATAGCTGTTTGTGCTTTGGTTTGTTGATTTGTAAACTGTTTTAATAACTATCTTTTCTATTCTGTTATTCTGAAACTGATTTCATCTTTCTAAAGCCCATTGGAATAAAGAATGATATATATGTGCAAAGTAGTATTACACTATAGGCTGTTTTTCAAATTTGTAACATCTATTATCAGTCTGTGGCAGTTACTGTATATTTGTATTACTGAGAAAAGGAGATTTACTGAAATGCAAAACCCATGGGATGCAAAAATACTTAATGTCTACCTAGCAAGTGTAAGAGTGCATCACTGATAAGGAACTCTGCAAAGTTATGCTGATACAGCGATGTGCTTGTGGAGTGACAAGCAAAATATTGATTGGAGCTAGAAAGTCATCTTCCTGTAGTTGTTGTTTGTCTTCTCTTCCTACTGCAAGTCCCTAGGGACTCAGTGGGGAATTAGACTAGTCTGTACCAAGAGTGGATTTATAGTCTTTAAGTGTGGAAAAAATCAGGTTTATCTTTTGAGGCAAGGTTGTAAACAATTATAGAAAGTGAATTTGTTGGCTGGGTTTACAGTCAGCCAACACAAGGGCATATAACAAGAGAGGAAATGATTGTCTCCCAGCTTAGGGAAATTACTTGCACAATTGCTTGATCTCTTTCATCAGAATCTCTTGGCATTAGTCTTTATTTCTGTTATGAAACAAATGAACATATAATGGCCTGAGTCTCAAAGGCAACTCTGGAGATGTAGTTGAAAGGGATCTCAATCACTTCTGTTTCAACGTTCGTGATAGCATTTACTATCTTCCCACCTTCCTACATGAACACTGACTGAAATCTATACTTGATTTTGATTGTGTTATGTTGAGATACGGTGGTACAATTCTCTGGTAAATATATCCCTATATGTGTTTCAGCTACCTATGTCAAAACAGCAAAAACCTTTAGAACTTATGGTAAGAGTACGAATAAGTTGGTTTTGCTTCAGGCTGCTGCTTCATCTCTGATTTCCTGGTAAACCACTTTGAAACCCAAACAGTGCTTCCAAACTTCTTTCAGTCAATGAGCCTGCCTCAACATTCTAAATTTATTCACTTAATCTTAGACGAGCATTGCTTTTATGGGGAAGGGGCTGTTGGCCTTTGTAAGAATTTTTTTTTTTTGGTTTTGATATACTAGAATGAAATCAAAGTTACTTTAGTTTGTATTCTACACAAAGGTCTGAATCCAGTTTTCTGGAAGCTAAGCTTCATCTCCTGCAGCTTTAATTTCCCCCTTGCAAATATCATGTTTTTCTATTTTCTTTGTTATGTATTTTGAAATGTTTAAAGGTCTTACACATTATAGGTATTATTTCTGCTGTGGAATTGACTACAGCATCTATTCTGCAGCCATTCCTCCCCTCTTCATCATCCCCTCCTGTAATACAGCTTCTTTATTAAGGTATTTTTGAGCAGTGTGAGCAATTAGCTTTAAACAGTAGCTACAGATATTTTCGATTCCTCAACACCATATGAAATTAAAAGAAGACAGTAGAATTCACCCATTAAAGGCCTTGATTTCTGACTACTAATAAAAACACATTTCAAAGTCTGTTGCAAGGGAAGTTGTTTAACAATAAGCATTTAACTTCCTCTTATTTTTCATCAAGTACCAATATGATTTAAAATAAAGTGGGATTTATTTTAAAGTGACCATTAGACTTTGGTGTAATGAAGGGTCCTGGAAGCGTTTAATTAGGCAACAACAAAAGCACAAAATGAGCAAAGCTGATTCTGTAGATAAGTGATGATCATACTGAGAAAAATCAAAGTAGAGAAGCCTTTTGCTGCTAATAGTTTAAGTGCCTTGCACACCCACTGCTTGCACTGAGTACAATAAAATGTTCTATCGCACATCCTCTCCATCATACCCAATATATGATCCATACTCCTGCAATAATAGCAGAGATAATTAATTCTGGCTTAAGTATTTAGAAAGTTATTAAGTGCTGCAATTACAGGCTTTCCAAATGGCAGTACAGAAAAGCAGGAAGCTATTCTCTGCACTCCCCACCCCACCCCACCCCAGTATCTGAGTGTGCTGAAAAACTTCAATTCAGTAACATAAGGAAAAAAACCCTGCAGGAGTGCATCTTAATGTAGTGTTAATTGCATGAAGGAAGAATATAGCTCAAGAACTCAGAGGGTGCATTTGGTAGAGAACAAATAATCCAAAATACAAGTTTGATGAATTCCCCTTGTCTCTGTGCTGTGGTTGTTGCAGCACTTTTGTTTATATTGATCTGAACGGCATGGAAATTTTCTTTCATTTGTCATTTACATTCATTTTACCTTGTGCAATTGCCTCTGCCAGCTTACATGCTTGTTTTCTGGTGAATCTATTAATAAGATTTCCAGTACATCAAAAGAATTTATTTTGTGCAAAGGTAGAATATAATGCACCTTAAGTGTAGGAGGTCTCCTAGCTTCAATTTTACTTACTAAAAGTTATTAATGAGTTCTGTGAAGTAAAGGAAAAATCAAAAGGAGAATGATAATTGCATGCTATAGATTTTGTTCCATTGCTTACTCATTTAGTTGGTGACTTGCAGAATAGGATCACAGTAGCTTTCTTCTGATTGCAATATGCCACCTGAATTGGCAAAAAAAGACCAAATGTCAAATTAATTAAAACAGTATGTGAAGGAACATAACTAATACTGCAAGTTTGTATTTAAACATTTTGCCTGGAAAATGTGTGAAGTGCATTTTTGTTTTATACAAAGCATAGACACGCTCTATGCCAATGAAAATAAGAAAACAGTGAGAAATATCTTGAAGAGTAGAATTAATTTGAATTCTTTATTCAGGCAAATTGGTTCCAGGGTGAGCAAACAGGGCAGTTACCATGTTTATTCCGGAGTGTAACTGATAGAGGAGTGAAAGTCTGTCTGCATGTATGTGAAGAGTGTGAATGGAAGAAGACAACTGTGCCCATCATGTCCACCTGTTGCCCACATTACTTTTATACCAGCTGTTTTGGCATTAATGCTATTACCATACTCTCTAAGCCCTTTTTTCCTGCTGTTTTCCTTCAAAGGGACTCTCTTGTTCTCACCATTCTCAGTTCTTTCTCCTGAGTAGTAAGAATATAGTGTAGAGCCAAATCATTGCATCTGTTTTCAGATGGCTGCATATTACAAGGGAATTCTGCACCATTGTGCTTTTCTGTGTCACCTAGAGGAAGCAGTTACCTTTCTTGATCATCTCTGTTGTGTGAGAGTTGTGAAAGTATTGTAGATTTATTGGTTGCATGTTTATTGAGGGTTGTATGGTGAATATTTTCACAGAATCACAGAATCGTTAAGATTGGAAGGGACCTCTGGAGGTCATCTGGTCCAGCTCCAGTGCTCAAGCAAAGATACCTAGAACAGGTTGCCCAGGACCATGTCTAGGTGGCTTTTGAAGATCTCCAAGGAGGGAGAAGTCACAACATCTTTGGGCAACCTGTTCAAGTGCTCTGTCATCAGTATAGTGAAGTGCTTCCTGATATTTAGACAGAACTTCTAGTGTTTCAGTTTGTGCCTATTGCCCCTAGTACTGACACTGAACACTACAGTAAGGAGCCTGGCTCCATCTTCTTTGCAGCCACCCTTCAGGTATTTATACACATGAATAAGATCCCCCCTGAGCCTCCTCCAGGCTGAAGAGTCCCAGCTCTCTCAGCCTCCCCACATAGCAGAGGTGCTCCAGGCCCTTGATCAGGCTGGCAGCCCTCCACTGGACTCTCTCCAGTATGCCCAAGTCTCTCTTGTGCTGGGGGTCCCAGAGCTGGACACAGAACTCCAGGTGCAGCCTCACCAGTACTGAGTAGAACATTTAATTACCTCTGATTATTTATCTCTGATTATTTACCTCTGATTTAACCGAACCTTACATGAAATTTGAATAATTCTGCAGGAAAAATGGTAGAAGTATTAATCCTTTGTCTATCACATTAGGAAACAGAAGTAGCCACTGCATCTTCTTAAGGAGTTGCAGGAGTGGCATTTGTTGTGCCCCTGTGTTCTTCTCCCCCAGCCTCTCTCATTTTTCAGCTCTTTGAGTCACTTCTACTTAGGCATCTTTCCACAGGTGTGGGGACTCTGTCACAGGATTATGTGATTTATGACTATGAAGTGATTTTATTTTTGCTATTATACAGTGAATGACTGGTACTAACTTGCTGTTAAGCAAAACAGCAGTATGTTCAGTGCTGCTGCTGCAGGCCCTTGGTGGTCTGTGCAAAGTGGCAGCTGGTAGGCCTGAAAGGAAGGCCTGGCCTTTGTGCTCACTGGAGCTGCCTAATCCTCACTTTTGTGCATTTCTCTATATCTTCTTCTTCATGTTTTATGTTTTTGTTTGTTTGTTTTCCTCACTCAGGTCAGTAACATTATTTTTCAGTAAAGCAACCCAAGGTCCAAGGTCTGCACATTATCAAACAAGGCCCTTGATGACAGGCATCTGAACCTCAAAAATCCAAGCCTTGAGTTACAGCTGCCTTCCACAGCTGCACTCTTGTTGTGGTTTAAGATCACAAACCTCATGTTTGAAGTTGAGGCTGGTGTTGAGCGGGGGCAGCTGCAGGCACGGCAGCTGTGCTGTGGGCAGGTCGCATGCATTCGAGCTACACACGGCCGCTTGCAGCTTGCTGTGGAAGGAAATGGCTTTCCTCAGGCTTCAGCCAAAGGCTCACTGTTTTCCTCACCGAGAACTTCATTATTTCTTTATGCAAATTAGCATATGCTTCATTGTATATTTTGCTCTGTGAAGAAAGATGAGTAAGTAATCTTAATAGTCACACGGAATGACTGCACTGAATATAGAAATAAATTAGGAGGATTAAGGAACAAAGGAAGGCTAATGGTTCTATATTTTGCTTTACTGAAATCACACAAGTGGTGAATTCTGAAAGACAGTTATATATTCTGATTATCTGGAAGGACAATTGCAGAGATATAGCTCTGTAGGAGGGAAGAATAGTGTCAATACAATACAGCACTTAAATTCATAACATTTTTCTCATTTACAAATATGTATTTCAGACATCCATTTAAGAATGTTAGTAGAAGGTAGCTCAACTTATTTTAGTCATTTTGAATATTTCATGTATTCTACTCTAAACGATTTAAAAATTTTTAATTACCAACCTGACAGTATAAGCCATGAAAATAATGATGAAAATTGGAGATTTCTGACTTTTATCAATTAAAACATAATGCTTTCTGTTAAAAAAATTTGGAAATTAAAATAGATATTTCATATATTTGAAATAACTAAGTATTTTAACAGTGTTTATTGTGGTATGTATCCCATAGCACCTTTCCTATTTACAATAGCAATATTGAAACAAAGCAATGCTTACCTGTCAAAAATTCCTCTATGTCAGTGTATAGAATAACTTCTAGGAATAAAACTTTTATCTTGTTATTAGAAAGGTAATTTCAGGATACATGTTCTGACCCTGGAACCATTCTTGGATTTTTCTCAGTGGTATCTCTTCTGGTTAAAGTTTTCTCGATCCAAGACAGATTATCCTGGACCACTGGACTTTAGCAAATGTGATGCTGATAAAAGTTGCCATACTTAAATGCTAGAATTTTACTTTGTACAAAACAAATGCATCATGAGCTGCATCATTGCTTGTGAATTATGGCCTACAGGTTTTCTTTATATTCTCTTGCCTCTTCTTAACCATTTCACCCAAAGGTGGACTAATTATAATTCCCATGAGAATGTACTTTAGATAGGTTACCTCAGATTGCAAACACACTGTACATTTAAAATTAAGAATGAGTTATCTAGGTGGCTAAAGGATGTTTGCTGAAGGACAAAAAGTTAGGCTTTACAAGCAAATATTGATACAGAGGGCAGAAGAAATAATTCTTTCACTTCTCTCTGAGTAAGTCTTTAGTTTCCTGAGAGCCCATTTTGAGTGAAAGGGTAACTTTCTGGGTACTCTTTTGCTTCTCCAGAAACAGCAAGATGTGTTTGGTTTGAAAGCTACATAAAATACTTAAGTTTTATCTGATCTAGTGTGTGACATCCCTCCCAGTGGCAGAGGGTTGGTACTAGATGATCTTTACGGTTCTTTCCAACCCAAGCTGTTCTATGGTTCTATGAATATTCCCACTCAACTATCCTATGCAACCTGCGGGCACAAATTCTGTAGAGCTCTTATTTATTCTGTAAGGTGAAGTACAGCTGAACTGATACACAGATACCTGTGGCAGAGTATTTAAGAATTGTACTGTAGCATGCCTTAACTTGTATATATGTATGTATTTTCCAGATTTCAGTGAAATTTCGACTCAAGAACCAAAATAAGAGATAAGTCCCATTTTCTGGGAAATACTAATAAAAATAGCCCTATTTGTTGGTTAGAAATTATGAAGGCACATTTTCAAGCCTCTTCAAGTGAATAGTTGTAATGGCTTGTTAAGTTCTGTGCATGTATACTGCTTCAGAAAGATTTGACCTTTAAATGAAAAACTGAATAGAAAAAAAATCATGAATGGAAATTAAATCAGGTTCTTGAGATTTCTTCCAGGTCTCTGTAGCTCTAATTACCTCATTGTGTTTGAACTTAATGGCTTAGCCTTGACTGGTATGATGCAAAAGCTGGAGGTTGGTGAGTAATTCACTGGAACAACATTTATTATTCCATAAATCTAAACCTACAATAAATAAATAAATATTTATCTGAGGCACAACTGAAATGTATAAATTAACAGAATGAAATTAGAGCTAGAGTGCTAGGTACTTTTATGAAAATATAAAATCTGTGCTATTTCAGTATTAACACAAAGAAAATACTAGGTAAGCAGTACTGTTGCTTTTAAAATTAATATTCACAATTGTAGTAACATCTGATCAGCATTTCTGCTAAAAAAGATTTGTGTTGTTGGGTTAGCACACAGAAGTAATGTCAAATATTACAAAAATATTTCTAAATTATTATTTATTATGTTATCATATCATTATCAAAGCCATATTATTATGGCTTTGCCTATCAGAAATCAAGCATTCAAGATAATAACTTCAAAGATAGTAACCTGGAAAATGAAGAACATACTAAAAAAAAATCAGAATTGAGACTTTCCTATTTCTCAGCCTTAGCAACAAACAACACAGATTTAGTGCAACTTTTGTGTGTAATTTTTATTTAATCACATGTCAAATTGAAGACTTACATGAATTAAACTTCAAAAAGCATGCTTTCAGCTTTCATTTTGACATCTAGTTAGCATACAATAGCTGCCTTTCAAAAGCAAAATAAAATGTTTGACAAGCTTTAAATGTTATTTTCAGTTTTATTTGCTCTTTTATTTCAGTTCTTTGTTGTTATGTTGAGAAGTGAAAAAAATCAATTCAATTATTAAATGTTACTGGAAATTGTTGTATTAGAAACACTCTGGTACAAGGAGGATGGGATTCTGAAAATAACTATCTATTGAGGTTCTCAGGCAGAAGTTTGTGAAGTTCCAGGTTTTTAATGTTTTGGGTGTTGTGTTTTTTTTTCAGCAATGAGTCATCTAATGAGTTTGTTTAATGGCCTCCGTGCTGCAAAAGAGAGTTGGAAGCATAAGTGCAGCTTCTAGTTACTGCTGTGAAAAATGGCATTCATAAAAATTTACTCATGAAAGCAATAGCTATTAGCTGAAATATATGAAATTTTTACTTTGTATCGGTTAGGTAAAATTTCACATGCCTGCAAGAAATGCCTATAGGAGTGTGTAGGTATAGTTTTAAAACGGCATCCTGTGTTGTTCCAAGACAGTCTTGCAAGATTACTTCTCATCACTTCAGCCAACTATGTGTGTGGGGGAACCCAGTTGCAAGTAATTTCCATTTGAGCAGGAAAATGTGTACCTTATGTTCCACTATTTTGTGACAGTAAGTAATTCTTTCATTTAAAAACTACAAATCTGACTAGGGTAGTCATCTAAATTTAACTTGTGTTTGTCTGGGCAGTCAACCAAGCTTTCATTTGCCTTATCAAAATTAATAATTATGCCTCTTGCATCTAAATAAATTAATAAAGTGAAAGGAGTTATTTCAATCAATAATGAGTGAAAGCCTAAAACTATTTACATGTGTCATATTACTCTAGATCAGTTAGAATGTTAATCACAGTGATGAAAGGTAAAAGTATTTATCAAAGCTTTCTGTTCTTTTGAAAGAAGCCAGATGCTGTATTTTCCATTAGTAATTAGTGAGGATGTAAGATACCCATCATTAAATCCAGAGGACTAGATAAAATTATAACAAGAATGTCAAAAGGAGTTCTCTGAATCACACAGGTTTATACTGGGTTTCTGAGGTTTTAGATATCTGAAATGTAATGTTTTGGCAGTATTTAAAAAAAAAATATGGTAAACCAGGAAAACAGAAAGTCTGTTTGACTTGACAAACATATTGAATATCAGAAGCTGAAAAGGATGCAATTGATAGTAGAATAGTAGCTGATACAGTTGAACATGTTGAATAAAAGAGGGTTGGTTCAACAAGCTTGATCTGTATGAGATGACAATTAAGGATGATAGTATTGGCAGTAATTGGGGAGGTTGCTTTTTCTTGTGAGATGGGTAAAATGCTGACTTTAATGTCCACAAAGTTTGGACCTGAATTTATAATAATCAAATCAGCAGGATACTGTCACGTTGATGTGCACTGCCTCTCCCCTTCCCCCAGCAGACAAGCCCTTCATTTTGCTCTTTTCAAAAGACAGTCCTGTGTAGGACCATGTGCAGAACCATTGCAGGCCATGGTGAAGAAATTTTTAAAACAAACTAAATCTTAAAAGCTAAATCTTAAAAGGTGGTTACAATTTATTATTAGTGAAGTGTTACTAACCATGTGTAATATCGGTGACCAAAAATGTTCAGCATCTTTATATATACTACAAAAGAAAATACAGGTTAGTGTTGGCAAAAATTTAGAAGCTATTCTCATTTGAGTGATAAATGATCATGGGCTCCATTCTGTCTATCTTTTCGTCTATGCATCTATCTCTATACAGAATATGTATGTGTATATATATATATATGGAATTAGGCTTAAACTGTAATCCAGTATCAATAATAATGTAATTTAGTCTCTCTGTAATGTTTGTCCTCATGTAATTGTCAATATCATGCTGGTAAAGATCAAAGCTTCACCTAGCCTGTGTCCAGCAGTGGCCACAAGTGTGCCCAGGGAAGGCTACAAACAGGGCAAGAATATATGAGACATCTCCCAGTGCTCCCAGGCCCAGACTGATTTCAAGGCAGGCTGTTAACATGTTCTGCTCAGAGTAAACCCCGGGGGATCTTTCCCCTGAACCATGCAAACTTTTTCATCCACAACACCTAACGGCAACGAATTCTGTAAATGTTATACTTCCAGCTTGCTGGAATGACTCCAAGGGAGATTGTGATGTTTTAAAGTGAGCTGTTGAAAGCTCCTGAGTTTTGGTCTATGCACTTGGCTTTTGGGGCATAATTTGGAAGAAATTTTGTAGAGTAGAAAATTCTCAAATAAACTAAGAAATGTGTAGGATCCCTTGGTTGAACAGGGACATAAAACACCCAAGAATTTTTATTAGTTTTAATGGATTTAATACTATCACTTAAAAAAAAAACAAATAAACAAACAAAAAAAAACAGTTCATGAACAACTTTAGAGTGAAGATCTGATTTGTTGTTCATCATTTTTTTGCTATAATACACATCATTAAGTTTCAAGAATGTGAAACTGAACTGTATTTTATGTGGAAAAGAGTCCTTCAAATCTTCAAAGGACTGATTTACATTTTTTTTTTTTTTAATAAAGCTTTTTAAAGAAAAAAAAAACAATGGGAGTGCCATATCTTTTAAGTTGTGACTTGTACCTTAAAAGGAGGACTCTCTTGAAGTGATATCTTGCTTCAGTGTTCTGTGCTGCAAATCAGTATGTGAAATGCAGACTTAGAAACAATTGATAGAAACTGTTTGGACTGTAGTAGCTATATTGCACGCTATTAAATTTAGAGAATGAAAAACAAAACAAAACAAAACAAAAAAATGGCTTTTGGTTTTGAGTTTCAGCAGAAAGATTTGTTTTCCATTGGGGTTGGGGCTGGATCATTTTAAGCTGCTGAGAATTTTACACTGTATATCTCTGTTGAAACACATGGAACAAAAGATTGTAGTTATGGAATGAAAGGTGATATAAAAAAGGTCTATAAAGATTAGAGCTGGAAGTTATACTTTGACTGGGGATTTTATTTAAGAATAGAATTAACACTTGTCATAGCTGAATATAGTTATTGTTAAATTATTTAAGGTATTTATTTCATACTTTTCTAGCATTTGAAAGACATTAGCAACTAAGAAAATAGATTTTAAAATAAAAAATATTTTGAATACTTCTATGTTCACTGTCTGCATACTAGTGAAGAAACATACTGAAGTAGTCCTTTTGTTTTATTTTCATGCTATTTTAGAGCATCTCCTAAATAAGGTCTGTTTTAAATCAGAATTTTCTTCTAAATAATATAATTAATTCAGTATAAATTAGACACTATTTTTTCTTTATGATCTCCTTTTAAAAATATATTAATTTGCTTCAGTGAATGAAGATAATAAGGTTAATAGTTTTATGTTCTTCAGTTTATGTCTGCCGCATTTTCTATTACCTTTTTTCAGTTTTTGATTATAAATTGACTAACCCCTGCTGTATAATTCTAGAAATCATCCCTTCAGTGTATCCAAAGCTATTTACTTAGGCTCATCTTTTATTATTCCCTCTGCCACAGCCTAATTATTGTAATGAAAGATTGAACACAGAATAGTTTGGGGCTTTGATCAGTCTTCATATAAATTTCAATAATGGGAGTAAAAGGTTTGAGGTCTTCTGAGATAATTTGATTCCTCCAGATGCACTGCTTTTACAAAATGCATTTCTTTTTTGGATACCATATGAGACCTCTGACAGAATTTGTGGCTGGGTTCATGACATCTCTGGAAGCACATTTCTCTTCAGAACAATAAAAAATAATTTAACACTGCTAAATATATCAGAACAATTGTATAATACTCACATTTTCCTTATTTTTTCCCCTCTTTTTTACCTATCAGTCTCATTGTCTGTATTAGAAGTTCCTACCTACATCAGTATTTTTGAAATGCACTAAGAATACATAAGAGTTTTGCTTTCATTTTTCTCTTTTGGGAAGAAAAATATACTGTCATTCAAGTAAATAAAACAAAACATAATCCATGTTATTCCATTACTATCAGTGTTAACTCTTTTTGGAGATAAACAGAAAAGCAGCTGGAGTCTGAAGATAATTTGTAATCTTATAAATTGAACTTTTAATGCCTCAAGGAGGAAATTTCCAAAATAAATGTGACAGAAGATCAGTCACAGCTTTTGGGAAAGTTTTATTAGAATGACTTGTTCCAGATCATTGTCTGATGTCTGCACGAATTTAGAAAATGGTAGCACTGCTATGTAGAGAAAGAGATGTGTTGTTGTTGTTGTTGTTTTGTTGTTGTTTTTTTTTTTTTGACAGTACTCTGTCATCAGGGTTATCAGGTGTGACCTATCCAGGGACACTATCAAAATAAAAATCATGAGCCTTTAACTGATTCCAGTTTATTTAAAATCATATGTTTTTCATCTTTCCTACTAATAACACCTTAATTTATGTAACTAAGTATTTAGAATTTTATGGTTAATTTGGGGGATACTTTTTGAGGCTTAAAACTTTTTGGGGGGCATGGATTTTGTTTTTCTTCTTACTGAGCTAGGCAGTTAATAAAACAACTTCATTACTTTCTTGTCTCCTTTTCTTCAGCTGCTAAAGAGTTTTTGCTGTATTTTGACTACAAACCACAAACAGAAATATTCACGTGTGTAAACTCAGTGAATCCTCATTGTACATAATAGTAACAATTGCATTCCCAACCTTTTGCAAAAACTAATATCAGTATCTAAATCTAACACTTGGGCTGATAACATTTTAGGAGTATTTTATTCTTAACATTCAGTGGTAGCTTGGAGATGAGAAGATACACACTAGCATGAGTACCAAATAGCAATGTGCAATGCAAGACAGCACAAAGGAAATGTAATACTCACAAAATGTGCATAGTTTTTACAGACAGACTATGCAGTAAAGGTTGATTTCTCATAGACATTGTGAATATCAGACTAATTTGAGACAAAAGCAATAGTATATTCCATTTCTACATGCAGTATTTGTACATCTATGCAAGCCAGGTATGGTTTTGTATGCAGGGAGTAAATCAGAAATATTGCAGGACTATTTTTGCTGGATCAACGCCACTAAACTTCATTTTTTTTTCAGATTTTCAGGTAACAGTAGACTGAGACTGCTGGTATAAATAAGGCTCTGAGAGGCAACTGCCAGTTAAGAAGTAGAATAGGATAAATCATATTAGTTATTTCTGTGGATCCATCTGTCTTTCTGGACCATGCAGAGACGCCACAAGTATCTCCACCCATCTGAGGTGGGAGAAGGATCAGATAGGTGGCAGGATGAGCAGGAATAGTATCCAAGGCAGCGGGAGAAGGATCAGATAGGTGGCAGGATGAGCAGGAATAGTATCCAAGGCAGCCCTTCACAGAGCCCTGCTGTGGCTGTGGGATCAGCTGCAGACAACTAGTTGTAGGGTTAAATAATAAGATTCTTCTGGTGACACCAAAACTGGAGGTGGTGGTATGCTACTTAGCTCTGAACTATTCACTGTCTGTAATTTTTTTTTTTTCCCAGGGAGCTCTAAGGCTGCTCCTGCAATCCCAGGACTATATCCTTGCCCCTTTCCATCCTGTGTGATGAGGGATAGTTCTGTACTCGCTTTTCTAGAGCTCTTCAGCTTATTCCTTGGCTTGATCTGTCCAATTTTTTCTTAGATTACTACCAAATGAGGGAGAATCTAACAATTGAAAATTTGGTAAATGTACATAGCTGATTCAGAAAGCAGGACTGGAAAACACATTATACTTGATGATCAACAGAAGAAATCATCTGGAAAAACAGAATACCAGAAAGAACAAAAGTGCTGCACTTAGGCTGCAGTAATCAATGGCATGCACCAGAAAGAGTGGCCCCAAAAGATCATTAGAAAAGGAGCTTGGTATTATAGTGATTGGCAAGGAAAACATTCCTTGAAAAAGACAAAGCAGTAGTAGAACCTGTAGGAGATGTGAAATGATCCTTCAGCTCTACTCTGCACTTTGAAGATCTCAGCTGAATCTCTGTAACAAGTTTTGAGTAGTGCACAGAGAACCATGTGAGAGCATGTGTGCAGGGAAGAACACTAAGAAATATCAGAAGAGAGAAGACAGACAGAAATAATAAGGTCTTATTCTGAAATAGACTAAGGTGGCAAATACCAGAAAGATGAGTGGGGATAACCAGACCATGATGGATGGGACTGTAGCAGAGATTGTGTAACAAGAGTCAGGTTAGACATTAAAAGACAACCTATCCATTAGTAATGGTGAAGCACTAGAACATACTTTCTGGAAAAGCAGTGAATTTCCTACTGGTAGCTTTTAAGAACAATTTTGACTCACATCTGTCAGGAATTACATAGGTAAAGTTGATCTTGCCATTTTCTTGGCTGTACCACACTATGCAGCAGCTGTCTTTGGTCATACATAATAATGTCCCAGTGGAAGACATTTTGAAAAATAGACGAACTTCATTCACTTTTTAGCAAACTCTTCATACAATGCATGGCATTCAACACCATCACCTATAGTGACCAAATCTGACAACACCTGCTGTACTATAAACACAGTATATATAATATATGTATATGTAGGTAAGCTTTTTTTTTTTTTTGCATAATTGCACAGTTCTCCAGCATTACTAATCCTAGCAATTCTGGAACTGGACAGTTTTGCATAGCCTTTCAAATGAAATTTTGAATATTAAGCTAAGTACATTTCAAATTGTCTTTTTTTTTAAAAAAAAATAATAATAACATGTTTTCAAGACACAACTAGAAGATCTGCTTATTTCTTTGCTCCTATATGTAAAAATACTGTGACAGATTTACCTTTCAGTAATAATGAAAATGTTGTCCTGTGCCTGATGCATTGGGTCCTTTATTCACCTGGCCCTTTCTTCAAGCCAATAGCCATACCGTGGCAGCTTTCCTTACTCTGTTTCCCAGCTTCCAGTCTTTTACTGTTAAGACACAGATCTGTGTTATAATGGAAATCAAAGGGATTGTAATGAAATGTCTGAAGCAGAGTAGTGGAATCTACTTTCAATTCATTAGTTTAATGGATGTGCAAAATCTATTAAAATTGTTTTCAATACTTAAGGCATGTTATTGTTTGTTCCTTCTCTGACTTGGAAGAATACAACAATATTAGAAGTGTCACATTTTTTTAGGCCCCAAAGTGTGGAGCAGCTTTTAATAGGAAAGAAAATGTCTTTTGAAAACTGTAAAACTGAGCAGTGAAATAAATTGAGCCTCAAAAAGTGATTGAAATCTCCAAGTCAATATACAAAAGGCATCCAAAGACTTGTGAAGTCTGACAGAATCTCTTTAGTTTGAGGTGTCTTTCATTTTGCATCAGGTCTTACATTTTTAAAAAGTAGAAAAAAGCAGTGCTGTCAGGTGAAGCAGGTTTGAAAGCAGGCTGCCTGTTCATGAAAGCCTGAAATTGTGCACAACTGTAGATAATGTGTCTTCAGCAGATAACTGAAATAATACATTTCCTAAATTGGTTGCATTAAGCAATTACTGATACTGTAGTAGAAACCATATAATTTTCTTCCTTCCTTGTAGCCTCAGCGCCGTGTCACGTTTCACCTACCAGATGGCTCCCAGGAAAGCTGCAGTGACAGTGGGCTTGGAGACCACGAACCCACCAGCAGTGCCAGTACATCGCACCCTCTGCCCCTTGGCTTTCCCCAGGAGGAGTACTATGAGCAAGCATCACCCAACAGCCGGACAGAAGGAGATGGCAACTCAGACCCCGAGTCCAGTAAGTGATGAATTCTGGTCATGTTGGTTGTTAAAAAGAAGCCCCTTTCTGATATTTAAATGATTTAAGGCAGTGATTATAATTAAATGTTGATTTTAATGTGGAAAAAAAAAGCCCTGCATTTCTAAATGTCCATTGGGAATGAAACAGTCTTGAGCTGTAAAGAGTTTATGGATTACATGGTATTTTTATAGATCTGAGCTGCTGTAAGTATGGGAGCTTTCTGATGAGGTTAACACTATTGCCATTGCAATCATACATGCTGCTCCTAGGGAGTTTCTGCTTTCTTATATGTTTCTATATTCAACATTGACATGCACGCTAGTTTGTTTAACACAAAGAACTTCAGGATGACACCACAGTTTTTTATATATCTATATAAATATCTATTATAAATCAATCTACAATCAGTCTATTATAAATCAATAAGGGTTTATTGATTTGTCTTTTGAGAGCAACTGTGATATGTAGTAATTATCTCAAGAAAGTATGTCATATGACTTAATTCATCAGTTATCACTGGCTTTTTATTGTGTTGAAAGCAGGCAAATCAAGGTTAGCTCAGGATCATGCTAGAACTATAGATACTAGTTTTGCTTTCTCTGCCTTGACATGATAGCCACTTAGAAACTCCACTGTACAGGCAACTGTTAATTATCCAGGGGCTCTTTATCTGGATTAAATTGAACTGTGCCATTGATAAAAAGACACCTGAATGTGTGGAAACCTCTAAGGCCTTGTTAGGGGCCTAATAAGTGATTTGGAAATACATCTGTTCCAGGCAAAGCTTGGCCCAAAAGGTGTATTTCAGCTGCTTTATTATATCATGAAGAATGAATTACTAAGTCCAATGAAGTTGAAATAGCTCTGTGAGAAGGTAGTTACACTGGCAAATACAGCATCCAGCAGAGAGCAATAGCTCTGACTCAGAGCTGGCTCTAATAATTTCAGCTTGGCTTTTGGAAACCACACTGCTGTCTTTGCCTTGTACTGCTTGAGACTAGAGTCTAAGGGCCTTGTGTGCAAAGATGAGGTCCTCTCCCTGTTTTTCTCTTAGGTCTTGAACTATTAACTGGGGATCCTCAGTTTTAGACTTTTAAAACTTCGTAAAGTTAACTGGTTCCTGAAGTAATTCCAGATTTTTTTTTTTTTTTTTTTTTTTTGAGTTGATAGACAGCTGGCAAGAACCAGCAGAAGTTTTGAATATTCTGTTGAAAACGTAACTTGTTGTTTGGTTCTGTGTGTGTTCATATATTTGAGACTGTAATATACCCTTAAGAATATTTTAGACAGTCAAGCTGAATTTTTCACAGAATGAGATTTTAAAGGGCTACATATATACCCCAAAAGAAAGCACTTATCGAGTATATATTGTATGTGCTGCTTTTTCAATGCATACACATGATCGAATTTGCTTTCCAGCTCCATCCTACTTTTGTTCTTTGTAACTCTTATTTAAGCTTTACTGAAGTGAGCAGGTTGTACATAAAATCAGCATTTGGGTCCTCTTGTACAGAGGGCGTGGTGCATAGGAATTGTTAGAACAGGCATGTGGATGCTGTCCTGCTATTTAAAAAGAGGCTTGGGTTTTGGACTTGCCAGTGCTTTTTGAACTCGTTTTTTGCAATAGTAGGAGAAATATTATTCATGACTCTTCTAAAATGTTGGCCTAAAACCAATATAGCTTTGACAACTGAATCTGATTGACACATATCACTGTGCAGGCACCTGATGTCTTTTCAAGCGTGAAATTTGAAGAAGGTTTAATCACCTGTCTAATTACCTGACAGCTCAGTTTTAAACTTGAAATCACAGTTTAATTAGCATTTGCATTTTGTGGAGATTCTTTGCCCTTCTAACTTGTTTCTTTTTGAAACAATTTAATTGTTTCAATATAGCATGATGCTACAGTATTAAAAGTGTAGTTTGTAGTCCTTTTTAGCATTTTATGCTTATATTAATGGCAGCATCTAGTGGCTGAAAAACATGTAGATATAAACAAATATCTGTGATGTGCTTTCATACATCTAAGTAAAAGAGAAAAGGAAGACCCGTGACATATTTATGTTCAGTGTACTGCTAAAAATGAACTAACTTTTACTAGGTAAAAGCAACCAAAATATTTTCTTTAACTATCTATGGAAATGTTCAGACAGAGGTTCATTTCACTCATCTGTGGATGTGGGACAAGTTTAGTCAAAAGTGAAATAGTGGAAACCATTCAGAACTGATAGTTTCCACCACAAACATTGTTGATTATTAAAGGTAACATAAATTTCTTCCCCCAGAGTAAAAGAATGCTTTCACCTTGCTTTAATTTTTGAAAAGGAGGATGATGATGGGAGCAAAAACAGGCTGATGAAGAATGATGATAATGGAAATAAAAGTCAGAGTTGGTTTAGTGCCTTCATGTGGAGGAATGGAGATACTCTTCCTCCCAGAGTATCAAAACCAGTAGTGTTTTCCTTGTTTTTCTGTACTTCTAAGAGACAAGGTGTCAAGAAAAAAAAAAAAAAAGTGCTTATGAGTAACTAATGACACTTTGGCCATGTTTCACTATTCAAAAATGTTTACAAGAAAGAAACTAAGATAGGCATAAAGAAGAGAATAAAGGGTGTTGTGTATTTCCCAAGGATGGTACAAGATTAGCTCTATTATCTCATTTCAGTGACACTTTTTTAATATTGGGGAACACATGTAGTTTTAGTCTATGTAGATTGAAGACCTAATAACTATCATTATGACATTAAGGTTGAACATCAGTAATTAAGAAGCAAAAGACATGTTAATACAAGAATTGAAAAATCTCCGTCATTATCTTTGTTAATGAGTTTGGCATTAAAAAGTAGGGACAAGTCAATGAAATATTCTGCTATCTCAAAGCCAAGCATCACTGAAAATACAGAGAAGGAGGTGTATGACAGAAGAATTGGATTTTGCTAAGGATTTGGAGTAATAGCAGTGGGATGAAATCTAATAGTTGCAAGTCCTTCTCATAGGAACTGGTGTATGTAACTAGTATATAAATCACCAGCAGAAAATGACATAAAGAAAAAAGCAACTGAGTATCACAAAGATAAGCTATAAATCATCAGTACCTAATGTGATGTGAAAAAATCCTGGTTTACTCCTGGTACAAAGGAAAAAAAGCAAAAAACCAAACAAACAAAAACAAAAACAAAAACAAAACAAAACAAAAGGCAATGATGATACCACAACTGAAAATATTATAAACAGAACTGACTTCAGAAGTTAAAGAGAGGAGAACTCACTTGATGAACAGGTGTAAAGAAATATTATTAATAACAAGGGAGTAGAATGCCTATACACAGAAATAAGAATTAATACTGGCTTTTTAAAATTGCAAGTTAAAGGCTGGCTGGGGACTAGAACTGCTCTCAAGTAATAGGAAAGAATAAGGGAAGAGAAATTCTGCTGGCCAAAAAGTACCAAGTTGCTTCATGGACAAATTAATAGGTCGTCTATAAACCAGCAGAGGCCAGAAATTCTGAGATTTCAAACTTGAGAACAGTATGTAGAGAAGCAGGGAACGAGAATACTAACTTCATTTAAACAGAAGCCTGATAAATTTCTGAGGGGGCAAACACAATGACCACTGTAATAGCAGCAAATGTACCCTGTGATCCAGGAAATCCCCTTTCTATGTTCACGGTACAAAAGCTGCCAGTGTAAGCTTGCTGAGTCTCAGTACAGTGTTACCCCCCTGCTTCCAGCCCACGTGGCATCACCTGGCTGAGGGGCTTTGCCTTTCTTCTGCTGACAGCATGGGCTGATGGAGCCAAGCTGGTGGCCTTGGCATTCACAGGCACTGGGAGAAGTTTGCCTAAGTAATGACACCCAGAATCCTATAAATCTCATTGATGTCATTGTGAAGAAGAAAGAGTCAATGCTGCACACTCTCGAAAGACAGCTGATGAGAGGAAGCCCTCTCTCCCTGGAGAAAATGGCTGCATTTTTGACCATGCTGACTTTGATAATCAGAAACTCTACAGTTGCTGAAATATACTCTTTAAACATCATCAATAACACTGCTCTGGCAGCTGGACTTCAGACCTCATGCCGGGGCAGAAGAAAAAACAAAATTACAGCATTTCGAGTATCTTGTTCCCTGTCCAGGTACTGGGGCTAGGTGTGATTGCCAAACGATGTGATTATTTATTTATTTATTTGTTATGTTTTCAATTTTTTCATTCTCTTCTTGTGTGCTTTTAGTTCCACATTATGGCTGAAATGTAACAGTAATATTTTAATTATGTAATTGCTGAATTGTAAACATACTATAGCAGTTAGGTCTAATTTGAGAAAAATAGGAAGACACTCTCATTAATTAAAAATAATAAATCTTGAGCTAGAATAGATCCCAGTGTAGCACATATGCCCGTTGGGTGCCTCTACTTCTACTGTATTGTTTTTTTCTATCCCCATGGCTGTGCACTAATTATTAATTCTGAAAGTGCTGAGGTAATTAATCTTTCTGAGGCAACAGAGTTTTATTGGTCTTCTACCTTTAATCAAATTAGCTTGTACGTAGGTGGGAGAATGTAAAGGCTGACTGTACTGTACCACTCTATAAAATGCCCACCTTTCTGATGACCTGCTGAGAGCGCTGGCGTGAATTGCATGTATATCAACCGTGAGGGCAAACACTGAGTGGCCATTTGATTTAAAAGATGGGGAATGGTCAGAAATCAAAATCAGGGTGTGCTACATTTTACAGTATGTCTCCTTTAGAACGGCAACTTTACAACTTTTTGGCTTTTGTATGAGTGTATGGAACATCAGTTGAGGCTGGCAGGAATGTGTGTTTTCCTGATGTTTTAACTATCTGTTTATAAAATAAAATTACTGACTACTCAGAAGTACATGCAATGAACCAAGCCTCCTATGAAACAAACCATTATTCTTTAAATTCTTGATAACTGGAGATTGGAGAGTGGGGGAGAGGTCAGATTGGAGAGGTGAATTTACAATGATGCAGATGAGTAGCTTTTGCAAGAGGATTTTTACTTGTACCGAAGAGATACAGATTGCATATTCAGAAACAGTTCCATAATTTGGTAATTTGATCCCTGAGTGCTTGACTTAAGTATCATTAAAGCAGCTGACACAAAGGGAGAAAAAAATGGACAAAGTGAATGTAATGAAAAGATACAAAAACCAAAAGGTGCTGCAGCTCAGCTGACCCTAACAGTCACACACTGACGAGGACATCACTATAATTGTTATAACTCTGATTTGAAAAATCTTTTCCTTCTTGTAAATAAGGAGCACTCTATAAAATATTTTTTGTAAAATAGTTTTTGATGTTTTCTAATTGATATCAGACTATAATGTCTGATGTACATAAAGCCTTGATGTACATTTTCTGCTTTTTGAAGATAAGGAAGATAAAGGCACATTTTCCTAGATACATAATTTTCTTTCACACAGAATCAATGGGAAATTTTTCTGTGTTGCAGCTGTTCTCTTTATGGCCTCCCCAGCACTCTGTTGTATCTTCTAGACTACATACTGGGATGAAGTAATTCAGGCAAACAGTAATACTGTGTTTGTGAATTCCATCTAATGTTATTCTTGACTGAGGTTTATGACAGAAGTTACTCTGCATAGAAAGATTAGAAAGAATAGCTCCACCTTACTGTTTAGAAATCAGTCATTTCTTGTGAAATAATAAGAAAGGCTTTAAAGTGTGTGGTTTTGTGGTGGTGGTGGGGGGGGGGGGGGTTGTTTGTTTGTTTTTCAATAATAAATGAGATCTGACATCTATAAACAGTGATTTAGTGGCAGATGTTCTGTGATATATATTTATGTTATCACTTAAGCTGACATGGTAATGGATAATCCTATTTTTTCTGTTTGAGGTTTATCAAAGTTTTAGAATATATCACTATGGCAAGCAGCCTGGCAGGGCAGAGGTGGAGAGAGAACAAATTTCTTCCCTCTACTTTTTCAGACTCCTTTTATGTCTGACTTGCTGTCACATTTGCAGTAAATAGAAGCCCTGAAGTTTGGCTGGGTAAATGGAATCTAATTTGGAGCACCCTGAATCTGGGAACATGTTAGGGGTATGATGGTTATGATAGCTTGAAAAGTCACAAATGGCACCGATTAAAACGGAAAGTTTATCTGTAATATATGAAAGCTGAAGTCATTGATAGAGTTCCCGTCTAGTGACAGCTTTGAAGATGAGTGTATCCTACCTATCTTAAATCTAGTTATGGATGAGATAGAACTTTATCAAGAAGAAGCAGACCTCTGTGAGCAAATCAATCCCTTATCTTGTCCACAGTGTTTGAAAATGACAAGTGTGAAGACCTGGCACGAGTGCCAAGTGAAAGCAGCTGTCACGGGGGCTGCCAAGTCACCCAGCTCGAGCGAGTACTCCATCAGAGGGAAGATGTGGCCTTCTCTTGACAATAAGCTTGTCTTTACTAACAATTTTTACTGGGCCGCCCACACAGTAAAATAATGTTCATATGACATTTGTGTTTCTCTTACTTCTGAGCCATGAGGCAATTCACTTCATGTCCTTCTGTCTGTCTTGTCTCATACTTCCACTTGTTTCTAATTTTAAGAAAAGCGAGTCATTTACCTTTCCTTTCTTTTTTCAAGTTAAGATAATCAGTGGCACCAAGAGGAACTTTTGAATATATGAAATATTAAGACATTTTTTAGTATTTAGTTCTTGTTCTAAAGGTAGAGATATAGAAAATGCTCCTTTTTTTTTTTTTTTTTTTTTGTACTTCAGATGACTTAAGTCAAAAATCGCATGTTTATAATTGTGTTTGAAGTGTCTTAATTCATTACCTGATTTCACTGTGATTAATGAAAAATATATCAAGACATAAATAATGACTGTCTACAGCTACCAGTGTGTCTTAGAAGTTAAAAGGTAGAATTGAACAAAGAACATTCCCAATTGTCAGTGCTCTTAAAGTCACAGCATTTGCTGAAACAAACTTGATCAACTCAACACATCTAGTGATTGTAGTCCTTGTCTGTGTAGAGATGTGGTCCTGGATGAACATCCTTTAATCTGATATTTTTCTTGGAATTGTGGAAATTCCAATCACAAGTGGGATTGTGATTAGAAATAGGATCTAATATTGAACTATCCATTATCACGTGTTCCTTTCATAATTTTCATTCTGCTTGCATGCTGTCTTGGTTATTTGTACATATCCATTTTCATGTTTTGGTTTAAATTAAATTTTAAACTCCCTGGATTACACACAGCATGTCTGCTATGTATTTGCGTGGCTCCAAGCACAATGCAGCTGTTATACTTGCTCCCAGTATATGCTCCCAGTACAATTGCAGTAGAAGTGATCACTTTTGTAATATATGTGATGCTGATCTATACAAATAACATATGCTGTATTAGCAGTGTTTCTAAGTGCATATCAAGTCTTTTTGTTTTCATTTCATCCTGTAAAAATAGGTAGTTAGATTGTCTTGTATTGGATTCCCTAAATTCAATGACACTGCTAGAAATGATGTGAATTGTGTAACTCATTATGCTTTGAAAAGGCAGGAGCCTTATGTGGATGAGACATCAGAACATGTGCTGATGGTGCTGTGAAGTACTGTGGTGGGCTAGCGTCATACTGGCTTAATATGTAGAGTTACCCGATTGCCAGATCAGCTGTTTCTCTTAGGTTCTTGCAGTAGGAAGTTAGTTTAACTTTACTTTTAAAAGTTGCTGGCAAATGTTGCCTGCACCTGTGCATTTTAGTAACACTATTTTGCTGATTGTATTTAAACAATGCTTTTGTGTTATTTGTGTTACTTGTGTCTGTGATCATCACTTTTGCAGCCTAAACAGCTTGGCTTAGATGGGATAGTGAGATGGAACAGGAGTTCACAGATATTCCATTTTTTCTTTTTGATTTTTTAAAGAAAAAAAATATTTTTCAGACATGTCCTACTCTCAAGCAGCATTGCTGCAATGCTTCTCCAGATACTTTTTAAAGTTCTAATTAAAGCCTTAGTGCTTGAAATTAAATTTTTCTCTAGGTAACAATCAGAAGCAACAACTAAAATGCTAAATTGCTGTTTCTGGCATAAGGACCTGGCCAGCTAATTCTGTATAGTCTATTGTACTTGAATTCCTCTCATCCAGAACAATTGTTTCCTTGACATGTCAAGAAGAACAGTGGCACTATTTCAATAGCTGGTTTTTTTTCGTCTGGTTATCTTGATTGATGTTCCAAAACCAGTGTCCTGGAAGATGAGTCCTCTTTGGGATGAGATATTATAAAGTCTAGCCCTCACCTAATACTTTAACAGAAAGCAAGCATTTCTCTTAACAAAGGTTTTATATGTGTCACATACTAATCATACACCAAAGAACTTTTTTAGAAAATGAAAGAAAACCTCTGCCACTCAGTAGCAGTGTATGTGAAGAAAACAGTGGCCATAGGGTGAAATAGGAAAGGTGAGAGAAAGCACTTTGAAAGCTATAAAAGCAAAACCTGTTTTTATCATAATACAACTGATATTAAAGTTCTTTATTCATATGCTAATTTTTCCCCTGGGGGTCAAATATTACTGATTACAGATTCTGCTGGGGGTGGAGCTCTAAAACATCTGTCTCTAAAATTAGCTACTTACTTCTGCTTTTTCGGAAGATCATAAACAGCTCTTTCCATAGGCCCCATTACAAGTCAGCATGTTGTTACTCTGACCTACTTCCATACTGGAATATATGCATAGTATTGTGAAAAATTCCATGCTCAGGAAGATCTGCAAATAAAACAGTTCCTTCACCATTCATTGCTGTGTCCAGTGAATGGAATAGCATTTTGTTATGTCTGTGTGTGGGGTCTGAGTTGTATGATACTTAGGAGCTGAGTCAATGAAATTATGATATATATATATGTTCTAAAGATTATGAATGGTTAAATGATCAGATTGGATAATGAAACATCCAGTTTTCCATTTGAGGATTCATGATTGCAAGATATTTAGATTTTGGCAAAATGCGAAGGTACTTTCTCTTCAATTTGTTCTTATATTTTTGTTCACCTCTGCTAAGCTATAGAAAGATTTCAAAAGTACAATGCTGTGAATTATTCTGGAGGTGGAAAAGGACAATTCTCCCTTCCTCCTTTCCTCCCTTCCTCCGTCTCTTTCTTTTTTTCCTGGACTCTTCTGAGTTTTTGATACAGTGAAGTATTTCTGTGGAGGGATTTTGTGCCTGGATCATTGTATGACTCCTGGCCCTTAATTTGTGTCAGAATGGAGCAAGTTGACAAATTTGTGTCAGAGCTTCAGAAAGGTTATTCTCTCTGTGATCCTATAACTGGCACAATAGAAGAAAGGATCAAGGAAAGAGCTGTGACATTACTATGACTTACTTTGGTACTGATGTCAGCTGATATAATAGTTAGTATGGCTCTAACATTAATTCTTAACTGCTAGATAAATTTAATGAGTACACTTGGTTTATTTGAAACTGCTAGCCTTTGTAACAAGAAAGCTGACTCACTAAATCTCACTGCAAGCAGCAGGAGATTTTCTGACTTTGAGCTAAGATGATACATATCCAGTGAGGCCTTTAAGGAGCATTTCAGAGTAGTGTTTGTTTCACATAGAGGACATGCTGTGACAGGCATCTTGCAATCAGAGCCCTTCTCACAGAGCTGAAGCAGTTGAAAGCAAAGAGAGGAAAAGAGATTCACATTACAGCATGATTAAAATTGCCAAGGATACAACTGTCCACATCTTGATAATTGAGTGCACCAACATAAATTCAACCACTCTGATAGACAATACTGCCACAAATCCCAAGAAAGACATTTGGGAGCAAATTAAACAAGAAAATGCTCTGAACTTATTCTAGCTCCTGGGTTAGGAGTAAATTATTATAGGGATTACAAAACTTAAGATATTGATATTAAGAGATCTTTACAGATTATAAAATTTACCTCATAATTCCTTTTTATTTTATTTTATTTTATTTTATTTTTTATTTTTTGTAAATAGTGAATTTTAGGTTTTGTTTTGCCTTTGAAACATACTTGAAGAAACTCTATTCTCCTTTGTGCATTCATCATTAACCTCTCCCACCTCTCTCTAATCTAGTAAATTCAAGATAAATTATACTACAGTTGTTTTCTCTTTTGTATAAATATCCTTGCTGAATAAGGAGAGAAGATGATATGTATAGGGGTACAGTAATATTTTTTCTTAAAAAGTGCTTTAGAGGCTGAAGAACACCCTATACATAATCATAGTAAAAAGTCAAGAAGTAAAAAATAGGAATCTGATAAACAGCTGTGCTGCACAACTCTCCAGTGGAAACGGAAGGCTTTACTCAGTAACAATTCCAGAATGAATTTAAAAGAAACAGTAGCTGTTCATTTTCTTTAAGACTTCAGTTTAACAAGTCAGTGAAATGTGAGTTTTGTTTGTTCTTGTTTCGTAACCACAAAAATAAAAAAACAAGTATTTAACTCTCTGGTAGAGCTGCAGTTATTCTCATAACACTTTTCTCTGTACCACCAAGCTGTGGTTGCAGTGTATTTTAATGCTAGCAACCACACTGCCATCATCTTAATATTCCTTGAGAATCTTTTAAAGAAATGCTGACACAAAATAATACTATCTTTATAATGTTATTGCTATCATTTTATTTTTTATTTTTTCCAAGGTGATCATAAGTCATTGCCCCATTTCACAATGGAAAGGCCAGAAGTGCAGCCTGAGGTGTTTGATTGTCCCAGTCCAGTGCTTTGCACACTGGCAGCATTGCAGACAGAGCATGTGATTACCCCTGACATGTAGACACAGATTATCCACTGTATTATTCAACTAGAATTGGCATTACCTAAGTAGTTTTCTAGGTTATTTGGTTAGTATAGACTGTATGTCAGAAAAGATCTTGGCTTTTTAGCCAAATGATTGGCAAGCTGAATTACAGAAGGTCCAATCTGTGAATTTGGAAACCAGATCTAGACAACTTCCTGCATTGGAAGACGAACAAGTAGTTTCTTACCTGCAACACAGATAAAGCTTCAGAATATATCAGTATTGTGTTTCATTTATGCTTTAAAAATTGATCACGTTTTAAGCACATACTGCAAATGCATCTAAGTGCTTACTGTGAATGACAGAAACTGGGTCTAACATCCTGAACATCCTGCACTGTTATTTGGCTATTAATGCACAATTTTAAAATAAGCACAGAGGTGCTTATCTTTAGAAATAAGGATAGGGGAGTTCACAGGGAGAGTTTTCTGATCCAGAAGCTGGAATGGAAACAGTGACCCAGTCAGCCTGTATTTCTAATTCACAGTCACAGTTCTTTTTCCCCACAAGCAGATGTACTCTGATCCATAACCGTGTTGCATGCTGAGGTAAGATGTTAAATACAAAGAAATGCTTTTAAGTAATAAGGTTATGACACAAACCAAAAGGAACACGTATCTCAAGATTAAAGATTGCATTTCTCTTTCAACTTACGCTGCTGTAAAGGAAGAAAGTGATTTTTTTCTTTTTTCTTTTTTTTTTTTTTTTTAAGGAGGGGAGAAAAATTTGGGAATGTATCTTAAGATTTTTTAAATCTAATGTCAGTGTGTATATTTCTAAATAAGACATATTTGTATTCCATTGTAAAAATACTTGCATGGGGGCAAAATACCTGCTTCTCAGGTGTTTGTTCCATATGTATTCTACTCAAATTATCATCATATTTTTGTATGTATAGATACTTGTGGAGGGACATATTTTAATACAGGTTTCTTTTACCAGCAGTAGAAGATGATTCCAGTAAAAATATGCTATCTTTATTCAGATGTCCTTGGTAATAAAAAGATAAATATGATCAACTGTATATTTTAATATTAATCTCTTTACAGACTTTTTTTTTAATACTTTAGTATCAGTGGTAATTCAAAAACATGTTTGAACATAGAACATTATGTGTGTTGTCTCAGCTTCTGTTACATTTCTGCTGTGAAACAATCCTTTTTCATAAACACAGCACTATCTTGCTTAGCATGTGATCAAGTTCTTTCTGGAGGGAAAATAAAAAAATGTTAATTGTGAGGCACGTTCATGCTGCAGCACTGTGCAAGTGCATGAACCCACACTCATCTAACATGAAATAAAATGTTATTCTAGTTTGTAATGGAAGCCCAGAAGTCATTCTTTTCCAGCTATGAATAACAGTATTTTTGCACAACTTAAATTTTACTGGAGCCAAACATTATTGAATTCAACCATCTTTAAGAATAAAATATTGGCCAAAATCTTCCTTTTTTTTTTTTTTTTTTTTTTTTGGCATTTTTGAGATTGTTAGTGATATTTGCTATAAACCTATTTAGATTAAGGTTTACTATATTTTAAAATAATAAGAAGCCTATTATCTACATATCTAAGTGATCATTTTTGTATAAAACAGAAAAGCCTTTCAGTTTACTGTTGACAAAATGTACAAGTGTACTCCATACAAATCTACATATAAACTTCTTTAAAGTCTGTACTATCTAGCATTAAATCCAATAATATATTTTTACTTAATTTTAATCAACCACACTATTAACGCTAACCATTATTAATGATAATAAATATCACCATTAATATTAGTGGCAATATATTTTAGATTAAATTTTTATAGGATCTATGATCTCTACTTGTAAGTTTGCTGTAAAAGGTGTAAAAGTTGTGTTGTGCTGTCCTTACTGTTTTCCATCATACAAATGCTAAATTTTTTCAAGACATTAGTGTGCTTTTAATAGCTGTAAGCCAGCCTCAGCAATTTTTATTGATTGCTAAGGCTTTACTTGACCATTTTTAATGTATGACAAGTAGGAAAACATGCTAAATTCTCCTTGAGGACTGTGTGAGTCATATGTCCACACAGAGCTTACCTTTGGATTGTTCACAATCTTTCTAACTCTTCATACTATATACATACTATATATATACAAGGAATAATTTCAAGTATTGAAGGGAGAAATGGAAAAATTAACCCAGTCTGAGAGGATAAGTATGTGAAGCTATCAGTAAGAAAACACAGCATTGTGTTTAGCAGACTTCATTCTAAAATCAGTAAGATTTCAGATTTTTACCCAACTTTGTAGTTCTGTTTCCACAAATTCCTTTTTCTGGAGAACTTCAGTTAAAAAGTGGGATGCCACTTTTCTTGCAGTGTTTTTAAGAATATGAGAGCTTGCTTGAGAGTCCTTGATGGAATTTGCATTTATTGCTGTTGTGTCTATTCATTGCAGAAAACATACCAGTTGCAAAATCTATTTCTAAATTGCTGTTTGAGAATCTTGAACTAGAAGACCTTCTGGTTTATTTGGTGTGAAAATAATTCTAGCTCCATGTGTAAGATATATAATATGTAAAAGTAATGTTACATTGATTGTACTCGATTTGTCTGGAAAAAGGTGTGCAACCCTGACTAAACTGGGTAATTTGCAGACTTGATTTTATAGAACAGACAGATGAATGACTGAGAAGAAAATAAAAATCGGAAAAGTTGGACAGAACAGTTCTGTGAGACAGTACAGCTTTTCTTTTTTCTTTTTTTTTCTTTTTTTTTTTTTTTTTTTTTTTTCCTTTTTTTTTCTTTTTTTTTTTCTTTTTTCTTTTTTGTATGCTTCAGCTTTTCACCTGTTCAGCATCAGATGGGACTGTAATACACTGTTCCTCAGTCATATCTAATTACCTTTCAGCGAGGCCCTGGTTTGCCCTCCAGGATCTTTTGTGAATATTTTATATAAATAATTATCTATCACCAAGTAGGTCTCCGGTATATATGTGATTCTGTTTATTCCTGCTCTGCCTGTTGTGTTCTATTTAGACTTTTGAAGGATGAATTTTCTGGTTTAATATTAGGCTTCAACAGTTGAATCAGAACAGAAGTTCTGACACTGACCTTTGGGACAGATGCTTTTAGGCGCTAAATACAATGAAATTCTGAGTAATCACAGAATAGTCTAGGTTGGAAGAGACCTCCAAGATCACCGAGTCCAACCTCTGACCTAATGCTAACAAGTCCTCCACTAAACCATATCCCTAAGCTCTACATCTAAACGTCTTTTAAAGACCTCCAGGGATGGTGACTCAACCACTTCCCTGGGCAGCCTATTCCAGTGACTAACAACCATCTCAGTAAAGAAGTTTTTCCTAATATCCAACCTAAACCTCCCCTGGTGCAATTTTAGCCCATTCCCCCTCGTCCTGTCACCAGGCACATGGGAGAATAGACCAACCCCCACCTCGCTACAGCCTCCTTTAAGGTACCTGTAGAGTGCAATAAGGTCGCCCCTGAGCCTCCTCTTCTCCAGGCTAAATAGTCCCAGCTCCCTCAGCCGCTCCTCGTAAGACTTGTTCTCCAGACCCTGCACCAGCTTCGTAGCCCTTCTCTGGACTCGCTCAAGCACCTCCATGTCCTTCTTGTAGTGAGGGGCCCAAAACTGAACACAGTACTTGAGGTGCGGCCTCACCAGAGCTGAGTACAGGCGGACAATCACTTCCCTGGACCTGCTGGCCACGCTGTTTCTTATACAAGCCAGGTTGCTGTTGGCCTTCTTGGCTGCCTGAGCACACTAATGGCTCATATTCAGCCGCCTATCAACCAATACTACCAGGTCCTTCTCTGACAGGCAGCTTTCTAATGGTTAATGACAAGAACTATCAATCCATAAATCATTATCAATAGTATACAATTACAAATGCTAAGACATAAGTTAGGAAACTCAGTTCACCAGTGTAACAGGCACAACCAAAGCCAAACTTCATTATGAAGTAGAAGGAATAAATAAAGTGGTAAACCTGCAGAAATGACAGCTTCTATGAATAAATGCAAATAAATTAGGCACAAAGTGGTTTGGAGTAGTGGAGATTAATTATTTTTTCAGCAGCAAAGGAAATAGACAAAAGACCATTGCTAACATATAACCACATCTAAAAACTGGCTATATTAGTAGGAGGAGATAGAACAGAAGAAAAGTTTTGTTAGCACACAAAAGAGTATATGTGTTCTTTATTAGACAGATACTTTTAGGTAATTCTCTAATATTAGTTTAAAATATTGTAGTATCCTTATTGCTTTGCCTTCAGCAAACATAGCATGTTATGAATTTGAAGTACGTACATACTTGTGTATAATCAAACCTTTAGCAATGACTCCTTTTGTAGATTTCCTTTCTCAAATTCATTGGTGATTTAAGAAGTTGCAACTCTTTAATGTGAGAGGTTAGGGCTGTGACTAACTGACAAACAAGATAGAATTGCTTATCTATAACACAACAGTGTCCAACACTTGCTCAACAGTGATCAATCAGCTGCACACTGATCATAGACTATATTTCCAATGAATATTAGCATACTTTGATTTCAGACCTTTGAATGTATTACAAACTTACTGTCATGGACTCTTGAAGATGAGCAGTTTGCCACTGGAAACTAAAGTGAAACTATCAGGGTAGTTTTCAAAGCATCCAGCAGATATCACATGCTGGTAATTATGTTACACATTACTCAGGTATTACAGGTATGATATCAAACCAAATGAAGATCTAGTTAACATGCAGTCTCTTATAGACCATTTTGTTCAACAGTCTGTGTTTAATAAGTCAGAAAGGAAGAAATATATTAATGTAAGTTTCAAATAACCTTTTACATTGAGGCTTTGCCAGTCACTCCGAACTACAAAGACAGATTTTTCCAGTCCTCCAAAAAACAAACTATTCCTAGATTTAAATTTTGCACATTTGATCAGTAAAAATTGTTTTGAAGTATATTTTATTTCCATTTTAGCATTGAAACTTACAGGTGCTCAGAAGGTTGAACAGTATGTCAGGCTTTAGCCTGTGCTTATTTACAAGGAGTAATTATCTAACGATCATAGTGTAAAGCATGCATGAGCTCCTGTAGCAAGCTTTGGAATTTTAAGGAAATGCTGCAGATCAAATGATAATGTCTCATTTGTATTCTTTCAGTTCCCTAGCCACTATTACACTTCATAAAACAACTACAGAAATGGATTGCAAACATGCATCATTTCTGTGTGAGATGTGCAAAGGCTTAATGATCCTAAATAGTACCAATAATGCCTTTCATGAACCTTATATGATGATACTGTACCAAGCAAATCTCACATTTTATGAAATATGTTTTCAATCCTGTCTAGAAGCACAGCACTACTAAGACCTTTGAGGATAAAGGTAACATTAACTCTGCATGACTATGTAGACAAGTAGATAAATTTTTGTGTTCCAGTTTTTGTTATCCATCTCTGTAGTTGGAGGACCTGGTGATCCCTTTTTTTATAGCTGTATCATGCTGGAAAACTCACTTTAGAGTTTTCTATTTCTAGTCTGGTCTTTACTGTCATGGGATGTATGTATGAAGTCTGCAATTTGAACAGAAATTTCTATTTGCAATCTAGGTATTGAAGGATGTTGATCATACCATCTTCAGCATAGGATGTCGTAAGGCTGACTCATAAGTGCAAGTAAATTTTGTCTGATTCATCATCATCTTAATCAGATTTCACCTCAGATGTAATGTGCTGATGGACAGAGGATATATCTATTTTCTGTTGTCAGGTCTTAATGGACACTCTCCAGCTGAATGTGTGAATGGAGAAAAGGCCTTTACCTTATTGCTAATGACACAAGCTTCCAGATTCAAGCCAACTGTTTTGAATCAGGAAAGCTAAGACTGGGGTTTTCTGGGATCTACAGAGTTGTGTTTGTCTTACAAATTCTAGGCCCAACAGCATACTTGATTGCATTCATTGCTCAGGAAAAAAATACAGATTATTCTGGACCCTCCCCCTGGTGTGACATGGTCACATCTTCACAAACTGACTAATTCACATTGTCCAACCACTTGTACCACTCCATACAGGCTGCCTGTATTCAACATTTTGTCAAGGAGACTGTCAGGGAGCAGTTCCACATTTTGCTGGGGAAAGACAAATATGCTCGTGGAAGACAGTCGTGTGATTGGAAATGATAAAGAGCAAAATGATTCCAGTCCACCATGGATATAAGCACACAAAACTGAGTTAACGGTTTAACTTTTAATCTGCAACAGTCTATGTGCATTCTCTAGCTAAGTTGCACACTCTGAAACTCTGAACAGTTCCAATGAATTCAGTGGGTCTACTCCGAGTGAGGGAAGTTAAGTAGGTGCATAAGTGTTTTCAGGCTTTAGGCTTTACAAGCTTTCATAATTAGTACTCTAGACAACATTAATTAAAGACTACTTTAGAAAGAATATAGCTGTATAAACCTCTTCAGTGGTTTGCATCTTATTCAAGGATCCCAATCAATGCATCACATGGATAATCCATTCAGAAAATGAGGCTGCGTTAGTATGATTATAGTTAAATATAATCTGTATACATCTTTGCAGTTGTATATAACAAACACAACTTTATAAAGTCATTTCAGTTCAAGGATAATTAAGCAAAGGATAGTAATAATGAAAGACAACAAATATTTTCTATTTTATTATAGAGTTTCTTGCAAGTATTTTGATCTATGGTAATCCGATATGATGAAGAGGCAGGATTTTCTGGGGCTAGCAATATCACAGAATCACAGAATTGTAGGGGCTGGAAGGGACCTCGAAAGATCATCGGGTCCAACCCCCCTGCAAAGCAGGTTCCTCAGAGCAGGCTGCCCAGGTAGGCATCCAGACGGGCCTTGAATATCTCTAGAGAAGGAGACTCCACAACCTCTCTAGGCAGCCTGTTCCAGTGCTCCGTCACCCTCACTGTGAAGAAGTTCTTTCGCATGTTGGTGCGGAACTTCCTGTGTTCTATCTTGCAGCCATTGCCCCTTGTCCTATCCCCACAAACCACTGAGAAGAGGTTAGCTACATCTTTCTGTCTCCCACCCCCCAGATATTTATAGACATTGATAAGATCCCCCCTCAGTCTCCTCATCTCCAGGCTGAACAGACCCAGGTCTCTCAGCCTGTCCTCATAGGAAAGATGCTCCAGGCCCTGTATCATATTTGTGGCCCTCCGCTGCACTCTTTCCAGGAGATCCCTGTCTTTTTTGTACCGGGGAGCCCAGAACTGGACACAGTACTCCAGGTGAGGCCTGACCAGGGCAGAGTAGATGGGGAGGATCACCTCCCTTGACCTGCTGGCCACACTCCTTTTAATGCACGCCAGGATCCCATTAGCCCTCTCGGCCACCAGGGCACACTGCTAATATCTCTCTCATTTCCTTTTTCAGTCTTGGGACAGAGTTGGAAATTTGTGTCTATCTCACTCATCCTCTTGTTACTGTATAATTGAGGAAAAATTAAAAATAAAGCAATGATTAATAGCTGTAAAATGCTTTTATGAAAAAAAATGCTTTCTGAACTGTTAAGTATTGTGTTATATCTAATTTATTGTGAAAGTGCTGTTTTGATTTTTGTTCTACTGTATGTTTTATTTAATATAGTCTTCCTACTTCAAAAAAACAACTTCAGATGTAACAAATCTTTCTATGTACGATTGAGAATTAAGATTAATGTATCATGGATTAATTAACATCCCCTGCAGTAGCTATCCTTAAGGCTTAAACACAATTTTAGTTTTTGATACTACATGCCTTTTATGCTCTTTTCCTCACATATTGAGATAATTTCCAAAAACACTGATGAAGAAAATCACTGCATCTTACACTTAACATATCAGTAAAGGCACAATAAAATTTGACCTGTCTTCCATTTTGTGTGTCTTGATCAGAAATAGGACAATCACTCAAAAGAAATTATTTTGAAGCCTAAAGCAGAAAGGATATAATCTTTAAGCACAAAACTACCTGATGGGCCTTTAATCACCCAACAATTATAAAAGATCTCTATTACTGAAAGAGGAACAAAAGACAGAAATAAAGACAATGACAAACTAAAAGCGGAGAAGTGTGCATGTATCTCCTATACTATTTAAATACTCAATGCCTACTACTCTACAATAATGGGAAAGACCCTACAAAGTTTGAGTGTCTGCTTGTTTTCCTGAAATGATATCCTCTGAGGGAAAAAAAAAAAAAAAAAAAAAAGTGGAAAAGTGGTCAACCTACAGTACCTGAGGTAACATACCTCAGATGCTGGCAAGCTGACAGACAGCGCAGGCTTGGAGTGCCAGTGAGGGCAGTACTGAAAAAATCCTTTGTGCTGGGATGGACTTAGTGAAGACCACAGAAACTTGCATCTTCAAAATACAGATCATATTCCTCCAAGAAGGTAAACAAAGATATACGATTTAGTAGTTGTTCAAATGTTGTCTCTGTATTTTCTTTGAAAGACCATTTTTAAGTATGCATTTTCAACTTCCTCTCCACATTGCTCCCACATATTCTACTTAGTTACATGAGAAACACCATTATAAAATCCTGATTTGGCATGATAATACAGTAATTATTAAACAGGTAAGATTGAATCACCTTTTTTTTTTCTTTTTTCTTTTTTTTTTTTTTCCCTCCAGCTTCAACTCTGTGTCATTGACTGCTGATTATAAATACTATTAGTGAAACAGAAATCAGCACAGTGTACTCGAGTTACTTTTCAAATAAAGGGTTTTTTTCAGCATTCAGGTTCCCCATAGGCTTTTAATCAAGGTTATGGGAAAGTCCATAAACTTTCTGCTGAATATTTAACAAGCTGGAGGTCATAGCAGACATGAGATCCCAAGGACAAGTGAAATGAGATTGCAATCAGAAGAGCAGAGTAGACCTGGAGCTTTGTCCACAGATAATATCTAACAGAACAAACACCAGAGTCACGTTTTCAAGCTTCTTTTGTGAGACTTAATTTTCCCAATATAAACAGCCATAAAAGAGGGTAAATAGAAATGGGTGGTTGCACTGGTTTTAGTCACTGAATTTAATCAAAATGGTGATTGAAATCCAGTCTGAAAAATGTCTAAAAAATTAAGACATATGATTATAGTTACACATGTTGCTTTTTAACAGACCTAATATCCTACTTCCCTAACACCTTTTTAAAACAAATTCTGTAAACAACCTCTGTTATAGTGAACCGTAATAGATGTATGTGTTTAGAAAAGTACTTCTGGTTTCTAAATCTTTAGAAGTGCACTATTTTTAACAGTACGGTTATGACAATACTTTTTGGTATACAACAAATGGGAATGTAATCTTGTAGAAACTATTATCCAGGCCTATGCAGGAGCTATACAGATGTAATTAAAATACTCTGTATAATGTGGAGATTAGATGCTCAGAAAACTTACCTGTAATGTCAGGCTGACACAAGAACATACACTTCTGCAGACTGTAGGCCTGCAGCTATCTTGTTTTGCCTCTTGAAGAAACCTGCTAAAATTAATACACAGGGTCTCAAGCAAGCGTGCTTCCATCCACAAAAGCGCGGAGAAGACACTGGTGAGGTTACGTAGAGGCTATGTTGAGTTTGTACCCTGGGCTGGCTTTGCAGCAGCAGAGCGGAGGCAGTGGTGAGAGCTGCCTGCGGGGCCTGCAGGGGCTACATGGGGGCATGGGCTGCAGTGAGTGTTTAGGAGATGGGTCAGCTTCCAACCTCTGCTTTTTTGGTGATCCTTGGAATTAACTGCGCAGCGACGTTCTCTTCCCATTAGTTGTTGGAATTTTAGCTGTACATTTTCTGAAACTGATGCTTTGTTTATTCTTCATTTTCTTCATATTCTTCATTTGCAGCAAAAAGTCGCTGAAATTTTTAATGCTTGGCAATGTAGTTTCACAGCCTGCTCTGATAATGAAAGCAGTCAGTCTTTGAATTCAAAGCATAGATTTAAATTTATTTTATAAAACCAAGTTGTTCTATGTTTTTTTAACTTTTTTTTTTTTTTTCCCTTGCGTGAGAACTATTAAAATATTTATCCTCAAAAAATCTGCTGAACTTCAAACTGGGATTTCTGTTAATGTAGAACTGTATGGCAGTAAATCTGGCTATATTATGATATATTATGACATATTATGATCCATAGCCCTGAGGGTTTTGATCACGCTGTCGTAACAGATCTTTGCCACTATGTAAATAACTTTATATTGGGAAAAAAAAAAAAAAAAAAGCTATTATGTCTGATGTTTTAAAAATACAAGAACAACTTTGTACATTTTTTAATTCTAGTCATAAGACAGCAATCAAGACTTGCAACAATGAAGCATCTGTGATATAAATGCTGAAAAACTTAAGGAAAGGTTGGTTAATATTGAATGTAATCTCAATGCTTCACTTGTAAGAAATTGATGTTTCACTTGAGACTGTAGTGCTTTCAAATAGAAATGCTGAAAATATTGTAAATATCCATTATATACGGTTTGTTCACATATCTTTTTCCTTTGCCAGTCTAAATCTTCTTGCCAGATTTTTTTCTGTACTCAAATGTTTCATGTTTTCCATGTCTCAAAACAAAACAAAAAAAACAACAGCAATAATAATACATGTTTTTGCTTAGGAAATTTAAAATAGCTTTCATTTTATTTTATGAGACACTAATAAAATGTATCTGGATCGATAATATGAAGTTGTAGTCTGATAAATGAGTTACAAAAATATGAATATGCATGTTATATAATAGGAAAATTGATAGGTAGTTACATAGGAGAGCAGTCAAGCAGAGAAAATGACAGGAGTTTTCAGAAATGAATTTAAAACATCAGTATACATAATTTTCTCAAATATTTTCTTCATATTTTTAAACATTCAAAATAGCTGTTTATTATAGCTAAACAATTTCCTACATAGCCAACCACAAATGATGTTTACTTAAAATAACGTAAGAATAGATTATTAAGGAGCTTTATATGATTTCTTTTGACCTATTTAGGAGTTGGATTTTCCTTGCAGTTATAAAAGTTGGATTTTCCTTGCAGTTATAAAAAAAAAAAAAATTTTTTTTTTTTTTAAAGGAACATTTTGATTTAGAAGCAGATATTAAACAATTAATTAACAAATATCTCCACAACTCTGCAAATCTACTTTCAATTACTAAATTTTCAAAAGAAGTTACGGAAGAGATGGATGTTTGAATATTAAACTCACAATTCCAAAAACAGAACATAAGATAAAGCTAAGAACAGTCCTAAAAATAAAAATTAGTATAGAAATAATTTTTCAGATGTATTTTTCAAAGCTCTGCTAACGTTTTCCATTTTTCCAGTCAGTTTGAGATCATTCATTCTCATTATTCTCAAGCATAAATCCAGCAACAGTATCCCTCCCTTCACAAACATTCTAGTGACTGCTGTGTGCTGTTACTGACATCTGAGCAGAATAATAGTAATAATAATAATAAAGTTATATATTTAAGATTTGTAGGTAGAAAAGATGCATTTCATAAAAATTTAGTCAAAAGATCATCAAACAGACTCATCTGAAATGGTTAGGAAAGCTTCTGGAATAACAGTCATAGAAAACATTTTCTTGGGTTTTGGCAAGAGACAATAGTGACTGACTGAAATTACTGTCCAACTGCAAATGTTAGCTAGACACATTACTGCCAGCATTAGAAAATCATTTACTGTGCTATTTGAGTAGTAAATGTGACAATGGAAATTGGATTTCAGATTTCAGAGCTACATGGTTTGCCAGGGACTCATAGCCACTATTATCCTATGAATCTTTTGCTCTGTAAAGAATCTCCCACAAAATCCATTCCCATTTCTGTATTTTACTGAAATTTTCTGATGTTTTTTATGACTTAAAAATATCAACATTGAAGTAGTTATTAGTCTAATGGATGTCTGTGGTCCATAGAAAAGTAGAGTAGAGCATACAATTTCTTTTTCAAATGACAAATCTATCTCACTTTCAAATGAAGTACTTATCATCATTGTCTTTATAAACAAAAATGCTCAATTACATTTACTTTAACTTTTCTAAAAAGGAAAATTAACAACTTGGTATTAGTAAAGGTAATGAGATTAGCTATGTTAAGCTGTACTTAGAAACTTATATAAACCATTTATATGTCTTTGAATTTAAATTTTATGTTGTGCAACCTTGAATAGATTTTAGAATTATCAATATGAGAAGTCCTGGTACAATGAGCTAATCATCCTTGTAAACCTAAACTGAAAATGGAAAGATTTTTCACAATCATTTAGAACTTGAGCTGAAGGAAGATGCTCTGTTAGATCAACATCTGTGGGAAAATAAATGACAAGCCCCATAGGGAAACGCGAAGCTCTATGATGCTAACATAGAGACAGAGAGAGAAAAAAAATATTGCTGACAGAATGAGCTAAAAATTGATTTATAGGCATTATGCTAATGGCAAAAAAGGAAACCTTTTGTTAATTAAAAGTTACCATTTCTCTCTTTGATTTTTCCTTTTTTATTACATCTTCTCTTAGATCACTGTGAAATCTTCTTTAACATGCTCACAGACATAATGCTCACAGCACATAATGCTGAACTCTGCCTCCTAATACTGGCAATTAAAATGGTCCTGAAATAATGTGGAAAACAGATACATATTGCCGTTATTTCAGAATGAGAAAATGTTTTTATTCATTCAGCACTGGTAATTCATTTTAGAGTAGTTATCAGAAATTCTAGATAAATTCTCTGAATGGAAGTCTAGAGATGCATATCTATTGTCTTTCCGAATAAGCTTTGTGCCCATTTTGTGCCGTTGGGCTGAGGTGTTAGATGCATCCATAAGGATTTAAATTGATCTTTTGTTATTACTTAATATTTGTGATTCCAGATGGGGGGAAAAAAAAAAAAAAAAATGTTATTTTTAAGTCTGCCTGTTGGAATTCTGGAACTAGTACCTGTTAATTCAAGTTAGATTTTTCAAAACTTTCTATAGTGGTTGAAAGGGAAGAGTTCCTGATTTTGTTCATTAATTGCATTTAGAAAAGTAATTATCTTCTATAACAACCAAATTTTACATAGCTTTTCTTTTTCACGTGAATTCTGTGAAATCTGCAATTATGTGTCCTGTAGCTTTGCTAACATTAGGAAATTACACTGTCTTGCTATAATCCTCCACAAGGAGTTTACTGTTTGTGAACTGTGAGTAAAGGGTACTATTTGATCAGTTATGTTTTCACTTCCCCAGGCTTGACGCTTCCTTTAGAGTACAGTTTTGCTTTATGATGACAGTTTTCAGAGCATGGACTATTATTTCATCAACAGAACAGAAATCTAGCTAATTTATTTCACCAATGACCATACCTGGTAGGTGGCACTTGCTATGAGTAAATGAGATGTGAAGACAAATTAATAGTTTGTTATCATTTGCTGAAGCACGAAGTAAGAGATCTGGGAGTCAGCTAAATGAGCAGGACCACTGCAATAGTGGAAACCAAGTAAATGTCATTTACAGTCAACGCTCAAAATATACTGGTAGATTTCAATCAAGCTGAAATAATTTCCCACAGTTGTTTATCACCTGCAGTGCATTAATAATAGATAAACATTCAGTGGTGCTATTAAGTGTTTTTTGTTCTTTCAGTGTGATTAGGGAGAGCATCCATATTCAGAAATGGAGCATGCTTAAGTGGAGGCATACCTCTGAAGCCTTGTCTTATAGCAGGGCAAGCATCATCATTCACATAACTGTGGATATGAAAAAGACCTCCTAGCCAGTCAGGTAATTGGGACTTAAACGTACATAAGCGATATGTATTCCAGTTCCTAAAGAATCCGAAAGTCTAAGTAACTGGTGTGCCTAGAATACTGAAGTGAGTTTCTTTTTGTTTCCTACAGAAATTTTCCAAATAATCTGCATTATATTATCAGGGGAGAAACCAAGATATCCCTCCATAAGATGCTGAGTCCCTTCAGAATGGTTCAACAAAGTCCTTGTTTCCCGCTGGGTTCAATAGGAGTTTGATCAGGGAGTTATTAGCTAGAGGTAAAGGCTGCTCTTGTCAGAAAGGACTGTTCTGCGGGATTTGATCTTGCCATGCAGAAGGACTTGCTCGTAGAGGACACAGTGAAGCCATTTAGTTAGCTGTAGTTAGCTGTCTGTCTTCTGTTTTTCATTAAATCCACCACCAGCCAAACAGCTTGGCTTGTTTCCATGGCCTTGTAACTTTGGCCCCCCCCCCCAGGGGCAAGGAGCCCGTGTGTGTATGTGCTGTTGTTGTTTTTTTTTTTCCCAATTTGAGGATAATCTAAATGCTTCAGCTTATTTGTGATTTTGACTAAAATAGCACATTGCTTCACTCGTTAGCTTTGTTAATTGTACATAATCTCATGACCAATCTAGACATAGCCCCTCAATTTTGCTTTTACATTATAGTCCTTAATAAATAAAATCACTCATATCATTAGTAGAGTTAAGTAAGGAGTAAAAAATGTCTCAGAGCAACAATATTTTCATTAAATGGTTGTGTTTGTTATGAAGAGTTGTAAAGTACCTGGAGAAAGAAGTAAGCTTATTCAGTATGTAGTTATTTGCTAATACCTTAATGGATTAGCTTACAAATTATGGCAGTTAGACATATCCTATTATTTATACAATGGCTTTTTAAAGAAAGTTCATTTTTAAGGTAAACAATCAGGTAAATCCTTATACGGAGATGGGGGAATACTTAACCTTGAGTACAACAACATTAACTCCAGTAAGCCTAATGAATTATTCATGCCATTATCTACCTTGAGAGACATCAAATCTCTCTGCACTGTCTGCAAAGTGCAATTTACCAAAAAATGATAGCTCAGTAAATTATATTTGTATATCTGAACATTAAATTAAAGACGGTACTGTGAAAAGGCATTATACCCGTATAATCCATGCAGAAGCAAGGTCCTGTATGTCATTTCCTAATTCACTTGCAGTAATAACTCATTTAATAATTTGTTTGCATGTCCTGATAGACAAAAATCATTTAATATTCAAATATTCATATAACAGTAATAGAAGACGTAATCACTACAAGCACTAGCTTTTTTACAAAGAAGCTGTTCCTCATGATTTCTTCAGTCTGCAACAACATCCTGATGTATGAATTTGTCTTTTTCTCTATTAATTTATGTGGTTGTTTAAATGTTACTTGCCTTTTGCTCTGCAAACTGTCTAATTCTGGAAGGAAAGTGACTATTTTAAATGCTTTGTTGAGACTGTCATTGACATTTTCATTGCTGATAACAAAATCTTCTCTCTTCAAATTATTTTTCTCAGCCTTAGGTCTTTGGACACATGCTCTTCACAAATATTTCCTGCTTTCTTGTATAAACTGCTTTCTGTAATCCAGAAGGGCTACTGGAGTAGGCCTAACATACCATAAGTCAAGGTTTGAATACAAAATTGCCATGCTTTGTTCCAGAACTTCCCCTCAGTAGCTTAAAAATATGTTTATGTACAAGTATTTATAGTTTTTGCTTTATCTATGTTCTGGTCCCTGGGAGATTCAGTAAAAATATTGAGCTGAATTGTAAACTTATATTTTAAAAGAGCAGCTGGGCTTCCAAAAACTATGATCCAAATAATGAGATGATGTCTGAAAAAAAGGAAAATATGAGAAATAATGACTTTCTTGTGTGAGAGGGGATTTGTTTTTTCTTTCACCTCCTTTTACAGTAAAAGGTTAAAATCTTAATTTTCATGTGGAAAGTTATGGCAATAATAGTGCAATTGTGCAAGCTATTGCAATAACAATGAGTTATTGCAAATAGTATACTGGGCTGCATCCAAAGAAATGTGGCAAGCAGGGCAAGGGAGGTGACACTCCGCCCTGCTCTGCTCTTGTGAGCCCCCACCTGCAGTGCTGCGCTCAGCTCTGGGCCCCCAGCACAAGAAGGGCATGGACCTGTTGGAGTGGGTCCAGAGGAAACCTCCAGGATGTGCAGAGGCTGGAGCACCTCTCATACAAAGATAGGCTGAGAGCACTGGTCTTGTTCAACCTGGAGTAGAGAAGGCTCTGGGGAGATCTTGCAGGGGGACTCTTTGTCAGGAGTTGCAGTGATAGGACAAGGGGTAACAGCTTTAAACTAAAGGATGGGAGATTTAGATATTAGGAAGAAATTCTTTAATATGGGGGTGGTCCATTACCATTCAGTGACTCTATGATTCTATGAATAGTATTGAGATATTATAATCTGAAGATCCCCCAGATTTTGGTAGGATTTTAGCTGACATTACTGAAGTGCTACCCAAGACCTCATATCTCGAAGAGCATCTCAGAAAGGTTTGATATGCAAGTTGTACTTTTATCTGTTGAGCTATTTGCAGTCGTGAATATAACTTTTCTGTCTTATTTATCGTTAATATTTTTAAATGATATTTCCTCATCTTAGTAACTATCCATGACTAAACATCCAGAAACATGTTGGGGGAGGGAGGTATTTGATAAGGACACAGACATAATTTTGTTGCACGATATACATAGATGCAGAACTCCCACTGAAAGAGATTTATCGTTAACTAAACTTCAGAACATCAAAAAGATTAAAATTGAACCCTCTGGCATCTTCAACTCCATATCAAGATGGTACTACCAATTTCCAAACATGCTCACTAATAGCTTTTTTCTGTGAAATGTCTTTTAACCCATTAAAAATGCTCAGGGCAAAACCCATGTATTTTTTGGATTTAGTTCCTAATACCTCGTAATTCACAATATCTCATAATTGTGATAAATCTCTAAAGACTCCCATGATCTGAATCTCATCTCTTTGCCTGGTGTGCTATGCTTGCAGCACTAATTATGATTTTTATATATATAATTTGAGAATTTACTAATTTTGAAATAGCCAAGTAATTTAAAACCAAAAGCTCAACAAGAGCTGATTTCCCATCTGAAGATACAAGTACAGGTGAACTTTCCCAGCTCTAGAAATACTAAAATTACATTTTGTATGTAATGAACAATCATTCTTTATTTTTGTGTCAGTTCCAACTTTTGCCGAGACTTTTAATCACAATATTTAGAAGTTCTCTAGCCAATGGCAAGACTGGCAGGAAGATGTTGGGACTGCTGCAGATCCCAGTCTTTTGAATTGTTATATATGATACAGAACTACAGAAACTGTAAATATATAATCTATGTCACAGTGTGGACTCAAAGGGCGAATGCAGCACTATATGATTTTGCAGTCACCTGGAATGTCCTGTGGGTTATTTTAGACATGCCCATCAAGTATTTAACAATCTGCCATTACAGAGTAATTTTTATTCACCTTTTCATTGTAGAGCTAGTTTCAGTCTTTTGTTTTGACTACTCAGTGGTTTTCGAACATGTTCTGACTGATTTCACAGCTTATAATTTTAAAACTATATTGTCTGGAATACAGAAGGCTCAGTATGACATCTGACAGTTGTGTATCTCAACAAAGAAAACTATTTTTTATAGTTATTTAAATAAAACTATCTTTATCTTCAAAGTACTGACTTAACCTTTTTTGCCAATAGAGATTTTGCTCATCTTAAAAGTGTTTGAGAATGGGTGGAAGTAGCTGAATTTAGTTCTTTTTTTGTTTGTTTTGTTTTGTTTATCTTTTTTTTTTTTTAATCTGAATATTGTCACTGCAGCAAAAGAATTGCAGGTGGAGAACATTGGGATTTACAGAGGCTCTCATGGGTAGAAAGGAACAGAACTATATAAGAAAACAGCCTTTACATTTGTTTTACAGTTTTGATTATATTTGTAGAATTGCCTTAATCCATTTAGTAGTAGAATATGATGTTGCTGACCACATGAATTGGAAGAAGTGATTATACTTTTGCGCACCAAACACACTTTTAAAGAATATGATATCATCTTAGTGCTTTTGTCTTACTTTGTTTCCACCCTGGATTGGAATTTGTTTCAGAAAGAACTTATAGTACACATACATATATGAACTATACTATTCTATTATATACGTACCCTTAACATCTGTCATCTCTTCATGATTTATTTTATTAAGCTTGCTGTTGTAATTTGTCAAGTCTTTAAGGAAAAGGAAGTGGGAATGTTATCTAAAACAGAGAATAAAAAATAATCTGTTGATATTTGTATTCATTAGAGATCACTAAAGTACTTTCCATGCATGATTTATACTGTATCATAAAACTTCCTCAAAATTTGTTAGATACTTTGAAAACAATGTCTACTTTTGGTGATGAATACACCTTCAGTATATTTACTATACTTTTAAACACAACTTCAGTAGCACAGAGTGAAAGCTTCAGTGCCACTGGAAGTGAATGAAAATATATTGATTTAAAATGAATTTATTTGAGAATCTCAAATGCTTTTTTAAAAATTACAATCCCAGTGGTACTGATGAAAAAATATATATGTTTTTCTTATGCTTATCTTGAACTGACATAGTGAAAGTAATCAGTACTTGCTAATTGTAAATCACTTTAGTATTGTACAAAATACCCTGAACAATAGCTCTTATGAAATGATCTGTAATAAAACTTCCAATAGTTTAATACAATTTTTTAAAATAATGTATCCTGTCTTACTCTCTTTTGCTGTGTACCTACTAAAGTTGTAAATGATCAGTTGAAAAGCAGAAGTCACAGGAAATGTACGTGTTCATTTTTCTTATCTTTTTTTTTTTTTTTTCCATTTTGTTTTGGCTTAGTCCTTTTCCAAATCAAAACAATCTACTTAATTGTGTTTTACCATTGGTCCTGAGGTAACAATGTCTTGCAGATACATAAAGATACCACATCATATTGAGAAATATACAATTACTATACTTATCTGATTACTATGGAGTTAGCTGTAGATTGTATATTTTATTAAGCAGCTACTGCTGGAATTGATTCACAAAATTTATTTTGCATGTTTTAACCAATTTTGAAATATAGTTGATGAGTAACAGGCATACTTAACATAAAGTAACAATGATAAATTCCATTAATTCTGAGGATGGGGGAGAGAAAGAATATTCTCAGAAGATGTCAGAATTATTTAGAATATTTAATAATTTTAGAATAAATTCAGAATAATTGTCAGTTTATGGATTGCAGTATAAACCATGCTCACCAAGTAGACATATTCAGTCGCATACAACTACCTGGTATATGGTTGTCAAAGGCCTTGGACTGTGCTGGAAGCAGACATATTTGCCTCTCACATTTACAGACAGGTCAGGACTAACAATAGAATGAAAGAAATCTCAGATTTTGCCTACTAGCATTGTATCTTGGGATGCAGCTCTCTTCTGCCAATGTTCAGTTTCTAATGCTCCCTGACCCTCACTCTGTTATAAATAATCAGAAATGTTCATTTGAGAATGGCAATAGCTTTGGAAAAGTGATGTAGCATGTATTATAAAAGGAAAGATACATCCAATTCTCATAACTCCTTGCAAATTTTATTGGAAAGCCTTCAGCTGAATATATGCACATTCTGCTTTAAGAAATGCCACAAATAATATGATGAGCTGAATTATCCTCAAATAATTTGTATATGTGTATACTGATTTAACAGTGCAGAAGGCTATAATTTCTACTTTCAAACTGATAGAGCATATTGAAATATTTGAAAAAAGAACTTTAACGTCAGTTATCACTATTAAAATCATAAAGTCATGTAAATTAAGGAGTGCTAACATGGCACTGCTTTGTTTTAAATATTTCTGCACCTTCCTGTTTTTCTTTATAAACTTGAATCATTACCTTTAACAGCCTGGAAAATTTTGCTTTTCCACACAATTAATGAAAAAAAATAACTTCTGGCTCTGACTTCATAACATAGTCACTTGTGACAGATAATAAAGAACAATGCCCTCTTGGTACTACCATTCACATGCATTCAAATTTAATGTAGGGAGTTCTAGAAAGAATAATGAAGATATTCTAAGCATTAATTTTGAATTTTATGAGATGACTTTTTTGGATATTTTCCACTTATTCTTTTGAAACTTCTTACATTTTCTATTTTTGTTAGTTTGTTTGTTTTATTTTGTTTGTTTGTTTTCTCTGTCGGCATAAATTATAGAAATACTTGAAACTCTTGCTGCTGCTTTGTGTTCATTTTTCCATAATGCATTTGCTAGCTGATACTTTAATAAATGAAATGAATTGAGGCAGTGCAAGGAATGTAAGATTCAAGGGCTTATTAAGTCTATGTTATGGTCTATAAGATACCATCCCAGCTGAAGTTTTCATAGGAACTCTAAGTGAAATTGTCTTTTCTGTGCAGTGCTAAGTACCTCTGAATTTTTGCCTAACAAATATCTTCATGCAATTTCTATCTTACGGCTTTGCTTTCGGATAAGACATGAAATTCTGCTGAGTTGTAACATTTGCAAGTGTTCAACTTGCTTCAGAAAAGAAAGAAAACCTACTGCTGTAGCTTCCAGCACCAGTGGAAAGCAGAAACTTTAGTGGGGACAGGAATCACAACTAAGTTCCCATTTCATGCCTGAGATCTTAAAACTTCTGTAGTTTTAGCATTGTTATCATTAATTGTAGGAACAAATCAAAGGTAATGTTACTGGACTGTGCACTGTAGTGGGTACACATTGTGACACTGAAGCATAAAACAGTTCTGAGGGCAATATTTTTCTATTTTGCAATTGTTCATGTTGTCTGTACTTACATTTACTTCTGTTTTGATTTATATTTGTTTTGGTTCTTTAATAAGGAGGGACAATTCTGATGACTAAAGTACAATGACATCTAATCATACTACATGTGGCACTAGTTAATGGAGGCTCCTGGGGCTAGGAAATCTGAGCACAGTGTTCCTACATACAAGTGCTCCAGCACATATAGATGAAAGTCTACAGTTCTTTCTACATAGATAACCTTGTATTTGAAAGAAGTAAATTTAGATAGAAAGCTACATCACATTTAGTGTTATGTACTAATTCCCCATGCAGATTGTCTGTATTTACTGTTACTTGGTTTCAGAAAGGGAGAGTGAACTCTTACAGGGGATTCTTATGGTACATTAACAGTGTCTGTAAGTGGAATAAGTGCAGAGTGCCCTATAAATTTGCAGTCTTATTTACTGCATAATAAGTTCCCAAGGGAGATAAACTCAAGGTGCAATGAACCATAGGGGCTAAGAAGACACTGCAGGCAAAAGGACTCATCAACGTTCTTCAGCTGGTAACTCATAAACATTGCAAAAATACCACTGTAAACTTTGAGACAGTCTAATTTCATCCAAACAGTGCACTGTTTTAACTTCACTTGTTACCTTAGAAATCTTCATGTGTTTCTCTGGTAATTTGTGTGATGTTCCTTTACAGAAACAAAAATCCATTTTACACTTAACTCTGTTTGATAATGACTTCTCTCCCATCTGCTTACAGCTGGTATGGTAGACATGTACTTACATTTCCTTATTTACTCATGGCTTGGAGTCATCTTTTAATATAAATATCCATGAATCTGTCAGTGATCTTGAATTGAGCCTTTTTCAGTTCCTGGCCAGTATGTCCAGGCCACATTCTTTACCGCAATTTTTAGTACATTGTTAGGGGAGTGGAAGTCTGTTTCCTTATTTCTGAAAAACACCACAATGCTTATGGTGCATTCTTTATGCAACCAAACAATAATCTTTACATAATAATTCTGGAGTGCTGCTGCTCTAACCAGCTTAGTTTATTTAATGCAAGGTATGACATTTCATATTTCTTTTCACTTGGGTAATGCATTGTGCATTCGTGTAGGATTATTTTTAATTTTTTTTTTTTTTTTTTTTTTTTACATGTATTTTGTAAAAGAGTTATCTTTTGATCCAGTTTTATGGTAATTGTACACAACTTCTGCCTTGCATATCTTATATATTGTAAAACCCATCAACAAACCAGGAATGAATTCCTCCAAAACAAAATCATAGAGGAACTAAGTAGCTGGCCACAAACTAGGCTTTTCTTAAGACGTTGACAAAAGAGCTACATTGACTTATGATTCACTGTAGCTTTCCTGCCAGTTCTTAATCTGCAGTGTTGGTTTGCTTCTTATGCACTGAAATAAGCAATTGTCTTCTAGTAGAAATAGAAGCATGCTCTAAATATGCATTTAATGAGTAAAATATATATGTGCAAGATATTGATGCACGTTTGCTTAGAAAGATAAAATTGGCCTCTCTTATTACAACTTCCAATCACAAAGCTTTTATTTGGATTTCACAGAAGACAACTAACATGATTCTTTGCAACTTGACTGTTTTCATGTTTATGGAGGTCAAATTTTTAATTATCTTTTATTCTAAAGTATCTTATTACTTTTTATTACTCTTAAATGGTGACAGCCAAATACTATTATGTATTTATATTTTTGATTTTTTTGGTACTATGTAATGTATTAAACATTTATTTAAAACTATCCTCTCTAAACCCAGTATTGAAAACACCTGGAAGTTCTATTTTTCAATTAATATTCCAGACTGAAATATGCATCAGTCCTTATTCATATGCTGTCAAATAGTCTGATGAACTGTTCATTTGTCACAGTAAGTCATTTTTCAAGCCCTGTTAAGACCTGCCAGAAAAGGATTTGGGGTGTTCAAAGAGCTTATATATAGTCAAATAAAAATTTAGAAAAAAAAGTTTTTTTAAAAATCCTGTCTCACTAAAGTTAAATGAAAATAGTACTTTGGGGTAAAATAATATATTTTGTTGTTGCAATATCTTTTGTTTTTGGTTTTGCTTTTTTCATTTAATAAACACAATGAAGATGCATTTTGAAATTATGTTAAGGAAATGTTTTGTTATTTCACTGTCAAAGTCTTCAAGTTTTTGTGGATGTTTTGGTTTTGACAAACAAACAAAAATATGATCAATGAAATGGGTGCTGTTTTTTATATTTTGAAGAAATAGAATTCCAGTGAAAACAATCAAAACTCTTCTAAAATCAATGGAAAAGAATAAGGATGATTTTTCCTTAGATCAAATAGTGTGTTCTCAGACAGGACACATGGCAGGCATCAGAACCAAATGCATGGTGATACAGTTATTAATCAACGTGGGTACAGGAGAAAACATAAATCAAACTGTGTTTCTGGTTACTTTAATGTGTTCCGCCCACTCGTGAGAAAAGTGTATGGTTAATTCATGATGTAAATGTGGATTGAAGTGACTTAAATAAATTTACTCCTCAGTACTTCAGTAAAAAAACAAATTGAAAACTTTTTTTCATTGTCCTCCATATGCAAACCTCTCTACAGGTACTCTTTTGTTATTATGCTAGGGAAATCAATGCTTTTAAGTATTTTAAATTTTATTTCTGCTGCAGAATATGGGCCATAGAATGAATGAAATAATTGTTGTGAATTTTAGTATATTTTGCTGTAAATAAGTATTATTTTCAACATATGACTACATACCATATACATTATAAAACTTTCTGATTTGCAGGGATGTGGCTGAGCAGAATTGACAGCCTGATGTTAACTAATTAAATTTGGATATTTGACTTGAAGTAGTTATGGTTCAGCAGCTATTATTTGGTCTAAAATGCATGGGGAGAAATACTAAATTTCTGTCATTAGTTTGGTCATTTACTCTTGTAGATCAAGTAATATGAAATAGTAAAATAACAGTCATTTCTAGAATTTGTTCTTTGCCCACTGGTAACAATGACTGAGAGTTTTTCTCTCTGATATTTCCTTGTACTATCTCAATTATGTATTTCTGCAGTTTCTAGTGGAAATGGCAGAAATACTTTGTAATATCACATTGGTGTTTTTTGCTTTTTTTTTTTTTTTTTCTGATTGCAATCTTATTGCAATGAATTAAAAAAAAAAAAAAAAGCTTGGTAAATTTTCTTCTTGACCTTTTTTCCTACATTATCAAATACTTTGTCAACGCTATTCAGTTAATCTCTGTAAAGCTTCTTGTGTGGGTTGTTTTTGGATTCCTTTTTAAAGGTGGAAATAGGCAGAAAAAGACTAAATAAAACACTTTTATAATTTAGATTCTCTACATTGGACAGGAAATAGCAATAAATTGTTCTTACTGTAGTCAGGTTCTTTAATCACAAGACTGTTCATATTATTTTGACTGGTTTTAACCAATATGTATTTACTATGGTAACTCCATAATTAAAGAATCAATTTAAGTAATCTGTTAGTAGTCAGTTTAATTCATTTAACATTCCTTCTTCTTGGGTTTGTATTTTTTCTTTAAGCAAAAGCTCTATTAATTACTTCTATCTACTTACTATTTATTTCTGTTAACAGTTCATCTTTATGGTGTTCTCACTATAAACTTAAGTATCAACTTTTCAATGTTCTGCAATGCTACCAGAACTGATGACTTTCAATAGCACAGTTGGTTTTAATTACAGATATTATTGTCTAGTTCCAGGCTCTGCTTTAATTAGCTTGTTTTCATATGAATAACATATATGGCTTTAGAAATGAGTAAATTTTTATTTGTTCATTTGAAGGTGGACTGGACAATGTAGTACACGAAGGATTTGGGGAATTACCTGTTGCTTTAAAAGAAGGAAGTCAGCATCAGAGTTGTATTTTAGGAGAACTTTACAATAAACAGAAATAATTCTAAACCAAATTGCATGAATAAACACTGAAAAACCATTCTGTAATTATTTTATCTACTTATATATTTTGTCTTTTTGACCCATCATTGCATAATACAGTTTATATATTCAGTATTCTGTTAAGATTAAATGAAAATCCTAATGGGAACTAAACCATTGTTTTCTTATCTTTTTTATTTGTCTGTTAGCTAATGTTGGTGAAAACGAAGTTGTAAAAAAGGAAAATAATTAAATAAATAAAGTGATAGCTAAATATTAAGTGTGATAAACTACCGAACATTAAAAATGTTATTAATTGTTTTGTAATCAGTATTGTAGGTTTCTGGGGAAAATCCACCCAGTGAGTAAGATCTTGTACTTCATTAATTCCTATAACAAATTCCAACTTCATTTCTAATTATTGCAGAGGTAAAATAAAGATAACTTTGATGTGAGTACTTACTCAGTCGTAGAACAAGAAAAGGACCGATGGAGGCTCTTGTTCACACAGCTATCTGCTATCTGTATTAATTTTTCTGAGTTATAAACTGTCATGCAGTCCATAAGCAATTTCTGACTCCTCTAACTATATGGAGACTGATTCAATCATTCCCACAAAATGAAATCTCTAAAAGTACAAGTACTGCATTTCTGCTCTTGATGGGTCAGTCCACTTGATATTCAGTCAGCACTTGTAAATATTCCTCAGGTTTCAAGTATAGTTCTTAGTAAAACCTAGAAATTTGGATAGTAGGGTGCTAATTGTTTCATAATTCCCTCAGAACCCATCAACAGCTGCAAAGGACACTTTCATATGGAACAGCCTTGAGCTGCCTTGCTAGCTTTCGTACTGGGAACATTGTAACCCTTCCCTGCTAATACCGCTAGCCTGCTCCATTACCCAAATTTGCTCAGGCATCTCTTTACCTAGGTCAGATGCTTCTGAACTGCCCCAAATTGTACATAAGCTACCCTTAAACCATATAAATAAATAAATAAATAAATTTAAATGAACTTTCCACAGAACTACACAGAAATTATTCAATTTTTTCTGATAATATAGGCAGCAACATAATTTTGGTGTATTGAAAGTCAGCTTCAAATGTTATCCTAGGAACAATTCTCTTTCAGGAACTAGCAAGGCAAATGCTGTTGATCATTATAATGAGCCTATTAAGCCTAGTCATGGATTTAACTCCATCAGGAAAAGTTTTAGATTATTTTCTCATCTCTTGTATTCTGCTGAGAATAATTAGTAGAATAATAATCTGTTTACCTAAAACAGGAAGAGTAATTGTTTTCTAATCCCAATGCAGTGCATGATTTAAAACAAGGACATTAAACTTTTGAGTGTTTGTTTGGTTTTTTGTTCATTTGTTTTAATTATAGTTAGGGATGCCATAAGTGTAAATGAGGTGATACGGTCAGTTAAGCTGCTTTGGGGTGCTTTTCACAAGCACAGTGCCACTGAACTTGCTTAACTTTTTCATGTCTAATAAGGCTGCTAAAATTTTCAGATGCTTCCAGATAGGATGGATTTGCAATTGCGATTACAAAGATAATTCCCCAGAAAGATGATGTATTCAGGTATGTGCTTAAAATGCATTGCATTGTAATATCCAGTACTAGCCTTACCCTTCTGATAGTCATTGCAGCTGAAGTATGTAGAAGCAGATACCAAGGACACTTCCAGGACTCTGATTCCAAAGTGAATAATCAGCTGTATTAACAACAGCATTGTGTATTTCCTGAAGATACAGAGATACCTTGTAATGTTTATGACTAGGAAGGTCTGCTGTCTAATGCTTCAGCTGTTTTATACATGGTAAAATCAAGAATGGTTCTAAGTATTTCAGATACCCATGCTGGTACAGAAACTTATTGTTCCTGAGGAAAGAAGAGATGCTTCTGGTATCTTAAATGCTATATATAAAGCTATTATTTCTCTAAAAAGCAGAAAAAAAAAAAAAAAAAAAATTAGGTCATTCAGAGGAATAGGTACTTTGTTTCATGACAGCTCTTGGTGATCTGGTGCATAAGAATATCTGTGTGGTTTCAAAGGTGTTTGGGTTTGGTTTGAATTACTCTTTATGAATCAGCTTTTCTAGTGCTTTCTTGAAAACCATTGTAATCTAAATCACAGAAAGGATAAGACAACAATCACTTCAAAATATACATTTTCTGAGGGTAATTTTTTCTACTGCCCAAACAAGGTTATGAGGCAATATTGACTATAGTGTTGGTGTGTACAATTAAGGTATCTAAAACAAGACATCTTGGCTCCTGAATTGTACCTGAGGTCTTCAAGTCATTTAAATCCCATTTAATTTTGATGGAATCATGAGAAATAACAATTTCTACTCTCATGCATTAACCAAGCGCTATGCTTCGTTCGTTACATTCTCTGGCAGGAATTTGCTCTTTACTCTGACATTGATAATTATAAGTTACAGTTTGAAGGACACTATGGGAGGGAATTCTGTGTGTACTAAAATTAAACTCCAGATTACAATAATGACCATGTTTTCATGTAGATCATTAAAAAAGGGCTTGTACCACCCTGTTGATATGTAAGAAAAAATGTCAATTTCTTACTCTAAGTACTCCAAAAAATAAAAGATAACTTGAGATTAAAAATATATATATATGACTGGTAACAAATATTATGACAATAGAACAGAAATTTTAACTAGGTTATATATATATAGCAATCAGCATTAGTTCTGAGAAAAGGTACTGACAAAACTCCATGTAGTATTTAACACTTTATGTCTCCCCAAAAGAACTAAACATCAATATTGATTCTCCTCTTTTTAATATTAAATATAATATACTTTCTGTGATAATATTAGAATAACATTTATTCTTGTGGTTTAATGCCTTGTTTCTGCATCACTAGAGAAGCTGCTTAATATATGCAGAACAGCAGCAAAATTGTTAATAAAAGAGAAGTAGCTCACAGTGTAATGCTAAACAAGTACTATTGATAGAACAGTCAGTGATCTAGCCCTGTAAAAAAACATCTTCTAACCAAAGAAGCTTGTTGTTTTTATGGAAATTTTCACAGAGAAGCAGATTATAAAATATGTTCTCTACAGAATACTTTTGCTGAGCCTGGAGTATGTGCTTGCTGAGAAATGGATCGCTGAGACCTCTGTGGAGATGATGCCTGCCGTATTTCTTAGTAGACTGTTTGTGAGAACTCTTCTAGAAAATGTGAGGGCATTTCATGTTACCCAGTGAAAAGCTATGTTACCTTTGTCTGCTTCACCTAACTACTTTCTTAGTGCTGTGTGTGTGCAGGTATGTAACAGCCTTAGGTTTTAGTGTGTTGACGAGTCAGACAATAAAGCAATTTCTTTAGAGTGTTGTACATACAGTCTTGTTTTGGTATTCACTTGCTTGTGTATCGTATTTATGTCCTTGTTATTTTAACATCTGTACGAGCCAGAGAGATCTGAGGCTATATTAAGGCAGTTTGTCTCCTGCAAATGTTACAAAGCAAAAATGATTACATACTGAAAAACCGGTTGTATCTAATTGCAAGAGTAGTGTACTCTTAAAATCAATATCCTTGAAAGAAAAAAAAGAAGAATTAAAAGCAATAATAACATTTATTAGAAGTTAAATTGCTATGATATATTAGGATATGTTACTGAAATGGCTTCCTATCTTTTCAATGGTGTATTGAAAAGTAAGGCAGGATGGATGGATGAGTCATAATATCCATTATTAAAAAATGGTTAGGCCTCACTAATATCCTAGGGTCATTAGGTAGCTTAATGGGAAATAATTCTAGATCCAGAAAAGGCCTATCTTGCCCCATATCTTCTCATAATTAGGTGGAGTATCTGTTGCAGTGCCTCCTTGTAGTCCAATGTGTACACAGTAACTTAGTTTATGTATCATTCTCTTAACAGGTAATATAAAATGTTTTCCTGAAGGAAGTAAAATAGAAATAAGACTTTCAATAAATAAGTAGAATGGTTGTCATGCATGCAGAAATGCAAGAGTATGTAATGAGAAGGCAGAAACTGATCGAACGACTAGCAGCTATTCTGACAAACCTTAAAGGCTGCCTTAGTGTAAACGTGTTCTTCTGTAGCCTTTCTTTTAAAAGTGGAATGTATATTGTGCAAAGTGGATGACATGAATACTCATTTATCATGACTTTGTTCTTTTTTATCCTGACAATATTTTCTTCTTACATATACTGCACTTATTTTACTTTTTCTGTTTAGTGATCTGTTTAATTTATTTGTATGTTTCTTGATGGCTGAGTTTCTGTTCTAATGACATGCAGACTAGGGCTTCATAAATCTTTGTAATGCACAGATTTATGGTGCAATGTTATGTGTTAGCACACTCTAGACCATCAATAGAATGAAGGTGCAGACTGGAATACTTCTCAGGTAGGATTAATATCACTTGTGTATGAAGATCCTTTACGTCATAAAAGGGTGGATAGACGGTAGGTTGCAATTTAATTTTCTGTTATTTCTTTAACTAAGCATGAAGCACAGAGTATATCTAATTGCATCACTGAAACTGTACTTTCCTCATTACACGTTAAAATTTCTTTAAATCAATAAATTGCAGCAAAAAAAAAAAAACTTTTCTGCAGATTTTTTTTCTGACAAGCTTTGTTGTAAGGTGCTCTAAGTATGCTGAGCTACCAAGTTCTAACTGCCTCAGACTGATCATCAAAAATTTGAGAGTATCTTTAATCTTAATTTCTCTCTACCTTAATTTCTTTAGTTCCAGTCCGTCACATATTTCATCTCACAAAACCTCTGTGAAAGCAGACTCATTAATATTAGTGAAGCCAGTTACCCCAGTGATCAATGTTATAAAAGAGGTAGTAGAGATATGAATAATTCCCCTGTCAAGAGGTGAACAGATCTGTCCTGAGAGTTGAGTTTGATGTGTGCAATAAAAATGAAACAAGTCACACACTAATGAAGACACACTAAGAAAATGGACTATGCATTAAATGAATTCTCTGCACACAATACCATAGAATCAAAACCTGTATCATACTGCAGACACACAGACACCTCAAAGGTTACAAAGAGAAGCTTAGCTCAGGCATTCAGTAATCTCTTGAGTACTTGACTTTTTAAATCTTAACACTGTTCATCCAAAGTTAGTGTGTGAGAGAATAAATGTGTGCACACGATTCCTACTGATTGGTCAAAGTTTGCACGTTTCTACAGTGTATAGGAGACTGTACATACCATATTTCATATTTGAAAGATTCCAAAAATAAAAAGTGTCAGTGATGGCAATTAAAATCCATTGTGCCAATATCATATACTGCTGTAGTGTGCTTATGACTCTTGTTCTTCATTTCCTTGCTTTCTTTGGGCTGTTGACATCTCTATAATTAAAAAAAAAGTTGAGAACTACTTTAGAAATAAAGACCTAGAAAAAAACCAAGCACCTCTGACTCTCCCAACTTTAGGCACTAGCATGTAGATAATGATACTATGTGGGCAGTAATGACAAAAGATACTTATCGCTTGTTTTGTCTTAGCAATCACCTTGGATTCAGGCTGTTTTCTTTTTACACCACAATAAATAATACTGCATTTAAATAAGAAAGCAAAAATGAGATGAGAATGCATAAAAGAGTAAATTGTGTATGACCCAACCAATGAACAGTGCAGACAGTACATGTTTGGAATAAAAGTTGAGGTAGTTAGCTCCCTCTGAAAACTAATGCAGGGCTTATGAATAACTCCCGGGAATGAACAATGGCAGATAAATGGTTGTTTCTGCCATCGCGGCTTAGATTCTTAACCCTCTGAAAAGAAAAACAAATTGCATACAGGATTTTTAAAAGCCTTGATGGAATTATCCTCATGTTTCTCTTAATATTCCTTGAGGTAATCATCACATAACTGATTTTCAAATGAGCAAAAATCTCTGCTCTTTTTAGAAATAGTTTCAGTGTGAAATGCAGAAAAGACAGTCTTATAAGAAATATTTATTCTTTTTCTTTCTTTACTGAATTAGAAATGGGTGTATTTAAAGTGCTTCTCTAGTTCTGCATATCATGGTATCAAAAAGCTTGAGTCTGCTGAGGCATGAAGAGCATTAGAGTGATATAATTTACAGGATCACTGTGGATCTGTGCATTCCTGGCTGAGTAGTTCTGAACCAGGAAGTTCAGATAAGAACAAGCTCAACACTTATCTGCCTATTCTCCACCTGACTGGACAGCAATGAAGGGAATGAAGAATCAAGATTTAGTTTTTTCTGTAAAGTGTAAACATTGCTAATTAATTAAAGGGAAAGAAAAATTAAAAGGAAAAAAATGCAAACACAAAGAATCTGGAGCACCTACAGGCAATCTGGATATGCGCAAACACTCTGCTTTAAATGGTGGATTAACCTTGCATACCTCTGACATGGTGGTGAGCCAATGGAACGGGTTTCCCAGGGAGGCTGTGGATACCTCATCCCTGGAGGCATTCAAGGCCAGGCTGGACGCGGCTCTGGGCAGTCTGCTCTAGTGGTTGGCAACCCTGCCCAGTGCAGGGGGGTTGAAAATAGATGATCTTTAAGGTCCTTTTCAACCCAGGCCATTCTATGATTCTATGATTCTATGACATATCCTTCAGATATTGTACAGATACCTTAGACACATCTTCGAGTGCAGCAGGTATCCCTCAATTTTATCTTAGATCAGATTGTAATGGGAAGACTTTTTTACTTAGCATATTGCTTCTAACTCCTCTTCTTGGTGCTGAATAGTTGATGCTTAGGTTAATGATCATTTTTTTGGGGGGTGCTTTTTTTTTGGTGCTTTTTTTGTTTTTTTGCATTGTTCTATGTACATGAAGTCTAGAATTAGCAACATGTAAGTACCACTGAATGATGTGATTAATGGTTAATCTTGAATAGTACTTACTGTGAATGATGTTCAAAAATAATCAAAGGTAGTTTCCACTCAAAATTATCACCTGAACTGGAATTAGATGTCTGTTGTTTGCCTCACATTAGTTAACAGAGATGTCTATTAACTACATCACTTGAGCATGCAGATTAGTTATTTTTACTAGGGGCCCTGCTAGTTAACAATCAGTTAGTGTACAGATCTTCCAGAAGTGTTTTATTTTTTAATTAAGCTGTCACAAGTAAAGAAAACATTGCAAAAGTGATATGACTTTCAAGGAAGGTTTTTTTTTTTTTTTTTTTTTTTTTTTTAAATATATATTTCTACAGTATCTACAGACATAAAAGGATATAACATAATAAATAGAATTTAGAATGCTTTCCTTTATTTTTGCAATGTTTCCACATATCTAGTACTTCTAGAAAATACCTTTCTGAGAAAGTCAGAATCAGTCACTTCAGAAAGTGTCAAACTCAAAAAGGTTGTTTATTGTCTAGAGAAAATTTTCAGAGAGGCTGTTGTTATTACCTTCAGTGGGAGATAGAAGTTTTCACTATAAATATGCTGTTTAATGAGTTGACTTTTCCAATTTTTAAATGTCCCTTTTAAAATATTTTAAGAAGTCTCAAAAAATTCACATTAGATATTATGAAAGATGAAGAATGTACTGCCAATTCATTTTTTTTTTCCAAAAGTTTAGTTAAAAGACACCTTCTGGAGGTAAGAACATGAAAGAGAATATGTTTGCACATAAAGAATGAGTGTCAGTTCAAAGATACCTGTAACCTTCCTATTTAATGAACACAAACTAGTCATAGTTCTGTCTTATAATTGCAGTCAGACCAGCAGCAATCTGAACTAATGTTATTCTTTCTTCTCTCAGTGCTCTGATTATGGTGAAAAGATAGCAAATGCTCTGTGAAAGTAGTGCGCCTGAGATGAGGAGGAGTAACAGTAATTCAAAACTACAGTAGAAATTGTGTATGGCTATAAGATGCAAAACATAACTGAAATAACGTCTAGTCTGACAGAGATCTACAAGAAAATGCTGCATTCTGATTCTTTTCAAAACTATCTTTTAACTTCTGCCTAATTTACCTCTACTATTTTTTACAAGTTCATTTGTCAGTAATGACTACGGGATTTTTTAGTCATTTTCCCCTTCCTTGCCTGAGCAATTGAGTGCTATGGTGAGCACACCAGTTTAAAAAAAATATTTTATTTATTTATTTATTTTCTTCTGAGTCTCATGGTCTAACAATAATAAAAATCTTATTCGACTGTATGATATTTTATATCTCTTTTTAGTCTTATGTATCACAAAGATACACAAACATATATTGTGTTCAGTTGAAAAACAGAGAAAATGAGATACAAAGAGTTTAGATACTTGAGGTCACACAAGATACTCTAAGTAGATTTAGAAATACTCATGGTCTCCTGATTCCTGTTCCTTGTCTGTTACTAACACTGCATCCAGCTATACCTTTGCCCAGGATACAAGACAATCAGAACTGCATTTGAAAAGAATATTTTGAAATCAGAGTCGTTAAAACTTTACTCAAGGCATAACTAAGGTAGCAAAACTTTTATTTTTAAGAAACATTATTTTTTATCAAGTTAACAATAATACAAAATATGTATCAACTCTGATGATTTTTATATTTATAATTAGTAAGGTTCAGCTATTAGAGAGGTACAATGCAATTTGCATTTATTGGTGAAAATCTTCCTAATGTTTACACTGTGGTTCTGAGGATTGGATTCAGTGCACTGCTCCTTTAATAGTCTTATTCACTAAGATTAAATTTACTAGTGGTATTGTTATGATCTCTTGTTGTTTTCACTGGAAAATTTTCTCACGCTACAAATATTTCAACAGTTCTTTCATGTAAATATTTTTTTTTTCCATTCCCTGTATTCCTCTATTTTGATAGAGAAATGAAAGAAATTTCCACTAGAAGCAATATCATGATAAGTTTTCTTTTAGAGGTCTTTTTTATTACAGCTGTTAGAAAATTGTTAGATGAAATGCCAGTGACATTGAATACAGACTTGTTTCTTTCTGCATGTCTAGTGTTTTACTCAGAATATCTTCGTTATGTATTTAGACTTCATTAGAACTCCTTCATCACCTACTTGCTGAATAACCTCAATAAGCAATCTGCCTTCATTTACCAGGGCTGCTACAAAATATATTTGATCTTAATTGTGTGCTACAGAATTCCACATTTTCTCATGTGTTTTAGACTCATTGGTTTTAAAGCAACATGGCAATCCATGTATATATATATATTTGTGTATGAAATACTTTTGCAGACTCCTGTCTTTAGAATGCCATTATTCAAAGATGAAATCCGTATAAATCAGGATGTTTATAACATTTTCCATTTGCTCTCCTCCACTTTTTAGTACAATTGTATAGAAAGTAATTTCTGTTAAAGGAATTTCTGTATCTAAATAAGGATTTTAAAACTTTGCAAAGCTCATAGATCGTGATCATTGTAAATGATGTCATTGTGAAGAGCTTGTGTCTGAAAACCAATCTTACAGTTCTGATGTATTATTGGTATGCTTAATGAAACTAAATGAGGTTTTAGGATCTTCGTGCTTGTTTACACATGTGTACACAGGAAAATTAATGCAAATGAGTTCTGAAATTATCTTCATTCGTTTTATATTTAGTAGTGAAATAAGCTAAACTAAATTAAGATCATTTTAATTTTAAATAGGAATATCTACACAAGGACTTAGGATAATGTAATTCATCCACTTCAAAGTTCATCCATTTTAGTTAATTCCAATTAACCTTCTTGAAGATTGTCATGTTGGTAAATTTCTGTAAACAGCCTATCTTTAAAGTAGTAATGTGGATGAACAGGAGTAATTCTGGCAACTCTCTCCAGAACGAGAGCAGAGAACAACTTTCCTGAAGATTAGACAGCTCACTTTCTGAGGAATATTACAAAATTTTATCAGACTTAGTATTCTGAGGAACAAGCCAAGTACCCCAAATGCTGCTCGATTTACTTAGCTCAACATGTAATACAAAACACTGTAACTTCAGCATTGTCACAAATATCAGCATCCTACTTTTAAGAATGTCAAGACTTGTAAGCATTTGTATTCATACAAATGTACACTTCTCTCATCAATTCACTAAAGTGACATTCCTTTCTGATGTGAACAGATATATCCAATTGTGGTAGGTTTTTTAGTTTTGTTTCTTTTTTAATATTGAGAGCCTGTTTCATTTTTTCTAGTTAATTATGTTGATTGAGTGAAACTGTTAACTTTAGAAGACTGTTAGCCCTCATGATTCATCCTGAATACTCGTTGCAGAGAGTGGGTTCTGATTTAAATGAAAGCAGGGCTTACATTATAATGTGTACATCTTCTGCTGTTACAGTTCTTTGGGATTTACATCACTTCCAATTCAGGTAATATGTTTGAGATAGAAAAATTCTGATGCAAAGCCCAAGTAAATCTGCATATTTTTAAAAATTTTAATTTTAAGTTTAAATGGAATCACTCAATATTGGACAGGCTATATTCACATACCTAACTTGAAATTAATTTTACTTTATTTTCCAAAACTCTTCCTCTCTTCACATGTTTTCTCTTCCATTGAGTGATACCACAAACAGCTTCTATCTCTTTCAACTTACTGACATTTACTCTTTAATCAGTTCTTCCCATTAGCAGAAGCAGATTTCCACCTGGTTCTCTGTTTTCCTCCCTTCAATATCCTATGTTCATTCTGAATGCTTCAGTCTACAGGCTAATGACGAATTTCTTTTGAGCTGTTTATTTCCTTGTTCAAGTTTTCATTTAATCTATGGCCCTACTACAACTTTTCTCTGCACCAAAACATCTTCTCTTTACTATTTTATTGGACATTTGAGGCAAGTTGTTTCTCCTTTTCAGTGAATGTATTTAATACTGCCATTAGTGTTGTCTTGCATGTCACACTCCATGTCTTTTGGACTTGTTTCAAACTTCTCTCAAGTCTGTGCTCCCTTCATGTTCTTCCCTTGCTTCCATTGAATTTTTTATATCCCTGCATATATATATTATATATATATATATATATATATATATAAAAATGTTGTCATTTTCTTCTGGGGAAATAAAAAAACAAACTAAAAAACAGATAACATGAGGTGTATATATATGCCATCCTGTTGGTTTGACATTCTTTTCTCCATCACAAATATCCTTCATTACAAGGATCATCACAAGTTTCTCATCTGCTTCCTATTCTGACTTCTGCTTGTCCTATCCACATTTACGTATACTTTTTGCAGTTTCATCTTTCATTTTCTTTTATTTCCCTTGACAATAAAAACATGATTAAGTGTTAAGCCTCTCAGCCTTTAAAAAAAAAAAAAAACAACAAAAAAAAAACCTTCTTCCCTTCTTCTCCATTCTCTTTGTTATATTCAGTATTCTCATTAAGGTTGTTTGAAGCACTTTTCCTCACAGTCTCACCCCACACCAGCTTCTGCAGTCAATTGAAACTACTGTTACTAAAGTTTTTAGTCACACATTTTTAGCTGAAAGTCATTCTCATCTTACCTGAGTGATGAGATGCTTTTAACAGCTATGCACTTTTTGGATATTTTATCATTCCTTGTGTTTTCTTATTCCATCCTGCTACATAATTTGTCTGCACCTGTCTTCCATCTGTTTTACTGTTCTGTTCTTTAAGAGCACACTTTTTTTTTTTTTTTTGTTTGGCTTCTATTTGTAGAGCATAATTTTGGTAATAACACAAATGAGAAAATTTTAAATGAGCTTAACTTTTTTCTTAAATCATATTGTTTCACTCAAAGAAACTAGTTTAAATAACACTGAAAAGAAATTTGTAAACATACAGAAATGGCTTATAGAACTCAAATGGTTAAAATGAAACATGGTGCCAGCATTAACTATTTTAGCCACCTAAAATTCACAAAGAGAATACTTAAAATTCCTCGAAGTCACAAATGATACCAGATAATATCTGAAAGTGTAAGCTAAGTATCATTTCCAGGTAATTAGTAGCATACAGAGTACTAGTATATATGAGTATATATTGCCCATACTGAATGTTTCATTATATATTGTGTTTCAGTGTAACCTGTCAGGTGTACAGGAACTGTAATAGCTGAAACTCAGTATGTTAATTTGCCTTTATGTGTATTGCTTTATCAACGCTCACATGGGGAAAAAAAAAAAAAAAAAAAAAAAAAAAAGCTTAGTAGAGCTCGATGTGGGTATGTTATTTCTGAATACCTAGTTTTTCAAGTAGAAAAGCATTAAAGTTCTGTTTTCTCCTAAATTTGATGATTTTAAAGGAAAAGGTTGTACTTTTCAGAAAATGATGATTTGCACCATGTTATGGTATTGTAATAATAGAGCCATAGTAGAGCCATATAGGTACTAACTTGTTGCTGGAAAAGTAGAATGTTCAAAGAGAATTTGTTTCATTTTATTTTTGGGGGTCTCTGCAGTAGGTTTGTTTTAAATTAGTTATCCATGGCAATGAAACAGGGTTATAGCTAATAGAATTACTTTTTCCTGATTTACAGACAAGCTAAATTTGACTTCGTTTGTAAATTAGGCCTAGCTATAGGATAATAACCACACCTGCCTAGAGGCTGTGTAATATTTTATGCAGTAATTACAACTCTACATTATCTTCTTTTTATATTAGTATTGTTCCATCACATAAGTAAAAATGGGAGAGAAAAAAGGAGTAAAAACAAACAAACAAACAAAAAAAAACACTTTATTCTACACTATTTATAGCAAGTCATTCCAAGTAAGAGTGTTGCCTTTTCCAGCAACTTTGTTAAAAATAAAAAATAAAAAATAAAAAAATCACATCAAATTCCACAGATAGAAACCCAATATTTTCAAAACTGCTTGAAACTGCTTGTCTATGCATATTTTTCGCCAATACCTTTGAGAATTGTTCAGCAAAATCCAGCAGATGTCTTTGAAAATCTACTGTGGAATATCATGCAATCTCTGTACAACAGAATCTCATTGTATACACAAAATGTTTCCAAAACACTTCATGACAGGGGAGGAATGAAATGTCTTGTAAAACATGAACTTCTGTTGTTGACTGGATTAAGCTGTTTTAATGAAAACATACTGCAATTCTCTGATTTTTAGTGAAAGACCATTACAGCAGAATGGAATTTTGTAGCTAATCTGAGAGGTCTGACACTACAGAGAATTAGCTTAAATTCTGTTAGTGTTGTGGTCAAAGTAGGTACATATGTCATTTTTAACATATGCACATACAACTTTTAGATGACCCTAGTCTTCTAAACATTTTTATTTACAATAAGATTTTGAAACTAGAATTTCATAAATTGAAAACTTGAAATTTTTTGTGGTCTTTTAATGCTTTGGTTGACACTGTGTAAACCAACATAAGCATGAGACAACCAATGCATATGAGTTTTGCAAGCAGAATGATCCAAAAAAGAAGTCAGGAAGACTGACTATTTTTGCGTCTGTTCTTAACATTAAAATGTTATTAAAATGAATATTGTTTGCAGAAATACAGATAGTGTGTCAATATGTTATTGCATGTTCAAGAATGCTTTTTTTCATTTGTACTTTTCCATATGATTTGACCTTTGGTACAATAAATTTTGTTCTTGAACACTGAGGAAAAAATGTTCTAAGGTTAGTCCATAATAAAAGAGACTATAATTTAAAAGTAAATTCAGGGCTCAGTAGAGATTCTTTGCAGTGGCAATTAGCATATGAGACTTGTTATATAAAGTTAGGAAAGAAAAACAGCTATGCAATACCTATTCATAAAGCTATATCCATAAATCTAAGTCTGAAGTGTAGGATTATTGCATTAAAGTAATTCAACTTTTCAATGAGAATGCCCTTAAACATCAAATAATCATTTCTGCAATCTTTATTATTATTGTCCATATAGGATTCAATAATAATTTACTTAGAGACTAAGATTAAATTCATGAATCTATAATCTCCAATACTATATTTTTCATGGGACCTCAGGTAGAAAATTTACTTTTTATTTAACCTTAGATAAAAGCTAACCAATTATCTTCTTTCACAACTAATACTGATTTAGAAATGAAAACAGCAAGAAAAGCCCCTTCCTTAGCAATAAAGATACACTGTGAAGAAAAATGAAGAAAAAATATTTTATTGCAAGTGCAATCAGACTAAACAGCTTTTTTAAACATTTTGTTGCTTCAAACTTTAACAGAGAATATTATCTCACTGTTTCCCTTTCAAGAAAATCTTTGCTATGGCAGTAACATGGAGTAAGTAGGGAAGCAAGCCATGAGCCAAGGTGGGTGAAATGACTGTCCACAACAAGGCACCTTCTGATCCAAGCTGTTCCCCAGCTTTAGACAGAGGTTTGGATCAGTTGTAGGTTATAGGACTACAGTTGGATATTAGAGATTTGTGTGGGGAGGGGAGGACTCTACTTTTATTACCCTCGCTTACATGCAACAAAAACTGCTGCTGAATCATCTTTTAAAAAGGTACAGTTGATTAAACATTTGAAAATATATCATACAGAACTGGTGAGAAGTGAGAAGTAACAATAAACAAATAAATGATCACAGTTTGCAAAAAACCTGTAACTAGGTATTGTGGTTTACTGTATACCAAGAATCCCTAGGGGGGCAAGCAAAGGAGGCAGCAGGCACATGAGAAGTACAGGCTCATGATGATACTAGAAATCCAAAATGCATAAATGCAGATCATGAGTAGCCAGTTACTATTCAATGAGGAAATGAACATCTTTTAAGTATCTCATGGTGAAAAGAAAATATAAAGGGAGTACTAAAAAAGATGTCCAGTCCCTGCAAAACACACAAAGGAGGAACAGAATGAAATAACAGGCTCCAACTCTTCTCTGCTGACAGGGAGGCCACATCTGCTTATCTGCAGTGGCAATATCTGATTTGCTATTCAGTGCAGATTGTTACTGCAGATTCAATAATCATTTGTAAAGTACTACCTTTTACTTTATGATTGGGTTAAGTAAATTAGAACTGTTAATCTTTTCTTATTTCACAAATATGTACTCGTGTTACAAAATGTCACTTCTCATTATATTTGCAGAATTAAGACACTACAGTAGGAATATATACAGGTGTCCCTTTTGATTGGCAGCAAATAACGCATATATTTCTTCTTGAGTTTTCCATCTGATTTATTCTCAGGATTTTCTAAAGGCATGGTTTCCTAAGGAAAATTATGTTGCTGTAACATAGAAATAGAGAAAGACTTTTCTGCTGAAAGTCTGATTTTTTACACCAGTAAAATAAGAAAAATGTAATTTTCACATCAGTGATGCAATTTAATTTGAACTTTAAACACTTTTTAATCAGTTCACAAGAATGTAAAACTGTTTCTCTACAAGCTTACTTCTCTCAGCAGCTGTGAGAAGCTGTAATTCAGGTTGTATTTTCTGTGGGCTGATAACAGGAGGACTATAATCCTAAATCAAAATGAATTTTTCTAAGCATAAAGCGAACAGTATGTTTGAAAACCTCAAATAAAACTATGAAAAAGTGTTTCTGCTCCTTAGGTGAGATAATACTACAATGAGAGATGTAGTCAGCAACAGGTTTTTAAAGAACGGGATTACAAAGTTTTCTGTAGCTCTTAGGAAACAGTGTACCTGTCAGAAATGCTGTTTAATATCACACAGCTGCAAAACAGTGCGCTGAATTCAACTGAAACAACATATTTGGTTTCAAAAGTGCTAAAATAATTTTGAAAATATTTTGGCTTTTATTTAAAAAATGAAATAAGAAATGGCAGGATTTCATTTCTAATTGAGGTGAAATTAAACTTCTAAACAGGCAGAACTTCTGCATTTTAATATGTCAGACTAATTACATGTTCTTCTGCACCATAGCTCAGATCAGAAGGAGATATTGATTGTTGTGAGGTTGTCATTGAGGAAATTACTACAGTATTTGTGTCATTTATGCTTAGTAGAGATGATAGCATATGTTTTGTTTGTTTGTTTGTTTGTTTTTTGTTGTTCTGTTTTGTTTTTGTTTTTGTTTCCTGTTTTCCGATTTGGCATCTGCAGTGATTTACATTTTACAGAGAAAAAGAGCTCCTCTTACTGCCTTAGGTCACCAAAAAAAATCACTATTTGTGCTTGTGAAAACTTGCGGTGTGGGCTAAAACTTTTGCCTAATCTCAGATTTTGCAGTGATCTTCCTGTGATGAGCTTTGTGGGAAAGGTTTTTCATAAGCTGGTCATTTGAAATGTGTTTCCAGATCTTTCTATCACACTGCAGCGTAAAAAAACAATCTAGATCATCTGCAGATGTAAATTAATGCGTCTGAAGCTCAGGATCTGCTACCAGAATTTGTGCAGAAATTTACACATAGCCAGAAGGTTTGCTTTGCAGAAGCAGTTCAAGCTTTATTTTATATCATTGTGTGTAAGAATATGTAAATTGTAGAAGCCCCAGACTTTTTTCTTCTTGCCTCTAAATGTACCATTTCAATTCTGCTACTGCCAGTTTGTCTGAGCACGGTTGGATTAGATCAATACTTTACGCTATTCCTGAAGCATCCTCCTTTTCCTAAGCGTCTTTTCATCAAATAAATTGTACTTTAAGTCAATACAGAGCAAATCACTATATTTGGAGGCACTATTGCAACAAAAGTCATGCAAGAGCCTCTTTAATTTGAAACTTTTTATGGGTAAGAGTCAGCCAAAATTAAGCACTGGAAAAATCAACCAGAGTACTTTTTTTCACAGAATCACAGAAACATCTATGTTGGAAGAGACCTCCAAGATCACCTAGTCATTTTTTTCTTGAACTATGTAAATATATAAAAACCTCCTGTATTTTGGCATATATTACAAATTCAGTTTTTATCTACAAAAAAAAAAAAAGGAAAGGAAAGAAAAGAAAACAAACAAACAAACAAAAAACCCAAACCTATGCAACCCAAAGTATCGGTTTGGGAGTGTTTAATTATTGTCACTGAAAAAAGAAGAGTCAATACCATATAAAGGAACAAAAATAGTAATTCATACCAAGGGATGAGAGGAGACCAACTCTTGGAAGAATCTGTAAACCAATTTCCAGACTGTCATCTTTCACAATTGTTAAGATTAGGAGGAGTCTCAACTTGAAAACAATGCATTACTCTCAAATCTGCAGTATGCCAGAGGTTGCTTTATAGATCACGTTTTTCCCTTGCAAAGCCTCAAGGTCGAGAAAACACAAAAATGACCTTATTGTAGAAATATGAGGCTGACAGCTGCAGCTGTGTTAAAGCTTTCTGTCTATAAGTCTGTGCTAGAGGTGGCTAAGAAGTGGCAGAAAGATTCCTTGGCAATACTAGAAGATGTGTCAGGGCACACTTCTGAAATGACTGAGTATCTATTTTAACATACTTTGGTTGGTTTCAATAGTGATGTTGTCACTCGTTATATTTTAGTACATCAAACACTACATTATATAAAATAAATTTCTAATTCTGTAATAGATCTTGAAGCCTGTCCAAAAATCTGTCCTGTCCTGACAGATGTCATTATACCATAGTGCTGTCAATCTATGACATTCAGAATACAAGGAAAAGTTTTCTCTCAGTTTACATACCACAGCCAAATAGGTGTACAATAAAAGAATTGATGTGATTTATGTTGTATATTGTGGCAGGATTGTGAAGGTATGAAGTAAATAATTTTAAGCAATTATTTGTCTCTGAGAAGGCAGGAGAGCCAAGGGGAAAGACTTTTGAAAAAGCTCAGTATTCATTAAATATATCCTTAGGTTTCAATCACTCAGTCAGAACTGGTTTCTTAAGAATTTCATAAGAGTTGTCTCAAGGAAGCTCATCTGTTAGATGAGCTTACTGACATCATGCAGCTGAAGACTGAACTGGACTATATCAGTTCTTTCAAATAGTCACACTAGGCTGCTTTATCAACAACGCCTTCAGTATGCAAGAGGTTCTGTGAAATGATCAAAGAATAGTGCAAGTGCTTTTACTACCCAATGATTTTTGTTTCTATTTTTAACAAACCCTTTGTACCCTCTTTCTAAAATAGCCATAGGATTCTTTAAACACAGCATTAAATCTCAGTAATGGCATGAGTACATTTTTCTTACCATACTCTGTTGCCTGTTGGTATGCAAAAGATATTAAACCAGAAGACACCCTATAGGGGTGTCTTCTTCCCTGGGGAGGGGGAGGAAAGTTCAAATAATATACAGCATAAGTGAAGGAGTCTTAGTAAAAGTATTTACTCCTTAATGTTCTGTCAGATAAAGTTGTGTGAGTGTCAAGAGGAAATGACTACTTAGAAAATGGAATACTACTAAAATTATATTAAATTCAGGAAGCAGAACCAAGAGATAAACAGTAAAAGAAGATGAAAGTGGAGTTTATAGAAAATATTATTGCAACTTTGTGTCCTTTTTCAGTCTTTAGTAATTTTTTATAATGTTCTATACAAACTTTTTCCTATGAGGTCTTATGACTTAACAGGGAGAAATGGGGAATAGCCATGTGAGATGGAGCTTTGAGGCACATGGTTCAAATGTGACCTCTAGATTTCAGCATTCAATAGAGTCATAGAAACTGCTGGTTGTTTTTGTCATATTCAAGAAATGTGTATGCAATCATGAAGTAGTCTTAACAGTTTTCATCTGTGCTTTAAAAGGTAAAGTAGATCATTAAAAATTCTGGTGCTGTTTTGATTCAAATCTATCAACAGACCAATAAATAAGATATTTTTCATCATTTCTTGATGGTTTTAAACAGTTCAGGACTGCAGCATGTTCAGTGAAAAGTACATTATCAGGAGGGCCAACCGTGTCCTGGGGTGCATCAAGCACGGCATCGCTAGTAGGTCAAGGGAGGTGATTGTCCCGCTCTACTCTGCGCTGGTGCGGCCTCACCTCGAGTACTGTGTGCAGTTCTGGGCACCACAGTATAAAAAGGACATGAAACTGTTGGAGAGTGTCCAGAGGAGGGCTACGAAGATGGTGAGAGGCCTGGAGGGGAAGACGTACGAAGTACGGCTGAGGTCACTGGGCCTGTTCAGCCTGGAGAAGAGGAGGCTGAGAGGAGACCTCATCACAGTCTACAACTTCCTCGTAAGGGGGTGTCGAGAGGCAGGAGACCTTTTCTCCATTAACACCAGTGACAGGACCCGCGGGAACGGGGTTAAGCTGAGGCAGGGGAAATTTAGGCTTGACATCAGGAGGAGATTCTTCACAGAGAGGGTGGTTGCACACTGGAACAGGCTCCCCAGGGAAGTGGTCACTGCACCGAGCCTGACTGAATTTAAGAGGAGATTGGACTGTGCACTTAGTCACATGGTTTGAACTTTTGGATGGACCTGTGCGGTGTCAAGAGTTGGACTTGATGATCCTTAAGGGTCCCTTCCAACTCAGGATATTCTATGATTCTATGATTCTATGATCTATACTGAACATTTCCAATGATTTTATATAAGTATATTTTTATGAAACAATAATAAATTGGGTAACAGATTAGGGCAATGTTATGAAGAAAAAGAGGGGGGGGGACTTGCAGCTTGGAAAAAAACACACACACACAAATGCAAAATAATAACAAACCAAGACTTGTTCCTACTGGCATTTATGTGGGGAACATTTTTAATGTGGTCACAAGAAAGGTACTGTTAGTTCTGTATGCAAAATAAAGGAGAATCTGTCTAGACATACAAACACACACACACATTACACACTTATTTCTTCACAGTTAAAGTTTAAAAAATTAATAAGAATACAAAGTATAGTTTAATAAGTGATACAAAGGACAAAAACTGAGAGTTCTAAAGTCTTTTCCTCTTTCATGAGTATTACAGAAAAGTCAGCAATCTTTCATTTCTAAATAGTGCCAAATTCTGTATTTCTTGGCTGTGTCAAAGTGAGCAAGTATAAAAAAACATTTTATAAAACATGCTATGTAGTAAGCTTCTGTCTCCATTAGCTTTGTACATAGCTTTATACTTTGTTGCATACATACATTAATGTACATTCTCTACTATAAATCAGATTTTTATAAAGAAAAAATTAGTCTTCCCCAAGTTTATTGTGCATCCAGAGCAGATAGAGTGATTTAAAGATTGTCCAAAACTCTACTGCTATTACAAACAGTTCGGAAATTGTTGCAACTTTCACAAGTACTGATTAGTCATGGTTTCTACTGATGTATTTGAAGCATTAACAGAGTGAAACATAAGTCTTTATTTACTTCTCTCATTTTTTCATAAAGAGAAAGTTAAATGAAATTATTTAAAGAATAAGCACTTAGATTCTAAGAAAGAGCAAAATATATTAGTCTCAAAAATCTCTATTATCTCTACAATGACACATTCCTATTCTATTTTAAATAGAATTAAAAAAAAAAAAAAAAGGAAAAAAGAAAAAAGAAAACAAAATTGGAAGAGGTAGGAAAACAAACTGAAGAAAGAACAGCTAGGCTTAACACTGAATATCAAATCTGAACTGAAGCATACAAGTTGATGCCTTGTTAATAGCAGGCATTTACATTCAAACAAATCAATGTGTTATAAGAGGTAAAAATATATAGAATTTGGTTTGCCAGCATTTTGATTTTTATAATATAAATGCAGTTATTTATAATATGTATAGTTAAAATACTAGAGGCTTGAGGAATGGAACTATGAACAATGCATGGAAACACTTCAGTGCTTTATATGCTCTCCAGATACTTTTTTAACACAGGCTGTATGCAAGCAGAATTTCTTTGCACTTTTCTGAGTTGCTAGAATTCACTGGATACCAGATCATCTGCTTAGCTGTGTCTACATATCCATTCCACAGGAGCTTTGACAATAAATTGGTAAAAATGAGTTCATAATGGAAGGTTATTTCTTGAGACGCAAACTTGCTGTATCATGACCTTGCTGCCACTAGATACACTGTTCTTGCCTGGATGGAGTTCCTGAAAAAATCAGCATGTAATCATGAGCATTTTATCAAAAGTTCAGAGAGAAGATACAGTCACTATAAGTTTGACAGGGTCACTTTGAAAATGCATTCAGCGTGCCTTCTTGCATACCTGCTGTAGGAATGCAGTTCAATCAAAGGCATTTCAAAAAATGACTCCGTCACTAAATGCTTCAGCTATGGTACTGTCTTTGGAACCCATTTCCTTGGAAATTTAACAAGACATATTCTAAGGATATATGCCTTTAGCTAAGGAATGTCATATATTCTATATGCAATTTCTTATGAAAATAAATAAGTCACTTCAAAATTAACAAGAAAGCACTTCTTCACTATTGAGGGCCATTATTAAATAGGTTTCTTTATATAGAATATACTGAAAAGCAATGTAAGAGAAAAAGGATCTAAGGCTGAATTTATTAAAAACATTATATGTGTTTTGGTTATGTCTGGTAAGTTGTCATGTTCTTCAGATGGTCAGATATAACACAAATAGAGAGTAACGAATGAACAGATGACTAAAAGTTAAAATGAAATTGGGCTCTATTCCTGTCAAATATCCAGTCTGTCTCCTTATGAATTAAATGAAGAAAGAAGAAGTACTTTGCCAAAAAGCATCCAGCCTGGATTGCAGAAAACCTCTTTTCTGTTGTCCCTTCTAGACCTTCAGCAATGAATGGAGTTTGTCGCCTAGTTGTTAGCATTTACTACTGAAGGCTCTTCCCTTTCCAAAAATAAATGAAATGATAATTACATTCCTCTTCCTGTATCTCCATAGTAATGCATACTATTATATTACATTTGTTACTAAACTAGGATAGTGAGTCAAAAGTTACAGGTGCCTCAGAGCAGTTGTTTTTCCCCCCACAGTTAACATGATGTAATCCAGGTTTAATAACAAAAGCCTAGAGAAAATAAGAACTGCAGTTACTTAGATTCTGGCTTCATATAGTTTTTGCTGAGGGCCTGAAACCTCTGGAGTAAAGGAATCTCCAAGACCCACCAGCTCAGCGTCAGATTTGCAGAGCAAGTGCACATTTTCCATGCAGACAAGTTGTGCGCATGCAAAGTAGACCTGGTGTTGGACACATCAGATTTATTGTGTTTGCACAGAATGTTTGCATGTCACATACACTGCAAATCTAACTAGGACATAAAGACACCCAAACAGCACTATGCCAAAACTGTGATGACAGCTACAAATTTGTATGCAGAAAATGTTTTAGAGTTGTGCCATACTGACAGAACTAGAGACCAATATATATTTTAAGAGCATTTTGTCACAGAGGCAGAGAAAACAATATTATAAAGTTCTCACCCAGCAAGCAAAGTCTCAACCATGAGGCAAGGAGGAATGGGCCCAAAGTGTAGTTACTCTTCAGAGTGGCTTACTGATGTGCTTTATCACATTAGTTTTCTGTGATCCTAACAGACATGGGTATTTCGGAGTGAGAAAACTTTATATAGTTTGATTTGGCTACATAATAACTTTCTTGACAGTAAGGTGTGATTATTTAGTTATTTCAGTTGTATGGTAGTATAACTAATCACTGAGGCAGGCATGAAAAAGCTAGAAACACTTTCAATAGCATCTCACATCGTGTTATACTTTTTGATTAGAATGTTAAAGTTCCCCAATACTGGAGGAAATATGCCAAATATAATACTAGAAGCACAGATTCATAAAGTTGTGAAGGAAACTATGGAGGGCATTTAGAGTTTGCCTTGGCATTTGAAAGGCCACTGGAAAAGCAGCACAACACTTCTTGCAAGTAAAGATTTTATTCTTGATCTTTACATAGGAAATCCAAGAAAAATCTTGTTCTTCCCAGCAGAATGACAAAAGCAATAAGTACTTTTGTCTACCACAAGAAAGACTGTCTTCACTGCAACCTGGAAAGGGCAAGCTATGTGAATGTTCTGTGGAGAAAAGATAGTGGATGTCCAGTAATGAATGTCCAGTGATATTGGTATTGAAGCCAATGTCTCATGGAATGATATAGGTCACTCCTTGCTCTTAGCTGCTCTATTGTACTGCTAAAAATCTTAGAAAGTATCTAATTCTTAGATTAGAAATTATATTGTCCTGGAGATAGACTTTTGAGAGGACTGAAACTTAAATAAAATTAAAATGTTATACTCAGTAATGTTATTTACAACAGGGTAATCTTAGTGAACTTAGACCAATTATATGGGTGCTGATGAATGATGGAATTTATTGTTTCAAGAAGAAGCATGATAAATATGCTTCAAGTGCATTTATTTCTGCAACAGATATTTAATAAATATTTAATTCCAGTGACTAGTCATGTTCTTCACAATTCATGATTTTAAGTAGTCACTTCTAAAACAAAGGTAATTTTTAAGTGCTTCTCTACCAGGGCAGTACTGTGTTTGCTAATCATATTATTAAGTTTAATTAGTTAAGGTTAAAGGTCAAAAACCACCAAATTTAAAATAAATATAACATAAAATTACTTTTAGAGTAGGTTTGTTACAATAATTTTATATTGCAGTTTCTACCCACAGTTTTATTTACAAATGAATTCAATACTAGCATTGCAGAATAAACCATTCTCATTGCTTAAACATAATTAAGAATGCATCCCTGCTAATTGATTATGGTAATACTTTCATAGAGATTACTCCCTAATGGCTATCTCAAGATATTTTCTGCTAATTATGTAGCAAATTCCTTTTCTGTTCTGCATTGTCACTAAAACTAAAAACAATCTGAACTTCACCTTGGTACTGCAACACATATAAGCATTCTCCTAGAATTTCTAGAGACACTGAATACCCTTACTTCTGTTTTTTACTATTTGTTTTTCAAAAATATGTCAGCCATATCTTCTTATTGGGGAAGAAAAAAATACATCTAGTTTGCAAAGTTCAGTGCATTTATAAGACTGCTTTTGTGCTGTATGGAAAAAGGGGACCAGTCTGGATCAAGGTTAACTAAGCTTGTATTTGATTCACAGATGCCATAAGGAAATAAAAATGACTGCATTCAATATTGCAGTAATTTCTGTCAAGTGTGAAAAATTCTTAGGACAAATAGGAGGTGGCTTAGTGCTATGCGAAGGAATGAATCAGTAAGGTACAAAATGGTTGAATTTGTATGGAATAGTGAAACTTTTTGCAGATAGCTGATTAAATGAAGTCCAAATATGACATAAGATGTCTGAATCACTTGTTAATGAGCACCTATCTAAATGAGGAAGTGTTCAAACTAGTTGTGTTATATCCTCTCATATCTGTGTGTGATAATATTCAATGATAAATTCACCTTGGTTATATTAGCAGATTTAGGAATACAATGTGAAAGCTATTGCACTGCTTTTAGCGGCACCATTCATCCTGTCAAGATGTATCATGAAATAAGGACTACAGTAATATTTTGTATGGCTTATTCATGGTTTTGTAACTTTTATTTCTCATTAGTTTCATAGATCTCTTTCTTATGTAAAAACTGACAAAAGTGAAGTTAGACCTCTACATCCAACAACATATACGAGTAAGATCTTGCACGTGAATTTGATTTTAATTTTTCAAAATTTCACAGCTTTGAGACAAATGAGATGTAACCCTATGAACTGATAAACTCCACCAAAATGAAGACCTCAGTTTGTGCATACTGAGCAACATAATGCATTGTAGAGAGCTGATTTTAACCGTATTTTCTCAGGCAAACTGTTGCTTTCCTCATAGCAGCTCAATAAGAAAGGGGATCTCACATTACCAAAATATCAGCAGGTGACAGAGGGTATTAGTAACTTAGTTTTGATGAATTTCACTGCTACGTTGATTTAAGTTGAGTTTCAGACTTTGCATAGAAGTACTGAAGATGCGTACAGTCATTCCCTTTTGTCGACGTCTGTGGGTGTGAGAATATATGGAGCCACCAGCTGTTCTCACCATTCTTCCCCCAACTCCTTTGTGTGTGATAACTTCCAGGAGAAGCATTGCAGGAGCAGCTGGTAATTCCTTATATTATCACGGGAAGACCTGCCAGAATTTCTCTTTCAACAGCCTCCTTAATGCTCAGGTTTTGTGCAACCACCCATGTGCTGGCACTGGTGATTTCTTCCGACAGAAGCTTGAATATCTCCACATATATCATTGTGAAGATTTGCAATAGTTGTGACATGAACTAAAACAGTCTATTTGAAGGAACCCATTAGAATAAGTTATGCGGTGAAGAACCCATACTTTTACTTGAAGTTTAAAGGAAATGGAGTATAGTTCTACCTATCCATTTATTCAGATCTATTTATTTATGGACTTGTAAGTATTTCCCATATAAACCTGGTGTTTTTCTACATGACATAAAATTATACAAAGTTTTGCATTTTACAATGTGGCCCTTTCTATCAGTCATATAATGGTAACCACACAGGATGTGTATGAAGAGAATGTCACTCAAGCAACAGAAGGGAGGAAAAATATTCATCTACAGATATTATGATTAAGATTTTTCCTTATGTGTCAATAAAATTCAATCAGTGAGCTGTAAAGTAGAAGTGATAAGTTTAAACTGAACTCTGAAATGCACCACAGAAATAACTATTTTAAGTGAATTTACAAAAAAGATCATATTTTTAAAAGACACTAAGTTGGGGATACTCTGAAAAAAATCAAAGCAAGTATTTGGCATTCAGCAAATACCTCATTTCTTTGGTAATTTTGTTCAGAACAGTCTGTGTCTTTCTGTAAGCACTGCCTTTCTGATTTGATTTTTTTCCCCTCTCTTGCATTTATCTTTGACATTTAATTTCCAGATGGGTGCTTAGTATGACTGATGCTTTTTTTTTTTTTTTTTTTTTTTTTTTTTTTTTTGTAATCCAATCCTGAATTCGTTTTCAAGGCTGCAAAGCTCGATGTCTGCCACTTAGGTACCATTATTTTTGTATATCTATATCTGAAATCCTTATTTGATTAATTATTAAATACAAATTAACATACGAAGAATCACACGGGTATCTGGGTCTCATCAATACTATCTTATCTAACATATTTTGATCTGTTCTTCATTGACATCACTGTCACCATAGTTACCACCAAGACAAGTTAGAAAAATGTCTCAGTAAAAACAAAGGAGAAAATATCACTACTGTATGGTCCAAGACAGCAAAAGTTTGCCTAATAGTTAGAAACAGTAGGCAGTACTCAGATTTTTTGCATTCAGAGCTTGTTACAGACATGTCTTATTTAAAGTTGATGGACGGGAATTTTACGTAAGTTTCTGTGTGAGAGTAGGCATCACCATGGGTTAGTAAGTACTTGTATTTGGCTTGTAAAAGCCAAAGGTGAGTATTGGAGATGAACAAAACCAGAAGAACATTTTTCAGAGGATATTGAAGAAGTGAGGACCTTTTTTATTTGCTTTTTAAAAAACAGTCACTTGAACAATTGAATGTGAGTAAAAGAATTTGTCAACTGAGTAGGCAGAATAATGTTCAGAGGAAGTCTTGCTTGCAGTTTATTACAAAAAGTTGATTAATATTAATTTTATAGAAAACAAAGATTTAATTTGCAATACTTTTGTACCCTGCTTGTGTGAGATCTCAGTTGTCTACATCAGCGCACAACTTTTTTTACTTCCTTCTTTGTCTTTTCATTAAGTAAAGACAGTATGGCTTATGGGAGCATTACATACATAGCATGCCATAGACAGACAGCATTTTCTCAGAAAAATGAGAAAATTCTCAGAGCAATGATGTTTGTGTTGCTTACTAATGAGGATCCAGCCCATATTCTTTGACTATATGTTATATGAAAATTTCACATTTTAATTATTAAGAATCTATAATTTGGAAAGCTCACTGATTATCATATATATATATACTAGTTAGTAGATAGTGCATGTAAGATGATGAAGTGGCTCAACTCTTTTGGATAATATTAAGCAGCATCACTGTCAAATTATCAAAAGCTATTTCACTTTCATGGATAATGCAGGAGTCCCACCATGGTCTAGATGAATGAAAAATTAACTATGACATTTTATATCTCTTAAAGTATCTGACTTGAATTTCTTATTTATTTGTTTATTTTACTCCTGTTATATATATTATATTGACTGGTCCTATTTAACCCTGTATTTTGATGTGTACTTTCTTTCAAACTGCAATGAATGTGAACTTAATATTCAAAATGCTGAAAAGAAATTCATAGAATCCTACTATGGCTTGGGTTGCAAGCCCATGCAGTTCCACAGGCAGGGACACCTCCCACCAGCCCATGCTTCTCAAAGCCCCATCCAGCCTGGTTTTGAACACCTCCAAGGATGGGGCATCAACAGCTTCTCTGGGCAGTCTGTGCCAGTGCCTCACCACCCTCATAGTGAAGAATTTTCTTCTAACATCTAATCTAAATCTGCCCTCTCTCACTTTAAAACCTTTTCCCCTTGTCCTATCACTACATGCCCATGTAAAAAGTTTCTCTCCACCTTTTTTATAAGCCCCCTTTAAATACTGAAAGGCTGCAATGAGGTCTTCCCAAAGCCTTCTCTCTTCCAGGCTGAAAATCCCCAGCTTTCTCAGCCTGTCTTCATAATGAGGTGCTCCAGACCTCTGAGCATATTTATGGCCTCCTCTGGACTCTCTCTAACAGGTCCATGCCTTTCTTGTGCTGGGGGCCCCAGACCTGTATGCAGTACTCCAAGTATGAGTACTCCAGTGAAGTATAACACTGGAGTATAAATATAATACATAACACTGTATAAATATATACAAAAAACTGAATGATAGCTATATTAGATTTTCCTGCTATATATACTATGTCTAATATTTCTTAGCCTAAAGCAAACAATTGATGTTAAACAGAAAAAACAAAAGCAAACAAACAAACAAAAAATGCAAAAAAAGATCTCAAAGTAGAAGCTTCCCAGCACACTAAAAATGTGCCTTTGGTGGCCACGTATGATTCTAGGATATCCTCTAGGTTTATATTAAAATTGTTAAAAAGTCAGATTAACCTCTAAATTCAAAACTTCATACAGACTTTTAAAATAGAAGCTATGAAAAATCTGTCTATCTCTGTTTTTTTATCTAACTACATTAGTCTCTTAAAAAAGACAATGCTGCTATCCTTTCTGCTTATTGATATTACAAAAACTTGTACTCTTTCTTAGCACTAATTTATTCAGTTATAATGAGTTATTGTTTTGTTATTACAATACAGAAAATATGCAAGGATTTTATTAATTTGTGTAATCATCAACTGTTACATCATTTCTCCTGTTTACTAGTTAGACTGATATAAAGCTATGTTATGTCTTTTTTCAGTCTGCTTCATTTGGACATCTAATGATTAAGAAACCAAGTTCAAATATAAGGTTTGTTTATAAGTAGCCTATTTTTTTCTTTTAACAATTGTATGTAATGCAAGGACAATCAAAGCGTCATTGTACTTGGAGCTATATGTACATAACAAACCAACAATTGCTGGTTAAATAACCAGCAATCTTCAATACTGCTTTACCTTGTCAAAAACCTTATTTGGAAATAGATCCAATAATAAAAGGGCGTAATAATTACAGCTTCCACATTGATTTATTCTTTGTCATGCATTTATGATGTGAAAAATATTTTGTTGATTTCCTTTTAAAATGCATAACCCAATATTAATAGTTGTACAAGTTAGAGCTTGTATGTCGGGTTTTAGCACTGCATGATTATTTTTATGGCTGAGTCACAAACCCCATAGTAACTGGAGTTAAAAATGCTGATAATTGTTTAAATCTACTGTCATTACAGTGCTTGAGAGATCACGGAGGTCATTCAAGACTACAAAACTGTCACCATTTCTGACCTACAGTGACGGTGAGAGTGCAGGACTTAGCAATTCACTGAATTATGGGGCTTAGAAATGGCGATGAATACAGTACTTCCAGACAGGGAAAAATATAAGCACATTTAGTGAAAATACAATTATTTCTCTACTTAGAAAACTCTCTGATAGTTTTACAAATTGTTACTGGGCAAAAGGAATTCAGCAACAGATAATTTGCTGTTAACACAATTACAACTCTAATGGCTGACTAGAATTTTGTTGTGTGACAGGAATCTGATATCCTGCCACAGTATATTATGCATGGGAATTTCTAACCACTTCCCATTAGAAAAAGCCACAGTATTGCTTTTTTTGAGTTCCTAGCTGCAATTAGGCAGCAGTGGAACACTGATGCAAAGCTTTTATGAATAGAAACCAGCATGCCCCTGGGCTAGACAAGTGAAGGGATAGCTCAGCAGCAGCAGCAGACAAACTCACATTTTGAGCAGCACAGTATATTGCATGAGAAATGATTTTTAATGTGAACAGCCATCTATATTAACCTGGGTATTATAGGAGACTAAGTCCTTGACAACATCAGCGCTGCCATTCGTGATTTGAGCAACTAACAAATATCGCTTTTAAACAGCAAGGTGCCAAATTCTGTTTATGGAAGTTTTTCCACAAGTTAACCTCATAAATAGAGCTAGTAATATAAATGAATCTTATTAGGTGGTAATTTCATTCAGAACTGTCTTAAGGGTGGTTCAAAAACTGAGGAAAAATTAAGAAAACCATGCTTTAAAAAAGCAACAGGTGATACAGTTTGCAAAGTTTGCCCACTAAGTTTTTGTTTGGTTGCCTTAGGGCTTTGATTTGTGGTGATTTCTTTCCTAGAATATTGAGAGAGATCAGCTTGTGGAGCTACATTTGGGCAGATAAGAATAAACCATCAAGAACTGTCAACATATGAATGTACTTAACTAAGATAAATTAATGAAGGACCTTAGTAAATATCGAAAGATGAAGAGCTTAAAACAACTAAATTATAGGGTTACAGAGACAATGCCTTTGCAAGCAGAGTGAGGAAGAAATCAAGAATGAGAGAGAAGGCCGTATACTCATACAATCTATTTCCATTTAAAAGTTCCTAATCCTGTATTTGTGTTTTTGTGTGTGCGTGTGCATGTGTATTTAAATAAATGCTGTTGTGTTCAATCCCAAACATCAATTTGTTGCAGAGAAGACAAAAGGGTAAAGCCTCTGAAATGTTGTTTCATCAAAAAAATTACATAGAACAACACTTACCAGGCATTAAGTGCCACGGCAGAGTCACAGTCACCATTTTTGTGAGCGTAACAGCTGAAGTAAAACACTGAAGTATGCATAGTTTATATAAGCTGGAATCAAGCTTTCCTTGAGGATATTAGTCAGTTATGAAGCTGAACTGATGCTGTGAATCATATTAAAAGCATCTATTGCTATGTAAGTGCTAATAGTTCACTACTACATCTACTTAATACTAGTGTTGTTACTTATATATAATATCACTTGTTTCAATTAGTAATTTGAATTAAGCTAGAACAGCTAGGCAAGCAAATTCCAGTATCATGGCATGTGTATTATCTGCATTTGGGCCATATTTATCATCTAACCCTAGTAGAAATGTTCAGGTAATTTGTACACCAGTAGATCTGCTCATATAACAGACAGGCGCTCCGAAGGCAACAGTTTTTCCATGGTCCCTAGCTACTGATTGAAGATATGCTTGAAAGATTATTGATTTTAAATTGTAAATGGTAATGAGTTTTAAATCAAAACTATTTTGACCATTACAGGTATTTTTAAAACTGAAACTCTTCAGAGGTCAAAATTTCCAATCAAGATCCAAATGTAATTAAAAATGTACTGGAAAAGAAATGAACAGAAAAACTCCATAAACAAAAAATAAAATGGGATGGTACAAAATCTTTCAATGATATGAGAGGCCTAAAAATAGACACTCCAGAGAGGAAAAGATCTTATTTTCAGAAATCAATTTATTTGAAAAATTGTCTTCCCCAATCATAAGTAAAACTTTGAAATCGTCAAATCAGTGAGAATTTTGTCTTTCACACTGTCTGTATTTCAAATGAAAAACAAACAAACAAACAAACAAAACCCAAAACATATTCTCACTTCACTTAAAGCAAAAGAGGAAAGCAGTCATTTGACCAGTTCTACTTAACAAATTTTATTCTGTCAGTTAAAGACATGATAAGGTAGTCAAGTCAAAATTTGTGAATCTTGTCTGTGCCTGCCACAATGCATTGTTTATTCCAACATTCATTCTTATGTGTCAGTTTATAAATCTACTTTAGAATTGGCAAGAGCATAACAGAGTACTCTCACTTATATAATCTGAATTGAAAAGATCTGTAAGCTAACATTTGTACAGTGCCCTCCTTCTAGTGAGCCAGAGCCAGCCAACATGATGAGCTCCTCTGCTGCACTGTAGGGTTTAACAAAGACCTATATGGAGGCAGATCTGAGATTCTTTGGGGTGATTGTGTGTGTTTAACCAAATCAACACTAAGCCATCTTCTAAATTTCCACTCAGATGCACAAACTTTCTGGAAGTGAGGTAAACAAAGCTAAACATGCATGTTTGTGCTTTTAAAATATTAAAATATAAGTGAAACTGCCAAAATGGGTCATAATATTACTTCAGAGAAGCAGAAGCAACATAAAATGCAAGGAAAAAAAGACACAAAAAGCATGTTCTCCAATTCTGAAAGCTGACATTTATGTTCAGTCTAAACTAATGATAATTTAAGATTTCTCGTCTTTCATGAAAACACCCAGTGAAGTTACAAAAAGGAAGCACATCCCAAGTTCCTGAAGATGTACGAAACATTTTGAAAGAAAGTTTGTTACCCTATCAGGAATATTTAATATGCAGGATGCATTTATTATGAAAATATTTTTTAAATCCATCATTCTCACAAATGCCTTTTTTTTTTTTTTTTTTTTTTTTCTGTCAACATAGCAAAAAATGAAACTGTGTAAAAAGCCTCATTATCCCATAAATGCAGATCTGAAAGCCTTGTCAGGCTGCCTATTGAATTAGCAAATACAAAAGTTGAGCACTGTGATTGATGCTGCTCTGCCAAAGCAGCAGCCAAGAGGATTTAGATAGCTTTACTAAAGCTGGGTTGTATGGAAAGACTAAGTATTAATTCTTAATATGGTCAAACACAAGGTTGGAGCACATCTGCTGAGACTGCTTTTTCCTTCTGTTAGATTACCAGATTCAAGCTTACTGTCAAAATGCAGAACAGAGGTTTAGATGTGAAGTACTAACTATATTCCAGAAAAAAAATAATAATAAAAATTAAAAAAAAAAAAACAGTTTTAACCATATGACAGTTCTGAAGAAAGGATCCCAAACCCTCCCTCAAACTGAAAGTAATAGAATTCATACAACGTAGAAGATGTAAGAAAATGCCCTATTTTCATTTATTTTGGGGGTATGGGGCTTGAATCTTTAAGAAAGGAGAGCATGAAGAACAAGATCCATTCTAATCGTGAACAAAACAAGTTGAGAAGTAGATATGGCTGCCCTATCTTGTTTATACGAGAGCTTTAGTTAACTGTGCCTACTGTAACTGTTCCATCAGCAAGGTAGTGTTAGGGTCATGACTGCTAAGGCGGCCTCTGCAGCAAGAAAGGTCCCTGTTCCCACACACAGGAGGGGGGAAAAAAATCTAGGACTGGTTACAGATTTTTTTCATGGATGGCAAAATTTAGTTTCTCTTACATTCAGAAGCCTTGAGGTAGGACTTTTATGATTATTTAGGATTCATTTGTCTACAGCACATTCTGATTAAAAGGGATTTAACCTATTTCTACCAGAAAAAAAGTCTGTAACAAAAAGAGCACTATAGTTAACTTGCTCATTGTTAACTGTTGCAGACAGAACAAAAAATGAATACGATAGAAACAGTTTTCAATTTTCAAAACATTTCTCAGGCTGCTATTGTCTAGTCTTTAACATGAGATACATATGAAATGCTTACAACTAGACTACTCATACTTTTTCATCAAATACTTGTTTTATTGTCTGTGTATTCTGTGTTTCCAGAAAGTGGTAGAAAATAAGAATGACATCCAATAACAAACTTACTGCTCATCAGAACCAAGGCTGTGAACCATTAAAGTGTCTGAAAAAATACATCTCTGTAAATGTGTTTGATGTGTAGACTGTCATGTTCCTATCCAGACCTTATGATACTGTGTTTGTGTCCTTTGTGTGTGTGATACCAACTACACTGCACAGAGCAAAGTTTTTACTATTTTTAAACCCCATTTAAATTTTCTGAAAACAAACAAACAAAAAAAACCTAACTTTAAACTAGTTCAGTGTTTTTCATCATGTGACCAGCAGTTTCACATTGCATAAGGTGCCCACGGGTAGATGTACAGCAGAATTTTATATCCTAAGTTATCTGTGTCTTTTCCCTCCCTTCCTCCTTTTTTTTAAGGCTGCTGGTTTGAATAAAATAGACTAAGTTTCACACCTGTTAGTTTTTCTGCCAAGGAATTTTGATTATTTTCCCATTATGCACAAGGTTGACTTATTTTGTGGAGTGTTTTTTATGTTTGCATTTTATTTTGCAATGTTATTTTCAAAAAGTGTGGTTATAGGTTTGTCTTGACTTGGTTGTTGCAAACTGGGTCATCTAGCAAGAAGTAAGTAAGTCTTCCATATCTCCTCTTAATTTAAGAGGGCAACTAATCAAACTCTAAGGTTTCTAATGCATGAAGAAGGAGAGAAAGGATTGAGAATGAGAGGCAACCAGCACAGAGCTGACATGTAGACAGATGTGTATGCCTCAGATGCAGCAGACAGAAACAACTTACAGACTTAGAGCAGAACGAATAAAGCTTGTAACAATGTCAGAGTTGCTAGACTGAGAGCAAGATGGAAATAAAGGCCTTTCCCATATGCTGTAAAGACACAGTGACAAAGAGGGTGACCTGTTTATAAATCTGTCAGGTTTATTGTCTCATCCCAATTTTGAATTTTTTAAGAATTTAGTAGCTGCAGATGTGTTCTAATTAAACTTGGCTTTTGAGTTTGGAAGCCCTTTTGTCTATGGTCCTTATAAACAGAAAATCTACACAGATTCAGGCTCTCAAAGTCTGGCTGAATTGGAGCCTTGCATCATCTCAAGCTTAAAACATTCAAATAAGCACTGCATTGTGAGACATTATTGCAGCACAGTGGCAGCACTTTTGTGACTAACGAAACAGCAATTTCTTGCCACTGTTAGCATTTTAAATTGGTTTCCATACACAGTTTGCAGCTTAAGAAAATTTTAAAAAATCTCATACATGCTGAGAAAACCTTGCTAGAGATTTTGGCTGTTTGTTTTAAAGCCATTTAATGCTTATTTCACTTTCCGGGAGTTGCATGCACATTTAGATATATTGAAACTTGAGTGATTATCAGAAAGGTCACAAAATAGAGGGACAATAAGAATCTAGATGAGCTCTTTACAAATTAAAAAAAAAAAAAAAAAAACACTTGGTGCAAAAGAAAATGAGTATTGTACAAGTTGACTTTCAGAACTGTAACCAGATATAATCCATGTCCTATGACAGTCTCTTCAAGTAACTTTGACAATGAGAAGGACACATATATTTAGAAGTGTTTGTTGTCCAAATTCATATGAACTAACAAAAACTAAGAACATATGCTTAGGTCCTGAGGCACACCAATAATTTACTAGCTGATCTTTGAAGAGAAACACATTGTAAAATCAGCAAAGTACATAACACAAACTCAGCTCATATAGCTTATAGCTAATTTTTGCCTGGCAAATAAGGATACAAATTTGATGAGCTTTAACATACAAGATAATAAGAGTAGTCCCATGATAGGGAGTACTATGCAAAAAGAAACAGAGAGAAACATGAAAGGCTAATTGCTGTAAATTCTCTGCAGCTGTAATGAAATACAGTAAGAAACATCCCCAAGCCATACTGCATTAGATTCACTTGCATAGAAATCGAGAACTGGTTAAACAAGCAAAACTGAGATTGAATACTCCCTAGCTCAATGGCTCCAATTTCATCACAATTTTTACAAGAAAATGTATGCTGTTTACCCAGCATGCACAAATTAAAACTAAGCTAAAAATGTTTTTCTTTGTTCTTTTCTACTTTACTTTCCAATGAGCAATTTTTCTTGCACAAACACTGAACAGAGCAAATAACAAGCTCATTGAAAATATGAATCAAGAACAAGTAGTTGATTTCTTCTCTTTGCACTGAAAATTAGGCATACAAATCAAGTACAGCATTGTCCTTAAAATGCATCTTGCTGGTGTAAGGCATTAAAACGTTCTTATTCCTGTAAAAGTAAGGTTAGAGTTAAGAATACAACACTTCTCAGGGGTTCTGCCTACGATCCTCCATCCCCAAACGTCTCTGCAAAATTAAGCGAAGTAGAAAAATTAACCAAAATGTATAGACAGAAAGATATCAGTGTTAGATTATTCTGTGGTAACTCAGGTTGCTATATATGCTATTACTGCTGTCAATGTACATGAAAGCTGTAGTCTGTCATGAATGATACGATCAGAATTTAAGCTTATTTCAGTCATTCAGAAAAAAAAAAAAAAAAAAAAAAAAAAGTCTCATACTTTTCACTCCACATTGTAACTGTAACAATCAAGAAACATTTGTTTCTTGCTCATCTGACATGACTGCATAGCAAACTTCTGGAAAAATCTATAACACATGAGTCCTGAACTCTCCCCCAGAACTAGCTACCAGCCACTGCTACTAAAACTAAATTTACAAGTATGACTGCTTTTCTCCAGATAATAGGAAGCAAAAAAGAACCTCAAAGGTATCCTGTAATATCTGACATTTGTGAAAATCAAGTATAATGGCTATCAGCTATACTTAAGTTCTCTCTAGCTGACTGAAAACTCCAAGAAAGTGCAACTGGTATGTTTTAATGCCCTGCCTCTGTTTAGTGTAAAAGTAAAAGTGGTCATTTTTACATTTTACTCACAGAAATCTTAACTAGCATACTGAGACGCACACTACAGTCATTTTCCTTTAGGAACTAACTCAATTTGGTGAATACTTCTGTTAAAATTTTGTAGCTAAGTCATTTCCTCTTTTTCAGTTGGCAGTAGAAATGGTAGATATTTATTAAATAAAAAGCTTGTGGGTGTTCTCATATTCCTCATTCTTACTGCAGTTGACTAATATATTGAACAATGACATCGCTTTCTTTTCCAAAAAATGCATTACTCATTTTCACTTGAAAATCAGGTGTCAAACAAAGTTTTGCCTCATAATTACTCTTTTGCAGTAATTTCCATTAATTAAAATTATATGCATAACACTGTTTCTAAATTCCTCCTCAGAAAAAAACAGTGTTTCACTTTTTAATTCTTCAGTTTATTTTAAAGGCTAAACTTTGACTTTACAGCAAAAAATACATTGCACTAAATGTAAAGCTCTGTTTGTTACAACTTACACTAAAAAAATCTTGTTAATTTTATTCTGACACTTCTCATTCTGTACATGATTTTTGATAAGTTGAGTATATTTAGTGCTGAAGTGCTTTGAATGTTCTTAGCTTGACAGAACAATAAATAAATCAGTAAGCAGAAAAAATATTTAATGCTGCCAGCAACTGTTTCCATTTTAAGGAAAAAAAAAAATGGTTTGTTTTCCCGATCTAGAAAACAATATTTTGCTGTATTACAATGAAGTGGCATAAAACTGTCCTATGTCATATTAGCACACTATGTATTGTATACTGCATGAACATTTTAACCTTCAGAAACCAGAAGACTTCAGTTATCACATAATTAACCTCAAATACAAAGAATTATTATTTTGTAGTTTATTATTATTATTATTTGATTTTGAACAGTATGGGTGTCAAGATTAACAGATTATATTTTTAGCTCAGGCTATTTCAGTATGGTCTTTGAGCAGCTAAAGTGAGGTTCTGCATTTTATATAAGAACTATTGCTTTCACCATCCCCACAGTAAAGATATTCATCTTTAGATAGGGCTGGATTGGTTATGTGTGATTATTCTTGGCTGGCACAATAGAAAGCCAATACCTATTCATTTACAGAGTAGGAGAGATGCTTTATATGCATGCTGGGTGGCAATAAGTCTGCCATCCTCTTCTGGAGTTTCCAGAGGCCCTTTACAACATAATAGGCATATTTTACTGGTCCTGAGTTGCAAGTGCAGGTTTTTTTCCTCTTTTGTGCAGTGACAGGATTGGTAGTTTGACAGTCAACTACTTTAAAGAGACTAAAGATGTCTTTTGTCTTTTTTTTTTTTTTTTTTTTTTTTTAATGACAGGCAATGAGCTGATGGTGTGTTTGATATACAATTCACCAACTATTCAGCACAAATTGAACTTTGCAATGTATAGACTTTAGTCTTATTAAGCCATCACTTTGGAAAATAGTAAGCAATTTTAAGCAGTGGGCCCAAATCCTAGACTTACTGCATGACCATCCTCCAGCTATTGCCATGTCTGACACTGAGAAGCTTTCAACATAAAACAGACTTGTTCAAAATAGGAAAATGGTGTTAGCATTGTCCATTAGAATGTGATATAAGTGTAATAAGTTATTCTGTGTTCCTTGAACTTGGTGGACATGTTGATATACCTTATGCTAATTATATACTTAGCCAACCTAACAATGTCGGCAATTCTATAGTTACAGAGGAGTGTTGTGAGTATCCAGCTGTGCAATAGGACTTCGAAATAAAGCACAAATCTTTGTATTTGGCTGACATTCAATAATGCACCTTTCAAGAAAGGAATGCCACAATCCTTTGATTGCCACACATTAAGAAAGCCATTTTATCAATTAATCAATAAGGCAATCATTTAGGTAATTCACAACATTTCTGCAGGTTTCACATGTGAATAAGCTTTTGCCTTAAAATGACTTAAGACCTGGTCTTCCTGAAGTTAAATGGTTCAAAATGGGTTTTGAACCTGAACCTAGTTTATTATTATTATTATTATTATTATTATTATTATTATTATTATTATAACATACAATTAGGCATCAGAAAGAAGTGAAAACAAATAATGGAAATGTGAGTTTATGAAAAGCAGTTGTGGACCTTCAGTTAGAACCTTACTACACACGATCTGATTAAAAAGTGGCTCATGCTAGAGAAAATGGGCTGGAAGGTTGCTTATGTATGGACTGAAATCAAAGCACAGAACGTAGATTTAGTAGTATCGTTAAAAACCACCACCACCACCACCAACGAAAATAAAACATTTCTAAAATTTTAAGTAGATCATCTGTTTTCTAATCTTTCAGATCTGTTTTCATTGGGCACTAGCTTTCTTTCATCCAGTTTCAGATAATATTTTTTTTTTCCTATTAAAGAAATTTCCTTTTAGGTAATAAACGAGAAAATTAACAAAAGGCAAACTGCAATAATATGCTTAAGGAGTAGCTGTTAAACAAACAAACAAACAAAAAACAACGACAACAACAACAAAAACATTTATTTCAACAATCTTTCTTAAATGATCCTGGAAACACTCTGGATTGCTAATCCTGAGAGTGATGTTTTCTAGGTACAAGCCAGGTAGAGCTGAGATGCAGTTAGGGGCACTTTTTTTTTTTTTTTTTTTTTCATTTTTAATAATAATGGGAAGAAAAAAAACCAACACATTGCTACAGGAATGTACTTTCGCCCTATTCTGGTTAAAGGATTTCTGACAGGCTGGAAGGGGAGTTCATTCTCCATTGCCCAGAAGTTTCCAGAAGTCGTTGGCTTCTTTATTCTCCTGAGGCTGCCAACAAAAGTGCCAATTAGTAGCAATTGTGATGGTGATTTCCGAAGTGCAGTTTAAAGGATTTCTAACTGGGTTGGAGCTGTTGTCAGTTGTCTGACTGGAATAATAATAATTAAAAAAAGCTCACTGCTTCAACAGAAGCTTGTTAGACTTTTCTGTGTGATCTGCTATGGATAGCGTGAACTGCAACAGCTTTTGCATTCAAAAGAAGGATTTTCCTAAAAGCATCAGTGAGCACTTGGCTGTTTTATCTGTTCTAAAATTTTTAATTTTAAATTCTGTTAAAAACAAAAATAAATGAGGATCTAGAAGTAGGAGGAAAAAATAAAATAGCCTGTGGGACATGCATAACTGTTTCAATGAACCAGGATCCCTGAAGGGTAGTCGTATCAAGTGGAAAAGATACTGTGCATTTTTCCTAGTACAGTGTTGCTGTGATAGAACCATATCCACTAAATGGGTTAAAACACAAGAGACCTGATATACTGAGGTTTTGTGTTGATGTTTTACCATAAACTTCAGAAAGCAATATATGCTGACAAGCCATACCAAGAAATAGGCATTTATTATTCGTGTATAGGAGAATGCTTGAACTACATGTCAACAATATGAAACCATTTGAGCATTAATCTTTATTTAAAAAGATTTTTCTTTATGGTAACATAAATAATTAGTTTTCCTATTTCTTTCCTTGCTAATTTGTTCATACAGCACAGTAAACACCTAGTCTCAGACTTAATGAACTCACCCTAGCAGCCACTGCACAAAACAACTAACAGTCTTAAGTTTCAGAACCATATATATTAGTCTTTTGCACATGCAATATAAATTAATGATTCCCTACATTTGTGAAGGGGGATGTTTGTAAGGTAGTTTTCCTACACTGCACACACCTGGTGAACCAGCATGGTAGTGGTGGGCTGTGACTGTGTCGTCTGAATCTGCAGAAGTCAGCCTGCGAGTAAAAATGTGGGGTCTGGATTGCTTTGAAACATTTAAATTGACTATTTAATAAAAACAATGTAATTTGTAATTATTTCTTTTCTAGAGAAGCAAATCAGAAGTCTGATATGTGATATTACATCTCACTAATTATGTATGGTGGATTCTGTACTGGTAACTTTATTCACTTTTAAGATGCACTTTTCACACATACAAAATTATATTCTGGTTACATAGGTGATAAATACCTCAGAGCCTGAGAATGTTCTGAAATGTGCAATATCTTCCCTATGGAGGGAAAAAAGGAGGAACCTCAATTAATAATACTATTGGCAAACAGACCGTCTAAAATTAGGGGAAAAAAGATCACTAAAGAGAACTGCTGGCCACAAGTACAGAGTTTCCACCTACTTCCATTTCTATTGGGTGTTAGAGAACAAGAATCAAAATCAATTTTTACCTTTTAATTAAATGAAGTCATTTTTCTTTTTTATAATAATCAAATGTGTATAAAAAAGATGTTGTGGCTAAGGCATTTTTTTGCAGAGTGGATTTTCAAACTGAGAAATAGTACAAAATTTCACTGGAAGTGATTATAGATTCTTGACTCTTGTCAGAAATAGCATCAGTGTGATTAGTAGACCAACTGATCACTGAAGTATTACTATTCTACTTCATGTTCATAATTAGAGTAACAAATGCTTCTGTTGATTGCAGCAGTAGACCTAGCATAAGAGAAATGTCTAAAACAGTAGCAATGGTCAAATTGTCCTTATGTAAAATTGGTCATGCGTGGATCTAGTGTCTTTCTCTCAGTCTAAAGTGTGTCTGAATATCTATGTATTTTAACTTAAGCATCTTATGTTAATATTTTATATAAACCAAGAAAGATCCGTGTAATTAAAGTATGTCACATATTTTAGGCACAAGCAGTTTGCCAAATTCAGAGTTATAACCACAGAACACTTATGGGTTAACAAATTCAGCCTCTGTTTATGACAACCATATCTCATAATGTCTTTTATGTCAGGCTTTGTTTTAAAAATGATGTTTATGACTGCTTGGAGCTATCAAATTGCTTTAATGGTTCTTAAGTTTTCCAATTTCCATGCGAGTTTACTCACGGTAACATTTGTTGTGTGCTGACATTATTCTTTTAACAACTTATTCTTCTGATCCTTTTTGTTTGTTTTGTTTGTTTGGAAATAAATTATAACTGCAGTTTGGAATTCATTTTATTAGGCAAAAGGGCAAGTGTCCTTTAGTCCGCTCTTGATGAGAGAGTTCACCATTCATCAGTTGGTCTTAATAGTTCACCTCTATTCTCATGCCATTTTAACTTCATTTTTTTCCACTGCTGGTTACAAGAATTCTAGAAAACCACCTAGATGAGAACCTCATTCACTGAACTAGAGCATGAGTGTTTCCCAATATGTATACAAAAATGCTTATATAGAAAAACAAAACATATTTTTCATGATCATGAGAACTAGGAATGCTTAGAGAGGGGAGCAGCTAAGGCAGTTCTGCAGGTACCCATTCTCTCCCAGTCAGAAGCACATCTGTAACTCTTTAAATATGACTAAGGAAGGGAAAAAGGTGATGCCTCAAAGCAAAGATAGGAAATCTGAGGCATTAAAAGAGGTAAAGGGGAAGTAAATGCTACAGTGGAGGAATTTTCGACACAGTCATTCTGTGTTTAATTAACATTTAAAAGATATTTTCATCTTGTAAGATTTCCTATGAACTACCCCCTGGGCTACCATTTCCTGTTATTAGTACACTTAAATTTTAATAGTGTGAAATTTCATTCTACTGTCATCCTCAAGGTCATCTTGGTCATCATCATGGTTGATGTTCTATTGCCCTTCAATCTGACGGCTTCCAACTTCCTGTTACCAAAAAAAAACCACCAGCACCTCCTGCTTTTTTTTATGGGAAGTCATTAATATTAGATAAGAAGCCTCCAGCCCAGCTGCTCCTTTTTCTTTTGCAATGTCTTTGGTAAGTGCCTTTTAAGAAGTTCCTTATCTATCATTAGAGTTTTTTACTACCATTTTCTACAGATTAACTAGTAGTTTCCTATATGTGTCAAATGATTAATATTAAGGTTCAGATAGATTAGTAATAACACATTTCCTTTATCTATAAATTCAGTAATCATTCTGACATCCAAAGCTGTGTTTAAACTCATGCTGTCTGTCATTTATTATTTATCTCTGTGTCCTTATAAGGAAAGGAATGTCTCATAGCTTTCTTCCATCCATGTGAAAGGGAAACTCATTACAGAAGAGCTAAACAATAAAAGGTAGCTCATTTATTTCCAAAACTAATTTATACAGCAAGTAACTCAAGTTTCCCTTTTTTGTGGACTTATAATATTCATGTTTTTATGGCTATATTGAGTGCTGTCTTTCTGCCTTGTTTCTCTGAATAATTCACACTGGCTGAAATTTTTCCTTTGGATATATATGTATATAAAAAAAAAAAGTCATGAATGTGTAAATGGAAATGGAATAAAACAGAATTATTGCAATGTGCCTAGCAGTATAGTATGCCAACATTTTGATCACCTGGCTCATGAGAGCAGTCCCAGTATTTGTAGTAGGATTTCCTATGTTAACGAGGAAAATAATATCCACTTTGTCATTGTTCTAAAAATACAAATAATAGTTTCAGGAGTAAATCCAACTCCTCTAAATATATCTATACTGTCTTAAATAGTTTTATATTTCCTGGTTCAGCAGGCTTTAGGAGTGAAAAATCACTGTATCTCAGAGGCAGGGTGCTTCCAATCAGCTCATTGGCAGCATCCTGCCCCTGTGAAACTTAGTTTCTACTGAGTCGGTTTACTCTTCCATGCTTTCAGTGAACCTAACACTTGCTTCTGAGTACCCGTAGCTGCTTTGAATCTAGATCTCACAAACACAACTGTGGTGCACTATTACTAAAAGTAAAAGCAGTAACAGTACATACTTCTCCCACCCTGAACTCTGGGTCTTTATCTAACCAAATTAATCATATTTTACAATGATCTATAAAATGTTAATTAGATCCTTGATATTTTTTGCATTTATTGTGGAGATATACCCTATTTCTTGAAATTACTCTTAAAAAAATTAAAATGTTTAGTATTAGATACTGTAAAATAGTGGGTTAGTACATGCATTATACTAAACACATTTTTTTGTCAAAGTTTTTCCTTAGTTTTCAGCATGTCTCTTTATTATGTTTGTATTGTTTGCTACTAATCAACCTACTCATCGCTTGTGCAATCTTATGCTAAACACTCCAGAGATACACTAGTTTCAGAATAGAACCATGGAATATACTGAGTTGGAAGGGACCCCCAAGGATCATTGAGTCCAAATCCTGGCTCTACAAAGGACCACTAAAAAATCAAACCTGAAAGAAGTGTCCAAGCACTTCTTGAACTCCAAGAGGCTTGATGCTGTGACCACTTCCCCGGGGATCATGTTCCAGTGCCCAACTGCCCACTTAGTGAAAAACCTTTTCTTAATATCCCATCTGAACATCCCCTGAGACAGCTTCTTGTTGCTCCTCATACCTCGCCCCCTCTAGATCCTTCACTGTCTTAGCAACCCTAAGGTAGACCACGTATTTTCTTCAGCAGATCTGGTTTGGGAAGATCTTGCCCCATTTCCCTGCTTCTGTCTGCTCTTCTCACTCCTACATCAGGTTTGCTGTTGTCTCTGTCCTCCTGCCTCCTCTACTAAATGTGTATTGATTGTTTGTGAACCTTGAAATTGGCTTAATTGATTTAAAAAGATAATAATATTAAAATAATAATAATAATTAAAAAAACATGCCTTCCCCCCACTTTTTTTTTTTTTTTTTTTTTAATTTGATTTACAACAAAGTCCTGCTAATAGCTGTACTGGTGCAGTAGTTTGGAGGGGCAGCAAAACGAGTCACAGGAGTGATTGTCTGGACTGGGTGTATTAAACACTTTTGAAGAAAATGTATTGTGTAATTACATCCTGTGTCAGCTTTTCAGGGAAAAGCTATGTGTCACAAAAGTGAAATCTATACTGCCTTGATGCATGCCTATTACAGATATTTTTAAAATTGTGCAACCTAGACTTTAATATCTGTTTTTCTCAGTAATGTTGAATCCTAAGTTAGCAATGTACTCTAATGTAGTGGTAGCAAATTTTTGTTGTGAACGAACTATCCATACAGCTATTAACAATTAATCTGGGCAAATTGCATATGGATGTTAATATTCTATCCAGCTAAATGGAGGATGTTCACGCCTTGGTAAGTGCCTTATTGTTTCAATTTGGTTGTGAACAAACAAGATAACCATGAATTCTCAGGCTGTTCAGGGTCTTTGGAAACAGAAGAGCTGGAATTTTTTAGTTAAAATGTTCAAAATCTTACCAAATAATGCATAACCTGCAGAAATTTCTGAAATTCATAAGCTTCTCTTTATGTTTCACTTCCAAATTTTATTTCCATGAAAACCTAATTTTGCTTTATACCATCAAAGCAATGTGCTATAGGGAAACAGTAGTATTTGCATTAATTTGCATTTAGGATTCCAGAATTTCCTGGATCCCATACAGGAAACTGAAAATCTAATTTTTTTGTTGTTGTTCGGTGTATATGAATTATCTGTATTTACCCAACTACTTTCCAGGTATTGAGGTTAAAGATACTGATATGGAATAAATTTCGTTTAGGGAACTCATCAGACCCTCCTCTCCTTGCCCCACAAAACTGTAAGAAATATTATTCAAACAGAAATGTTTGTCCTTAATTCATTAGATATATGGGTTGCATGTTCTAAAGGCAAACCATGAGAAATCTTGCACCTGAAGTTTGAGGATATTCAATTCCCCTTTCAAAGCAAAATATTTAAATATGATGAATGTGATTGTTTTCAGAAAATCTAGTGAAAAATATGTCATTTGCCATACAGTAATTGAATGAGCCTATAAATAGCTAAGCTGTAAAATCCTGTCTATTGTCTATGAAAAAGTTAGACTTTATTTTGACCTGACATATCTATGGTATGCTAGCCTGGTTTTGTATCTAAGCTGTCAAAGATTTCTGTAGATTTGAAAGTCTATCCCCTGTTCCTCATATTAAATGTCACTGTCAGTTTACTCTATGAAAAATGAAGCTTATTTGATGTGGTTATGATAGTTGTGTAAGCAGTGCACCTATCACTTTTTTTAAAGAAAAAACTGTCAGGATATGTAGTCAGACTTGTTTTCTGCAATGACTTTTGCAGAGCAAAACTGTAGTAATGTATACTTTACTCAGATAATTTACAGACTGCATAAACATGTAATAATGTAAAGAAAAAGAGCACAGGCAGAATACATGCTACACAGGAGGATGTACTCTGTGCAGGTTGGTATAGTTGGAAATACTGCTTGGAAATAGACACATGCACAACTGTTCTTGCCTATAGCAAAAAATCATTATCAAATAATTATGAGGACTGATCTGTATATATTCACACCTTATTTATGTAGATTTCTCAGATGTTTCTTTCACTGGGAGGAAAGGATCATTTACTTAATGAACAATTAGTGATGAGAATATTCTTAGGGTCTGAGCCATCAGCTGCCCAGTCAGGCTACAAAGTACTGAGGAGAAATGGAGAAGCTAAAAGCTCTTCCATTTTAATAGGGAATTCTCCTTTGGGGTGAGAAAACTCCAATAGGAACAAGATGTCCATTTGGCTTTCACGCCAGTATGCTGGCATGGCATAAGATCTATGGAGTTAATTCCTACATCAGTGAGTCTGGTTGTTGGTAAAGTCCATGAAGACAGGAGAAAACTAAATGTTCATTCTTGAATTTTATTGTTTATCAATGTTTTCCATGCTTCCCCTAAAATATTAATATTGGGTATTTTTAACCAGTTGACACTGTACACTATGAACATTGTGAATGGAATTATGTCCGTAGAATATGACTTATGCTGGGACAATGTATGTGAACATGACCAATCTTACATTGTCCTCACGTGATGAATTTGCACTTTGAAAGCAGTGTTTCTTCAGGTGGTTTTCCAAACCTATGTTATTGAAATTGAATTTTATTTTATTTTTTTTGGTCTCCATTGAAGTTGTGAAGTTGTTTTGTGGCCTTGTCTGTTGTCTTTTAGGATTATTTCCGTCTCTGTATTTTTTCCATTGTTTAGCTTCTCCTAGATTAATCGGTGTTATTCAACTACATTTGCAAATAACTCAGTACTTTATCACCCGTAGGACTCCATTGCAGTAGTAGAAATTTGTGTAGGTCCAAGCCACTGTTTCAGAAGTATGTATGTATGCTGAAGAATGTTCTTTTTTCACAAAATTAGGCAGAACTGTTGTGTTTTTGCTCGGGTGTGCAGCTGAGCTCCACCTCAGCTGCTTTCTCACTCCACCTCCTCAAAGGGGAAGGGGAAGAAAATATGATGCAAAGGGCTCAAGGGTTGAGATAAGGACGGGGAGATCACACAGTAATTATCATGACGGGGTCAACAATTACCGTGATGCACAAAACAGACTCAGAGTAGGGAGATAGTAAGATTTGTTGCCTATTACTAATAAGCTAGAGAAGTGAGAAACAAAGGAAAGAAAACAAAAAACGCTTTCCCCCCATACACCCTCTTCCACCTCCTCCCCTGAGCGATTAACATTGTCCTTAATTGTGGCGTCTTTAAGTGATGAGAAATCCAGGCATATAATGATTCATATAGCAGCCAGGAAACAAATGCCACACCTAACATAAGTTTAGGTATACCCTTTCTAATGAGACTTTACCAATTATCATGAATGAAATAAAATTTGTTATGTTAATCACTTTCTTACTTTAGGAAGTCTAACTTAAAGTATTAGTGTAAGCTATAATGTACACAGACCTGCAGTATATTCTGGTAAGTTGAGGCATCATTTTAGTGACTTAGGATGTCAAACTTGACTGAGCAGTTATAATAAATAAATATTTAAAAAGGTAAATAATAATAATAAAAAAAAAATACAACTGTAGCAAGATTATAAATTATTAATAGCCTCCAGACATAGACACTGTACAGCAACAACATTGGCTGTGATGCCAAAAAGTAGGTACAAAAAACAGGCAGATAAGAAGCAAGGATATGACTAGAAACTTGCAGTTTTTCCTTTCAACCACTATGATTTCCCCTAATTAAAAAAAAAAAAAAAAAAAAAAAAAGTCATTGGTCACCTGCACTTCTCTTCATATTTTCTGTTTCATTTATTTTTTATTTTTATAGTTCTCACTTACTACAGCACTAAAGAGCTAATTTGTTTATCCCTATAGTTGTACTTGTATGTTCCTACTTGAAGTTGAACTTGAGCACTTCAGAGTTCTTCTGATCCTCATAAAGCAATTTTGAGGTCAAAATTTATTCTATGGGAGAACTAGAAATAGTGAGGTAACCTGGTACACATCCTAAGAAAACAATCCGCAGTCTCTTTTTTATCAACCTATAGCACCTAGAGTAATGTCACTTGAACTCCTCTAATACAAGGGAGAGAATTTTGGTGGAGAGATGTGGTAAAGCTGTGATGCAAGATCATGGAAGATGTGGAGGTGGATGCCGAGTTTCTAAATTCTTCATGTCCTAAGGAAGAAGGGCATAACTGGAAGGCTGGCCTGTTCAAAAGCAGCACATGAAGGTTGTTTTTCCTTTGGGACTAATCATTAATCTGCCTCACACATTGCCATATGGTATGCTGTACTGAACATTAATAAGAATAAAATAACATGCTACTTTGAAATGATTAGTATTTTAAAAATATGTCAAGATTATTGAAAGGATTACAAATCTTCATGCTTCATTGCATAAATGGTCTTGTGGCACGAGGTAAAAAAAGACACTTTTCACAGGGTAGATTTGTCTCCTAAATGAAGAGTTTTGTTCTTTTTCCTGTAAAGTATCACTTTTCAAGTCAGGATTTGGGATTAGATGGATGACTGCTTTGATCTGTGCTGGCCATTCCTCTGACACTCCAGTTCTTGGAGTGAAACTTGCTGCCTTAAAGATTTTTGATCATTTGACTGCCTTGGGAGATGGAGGGCTGCTCCATGATCTGACAAAAGGCTGTGATGGGTTGAGATTTTCAGTCAACCTTTAACTAGCAGTGAATATTTACTGACAGATTAGTCTACTCACAAGTACTTGATAGTAATGAAAAAACTAAGGAGCTGCTAACTCCGTGTGAGTAATCTGTGCTTCTGTAACTAAGAGGACATCAAATAATCTACTAGAGATTATACTGTAATCTACTAAAGATTATTTTTTATTTATTTCACATATTTAATATCTATAGGAAAAATGCCCTTGTTTAAGTTGGAAAGGGTTTGAGAGTGGAATGTTTGAATTTATTCCCCAAATGCTAGTGTTTTACAGCTATTCAGAAGTAACATTACTGTTAATAAAGGTCAATGTACCTTTGATAATTAGGTAATGTCATAAACAGGGCTAGAATTTTTGGTGAAAACACTATGTTCAACAAGTACATAAAGAATTGGAAAATAACGGCTACTTAAGTGATGAAACAATAGGATCTTGTTTTGTTCTTATTTTAACTGGACGAATTACTGAACTGTGCATGCTTGTGTAGACATGCATGAGCACATATGAGCAATATGAGCACACTCTCCTGTTGCTGTACACACCTTTACAAAAGAATGATTAAAGTGTTGGTTTTTTTGTTTGTTTGTTTGTTTTTAATGCAAAACATTACATAGTCTGTTCTTTCAGGACAGCTTCACAGCACATATGCTATGCAAAGGCTCCAGTCTTTGGAGAGTGCTGTGATTCAGTCAGGTAGTTAATAGTTCCTAGCTGTGACCATCTTGGTTTAGATTTTTTTTTTTTTTTTTTTTAATAGATTTTAAGCAGATCCTACTATACAAGTTCACTTTAATGCTCACTTGAAAAGTGTCACCCAAAATACCAGTTCATAGAAGAGTATATGGTTGTATGAATTTTATGAATGTTCTATGTTCTCAGTCATTCTTAAGCTTGGATCGTAGTTTCTATGGATCAGTGACACTGCATAGAAGAGCAGTTTACCTTGAAATCAGTAGGCTGGAAGGAGATCTTACAAATACTTGAACGTATCTATCAAAACACATGCTGATCCAGAAACATACATTTTTAATATTCCATTTAATGCTTAAAGCAAACAAAAAAAAAAGCTAACGAAAAATCCCCTTGAGTATGTAAGCTTCTATGATTCTACTAAGTGTCATTCTCATTTATTGATGGCAGGTGAAGATTTTTAACATGGGGTGAAAATGATGAAGACAGTATCTTCAATTTTACAAGAAAATAATGGAGTAGAAAATAAAATAGCCTATTTATTCATATTGTGTGTAAGAAGTTCTGAGTTCTGTTTTTATTTGTGTACTAGGCTATGTCTGTATTGTGTGGGTTTTGGTTTTGTTGTTTATTTTTGGTTTAATCCAGTTTGGGGAGTGATCTTCTGCCAATTTAACTTTGGATATATTCACAACCATATGATCCACGTTTTGAAGGACAGTCTGTTACATGTGCTCTAGCAGGCTCTCACAGATGTCCCTTGCTTGGGGCATTTACTCCAAAAAAATCATGTCCCCAGTTTCTCTAGCACTGTGGATGTAGCATGCCTAATTCTTTTTCTATATTCTCTAGGATCTCTTCAGCTATCATAAAACATTAATGAAGGTTTGGGAACTTTGTCATTCTGACCAGTATTTTTCAGGGATGTGTTCTAGGTCAGAAGCACAGAACTGTTACGTTCCTGAAAGTAGACATGGAGATTTACACAGAAGTCCATGTAGTTCTGATAAAGCTGGGATACTATGAGATGCACTGTCACAAGATCACTGTCTCAGCATTGTAATTCTTTGATCCTGAGACATGATTTTTTTTTTTAAGAGAAAGGAAAGATCATCTAGGAATTAAAGTTTCTTAATAGTATGTCCAGTATGATTCACAGGGAACTGTGTATGTATTTTCATAGCAAGATGAAGCTATGAAAGGGGTGCTTGAAGGTGGTTCTGAAAGCCTGAGTTAGGCAGGGGCAGAGAAGTCTGATGCAACCTCCGCAGTACCACCTCAGTACAATAATCTGTGGACTAATATAACCAGTTCTGGGTTTCGTGTGGTGGAAAAATATATTGCTTACATTCTGAAAGAAATTTTGGAAATGAGTGAGAATCTCAGGGCAAGGTCCAAGGGTGATCCATATTGGATCCTCCTACCTTGTCCAACTGTATACAGCTTGGAAAGTGACTGAACTGATCTGGTAAGCTTAGTGTTTTTCCCTTTGTTCATTTAATAATAATAAAAAAATAATAATAACAATAAAAAAAAAGCCCTTCCACTGACTTTCAGTAGATTCTGGATTGAGGTCTCAGGCAAAACCAGTGAAATAACTACTATAGGAGCTAAGGCTAAAACCTTTAATTTCACAGTACACTGTATAATTACAGTAGCTCAGACTCAATAAAAATACTAATACTTTTAAAATTTGTTGCTGTTCTCTATACTGTATTGAGTTACGTATTCATTAATAAATGCTCTTATAAGATGATACACACTTATGTATGCTTAACAATGGAGCCATATTCCCATGTCAACAAACTATAACAATAAAAATAAAAATAAATAGCAAAAACAAATAAGAAAGAAACTTGATTGAGTATGCTTATAGTACACACATAATTTGAATGCACAACACTCACCTTTCCCGTGTCTGAATGGGTACCAAGTATTGACTACTTTTTGTCTAGTCTAGCAGTTATCCCAAGCTGTTCTTTGTGAGTGGCAGAGAAGAGAGTGCTTGCATCTTGTCTCCCCTTCAACTCCAATCTCCAAAGTACAATCTGATTGTTTTATTTTGTGTTGCTACTGTTAGCAAATAAGTTTGATTGTTTAAATGCATTTGTGTTTGAAAAGACTTGCTGCTAGGAAATATAAAAATATATGTAATTCTAAAATAAAAGTACTTTTTATTGCACAAAACCCCAAAGTTTAAGTATTCTAAAGAAGTGCTCTTGTTGCTTCCTTCAAATATGCAGGGACAATGTCATGGTTCATGGATCCTTTCAAAAGTGGTTAGCCATTAAATGGTATAATGTAATAATCAACATCAGTATGAATTAATAAAATGGAATTTTAACATACAGGCTTTTTTGACACTTATGGGAAGAATTCAGTGAAGAATTCCAACTTCTTTTTTTCTTTTTTTTTTTTTTCTGTTTAGAAAGATTTTTTTTTTTAAAAATATTATTTTTTAAAGGTAAACATGTTGTGTGCAAACAAACAGCTAATAGTTGAAAATCTTAGTTTAAATTTTTAGTGAGGGCTCGTTCCTTGACACAGGTTAGGTAACTTTGTTTCATTCACATCTAAGATATTCTAGTGTCTGATGTTTACCTTGAGCATCACCACATATAACTTATTGGGCCCTCGTGAACGTTAATACCTTTAGTATGTTAAAAAACTGAGTATATGTGTTAACACAACTCAGGTATAATTTCTCCCCATTTCTGCAGAGTCCCCAGTTAGGTACAGCCTTGCCATGACAAGGATTGAGCTGATTTGTATTCTACAATTGTTAACATTATTTTATAAATTAAAATACTATATTAAATTATAATTTTCACTATTTTACTATGAGAATTGAAGACACTAATACTAGTATAATAGTATTAATATATATACTTACTATGGCATAGAATTAATATATATATATTACATGCATAATTAGTATAGCAGTAATATAATTAGTATAGATACTAATTTTACTGAGAATAGTAAATGAATATAAACACTCATTTGCAGTGCATTTTCAATTCTCATGAACGCTGCTCCTCCACTGCTTCAGACAGCTTCTGAGCTGAAAATTGTGACAGGTGATGATATAGCCATCTACTTGGTCATTGTCAGAGTTGGGGCAAGTGGTCTTTTGGCATGACCCAGTGCAAATGTTCTTATATAGTGAGGTTAAGGTGTTTCCGAGGGAGAACTCTCCCTGAATTGAAATATATGTGTAAGTTTATATACAAAAAGAGAGGAAGAAGTTTTTATCTAGTGTACATTAGCATATAAACATGTACATTTAAATTATGAATGAATACATTTAAATTATGAAATGTTTACAAAAAATAAATGCATTATGTTTATATGGTTTTCTTCAATATTTGTATACATGGACATGTGTATGTGTTATGTCTATATGTTTCTTGAATATTTGTAACTATTTAAAAATTTAAATGTGTATATTCATATATACATATTGATTCCCATGAACCCATACTTTCCTTAGACAAACTTTTCATTGATGTTATTGCATCAATTGCTATGTAAGTTTAGTCTTTTAAACTATCTACTTATTCACTCTTCTCCTTATGAGCAGTAGTATAGGATGGACCTCTGTTAATATGTCACTTCCAACATAAGTCCATTAAGCTGCAACAGGGAAGTTTGTGTAAAGAGAATACAATTTTCTGAAATTAAAAAATCTGGTTTGAAGTCAATAAGGTCCTGTGATTTCAAATTTATTTTTGTAGTATTTTTAGTTTGTCAGGTTGATTTGGCAATGTTAGACCTTCTTCAAGTTGCGAGTTCTTTTAGACATAGTAGTATATTGATATTTTGTAATGTTAATAGGCCAGTATGACTGGCAAAATTGCATTGAAGAGAGGCAAATGTATCTCTTATACTTGTGTTATGATCTTAAATTACTGTCAGTGCTATAAAATGTAAATATGTTTAGAAATTCTGTACACTGTCAAAAGACATTGAACTGATAGCGCAGAGTGTACAAAAATATGATGCTTCCCCTGTACAAAACTGGCATAAAACTTCCAGAGCTTCTTGTTCCTCTGTTTGTCCTTTCCGCCTTATTTAAAGCAACACGGTTTTGTACTGTAAATGCTTAGCTGTGGCTGCAGTGTAATTCAGCCAAGCTAGTTTTAAATGGGCAAGTTTAGTTATGGTAGCAATCTGACCCCAGCAATATAGGCCTCAGTGTAAATTAGCTGGGCTTCTCAACATAAATGGTATAGACAGATCTGCAGGATCAGATACTTTTTAAAGTGAACACTTTAGGCATTTGATTGTAGGTACAAGACCTATGGCAAATATCTGCACACTATTCTTCTCTGTGGATACATGGATAGAAAATGATGCACCTTAGACAAGGTATTTTGTATCAACCTATGTTTTATTCACTTTCTTGGCAACCTTCTGAGGAAACAGGACTAAAACATCTAAATTAAAACGGCAGGAAAAAAAAAAAAAACATCAGTTACTGAGGTGAAGTTGAGAAAAGCAAAAGTGACAGCAGTTATATGAAGAAGCGCTGGCTCTTGAAGTTAAGCTGCTCTGTCACATGCCATCAATTGGACTATTATCTGGTACAGGAGGACTGTAATAAATTGTCAGATTTTCTTCTTAGCTGAAATGATGGGATGGAAATTGCGCTGTGTATTTTTGGATAGATATGGGGGAAAAAAATCTAGCACGTGTCTGATTTCCTCACATGCCAGACCTGCCATGGTGCACAAGCCCAATTTCCGGAATGTAGCTCTTAGAAATCTTGTATGACAAAAGCTGAGATGGTTAGTAAAAGAAATCCCATGTCTTAGGAAAACAAGGTCAAGCAGAAGGAAAGTCACTAATGAGAGAAACTGTTTTTTTTCCTAAAATTAAGAAAATACATCATCTCATGATTTTATGATTTTTATTTATTTATTTATTTATTTATTCTTTTCACCTTGTCAGGGAAAATTATGAGGAAAGCAGGATTTGGTTCATGGCTGTCTCTCATTGTGTATGTTTTCAGACTTTTACACAAGATACCAATAGCAGTTTTTACAGGTCCCTTGGTCAATGTGCAGAAGTAGTCAAAATGCAAGCAAAATATTCAAGTTCTTGATCCTGCAAATGGAAAATAATATATAAAAATATATTTATAGTTATTTGTAATCTGAAATTCAATCTCAAATTCTCAAATTATAATCTCATATTCTAACTCACCTAACTCAAACTGATCATGACAGAAATAATGACATAGATACCTATGTTCTAAAAAAATAAAAATAAAATTATTGAGAGTTTTTGAAAAGAATTCTTGTGATTAAGATTATTCTCTAAAGGAGATTTTAGTAACAAGTGATGTTTCATTTCTGAAGTATAGTCACTAATTTCCAAGATTTTTCAGATTCCATATTTTTGAATATTACTAAGGTTCAGCTGATATCTCATGACTTGGTTTCTTGGTTGTTATATTTGTGTGCTTGATGTCAGATAGGCTGCTACACAAACTCTGGCCCTAATCTCTTTACAGTTCAGGTGAAGAATGAACATTTATTCACTTCTAATAATATATATATATGTATATATAAACTTATAGTGGCATAATATGATAATTATTTTGCTCACAAAAACGGTTGGTTGGTTTAGGTCAGCTGCCCTATTGATGTTGCCTCCCCACCTCTTGCCCACCCCCAGCATACTGGCTTTGGGGAGTTTGGAGAGAGTCTTGGTGCTGTGCCAGCACTGCTCAGCAACAGCCCAAACATTGGTGTGATAGCAATGCTGTTCTAGCTACAGCGCTGAGTGGGCTGCTGTGGGGAAAGTAGCTCCAGCTAGCTTGCCCCAGTACAGTGATAATCTTATATTTCGGTCTGGAAAGATTTAGAATGACAACATACTATACAGAAGTGAGATTATAATAAAAGCCATTGTCCTTACCGTAAGATATAACATGAAAATTCCCTCTGCTGTACCCAGCTGTTATAACTCAAGACACTGTTTTGTAAAGATTGCTTTCTGCTGGAGTGGGAGACGGACCTGGAGTAACAACGCAACCTCGATGCGAGTATAATCGTTCACCTTTATTGCGTATTCTAACAAAGTATATATAGGCTACTCCCTACAGCACGTGCCAACAGCAGCTTATCATTGGTCTAGCTTCTCTGTGCACACGTCTCTAGCACTAATATGATTGGTACAATGGTGTCGTCTCTCCTCCTGAACATAGTTCTGCATATTCTAGTTGTAACATCACTCAAGGTTATCAGCCCTGGGCCTACATTATCTTCACGGTCCTTCAAAATCTGAGTTGCTCATTGTAATTAAATCATGCTCCTTCTCACTTAACCATGACTCCACAATTCCCCCTTCTTGTTTTTGAGCAACCAAACACTTTCTATAGATTTTTCTATCAAGCATTGCAGACATTGCAACAAGCAAGGCACAATAAGCAACAGGGTGAAAATCACATGCAGGATTGCGATTGTAAAGTAGTGTGCCTACTAGAATCTACATCAGTCAACAAGCCACTGAACACTAGGGATGGTGCTTCGCAGCGATGCTGCTTTTCACTCGCACAGCACAATCACACAATCACGCAAAGAGGCCTCTTGCACTTTTCATTCATACCACAAGAAAATATCACTTAAAATAATATGTCTGCGGCTTCAGAAGGTCCTTGTCTACTCCCGTGGTGAGCGGCTGAGAGTGGAGACCCCTCCGAGGAAAACGCTAGGGGTGCACCTAGGGGCGTCCGTTCCACAGTCAATCCCACACCAGAGCAGAGCTGCTCCTGGCACAAGGAATGATGCTATTATAGTTTTGTATAATTACACCAAAGAGATGCATTGCAATAAGGAGTGGGTATAGCATTGACGATTTGTCCATTGTGTGTCTTGATCTGCTCAGGGACTCCTAACACTGCGAAGCAAGCAAGTAGATGTTTACACACATGATGCGCTTTTTCACCCGGCAATGCAGTTGCCCATATCATTTTTGAAAAGGTGTCAACTGTTACATGCACATATTTTAGCCTACCAAATTCGGGAACATGTGTGACATCCATTTGCCACAACTCTAGTGCCTTTAACCCTTTTGGGTTAACTCCTTGTCCTATTCCTGGCCCGTGGTTCCCACATTTAGGACAGGCCTGAACTATAGATCGAGCTTCGTTTTCTGTCAACTCAAATTGCCTCCGTAGGCCTTTGGCATTCTGGTGGAAGGTCTCATGACTTTGTCTAGCCTGTTAAAATTTGTCCGTTGGGGGTGCGTGGCACACTGGACTGACCAGGCTGTCAGCCAACTGATTACCTTGCCCCAAACCGGTATTCCACTGATGACTTTGCACATGTATAACGCAACAGGCCTTAGTTCGCTGCGAGAGCATGGACCTTAATTGGATGAATAGCCTCCCTAGTCGAGGGTTAGTTGTCTCCCTAAGCAGGGCATCTTCTAGGCGCGGCACTATGCCAGCAACATATAACAAATCTGTCACAACATTCAAAGAATTATTCAGCCAGTTATTTAAGGCCCAAACCAGTCAGTTCTAATGTTTGTAGAGTCTTGAGCCTGTCCTTCTATAACATGTTTACACCACTGACCCTTTTCTTGCCAGACACAGGCTGCCCGCCGCAAGTGTTTTCCTGCATCTGTATGCACCATAAGGCCATCTGCCAATGGGTCCTTTTGAACCTTAGTTTTCTCAATCCCTTGATTACGTTTCAGAACCTGCCACAGCCTTCCCTTTGGCTGCTGCGAGTGCACTGTACCCCCATAACTCCGCAAAGCTTCCTGTATGGAGGTTGCATTCCGCAGCCACCACTCTAAATCGACTGTGTTAACAGGTATACTAATATCATCTGGCTCTTGTCCACTCATTTCTACAATTCTTGCTCTGCCTTTCCTTATCAACTCTCCCACTGCTTCTGGCTGTGTTTGCATACTAGATTTTGTTGTACGCTTAAAAATACCCACTCTAAAATTCTAAATACATCCCCATCACATTTGTCAATGTCACAGATAGAGGAGGAGGAAGATTCCCCCTTTTTGTTTTGCCATTGACAGATGACCGCATAAGGTGAGTCCTCAGCATTGCACAATAATAGAGAGACAGGCAGTTCCAAGATGTGTCGACTTATCCACGCTTCTTGTAGCTTCTGTATAATTCATTGCAACGCAGCCTGTTGTGCTGCAGACAGAGTAACCGCATCAGCTGGATGCTGTCCTCGCAGAAGTGCAGTCAGAGGCGCAATGTCCGTATTGGAGATACCAACACAATTGCGCACCCATTGGATGTCCCCTAACAACGTTTGCACATCAGTTAATGTCCGTATTTTGGTTGCTAGCTCTGTCTTCTGCAGGCGAATCTTTGCATCTGCTATGGACCACCCAAGGTATTTCCATGGGGTTGTGTGTTGCACTTTTTCGGGGGCAATTACAAGTCCTTTCTTAGATAGAGTGTCAGCTAACTGTTTCAAAGAGTCCTCCGTAAACGGCTCTTGCTGACAGCAGAGAATGTCATCCATATAATGGTAAATTATTGTACTAGGTCATTGTTTCCTGAGAGGCTGCAACGCCCAATCCACGTATAATTGACATAGAGTAGGTGAGCCTTGTGGCAAGACTACCCATTCATAGCAATCGGCAGGTGCCGCTTTATTAATCGCTGGTACAGAGAAGGCAAATTTCTGCGTATCTTGAGGATGCAAAGGAATAGTAAAGAATGACCCCACTCCATCGCGTGGGCCTAACTGGAGCCGGTGGGCCAGCGGGGGGAAGTGGAGGAGTGGTTTCCTTTTCGCTCAACAGGGAGTGATCCGCTACTGTCGCCTTCCCTTTTAACCGCAGGTCCAGATCCTCAAGGCGCTGCAAAACTGCTTGTAACTTTTCCGTATTTCCCGTGGGAGGTTCTATATGGTCGTCGCTAGGTGGCGTTGCCGGAGCGGAGGAATCAGTAGAGAGCGGCAAGGGCCGGTGCAGAGGCGGAGTCGAGGGCGGGGGTCGGCACGCTTCTCCTCCCTCGCCTGTGGGCGGTGCAGGACATCCCCCTTGGGCGTCCTGGGGTGCTACTTCCGCAAACGACTCAGATCTCTGCTTTGGCTTGGCCGCCCCAACTTCCGCTTTTTTCACGCTCGATGGTGGGTCCAGCGGGACTTCTGCATAATGTGAGGGCGGCCCGTTACCCGGCCCTTCACCATCAATGCTTCATAGGAGTTCGGAGACCATCGAGCATGGAACCCCAGTCATTCCTTTAACTGCAGGGAGCCCAAAGATACGCGCAAGAGTCCCGGGTTTTTTTCAGAGTCACCAGATTTTATAGGGGCCATCCCAGGGATTAGCATTTGAGCAGTGGCACAGGCTACTTCCCTTTCTGCCTTCATGGCCTTTAATGCCTCTAATATCGTTCGCCACAACTCGCGGACAGTTTTCACCTCCTTTTCATCTTTTGAGCCCCCCGTTATAGTCCTTTCCCACATGGTATTCCCGAACTCCTGCCATTCCGTGACAGAGAACAGCAGGGTCGTCTCTCTAAAATGTCCCCATCACTGTCCCAGCTTGATCAGCTTAATCAATTTCTTTCCCATTGTCTCGATACCTCTCTTAGAGAGAATTCCGACGAGTAACGTCACTGCTGCCTTTACTTCCATGGCGGCGTCCTCTGAGAGGCAGGGAGCAACCCAGACCCGTGCTTGCAAGGCAGCACTCCTCACAGCCGTTAAGTTTCCCACTCCCCTCCTCTTGCTGCTTACCGCAGTCTCGGAGAACTCAGTCAAGCTGAACTATCTGGCGAGTAACCATCCTCTGCTACCAGATGCCGGAGTGGGAGACGGACCTGGAGTAACAACGCAACCTCGATGCGAGTATAATCGTTCACCTTTATTGCGTATTCTAACAAAGTATATATAGGCTACTTCCTACAGCACGTGCCAACAGCAGCTTATCATTGGTCTAGCTTCTCTGTGCACACGTCTCTAGCACTAATATGATTGGTATAACGGTGTCGTCTCTCCTCCTGAACACAGTTCTGCATATTCTAGTTGTAACATCACTCAAGGTTATCAGCCTTCAAAACCTGAGTTGCTCATTGTAATTAAATCATGCCCCTTCTCACTTAACCATGACTCCACAGCTTTCTTTTTTCTATATTCATCAAGTATTATACAACTTCTTGGTTTTCACACGTGACTGGATTTCACTAGGCCTTTACATTTAGAAAATACAAATATGGAAATATATTTTATAGCTAACTTTGAACAGCATTTGAACAGCAGTTAATTTGAACTACTACTTGATTAATAGCAGAGGATGTTTATCAAAATGAGCTATTCATCTAGATTTCTTTCTTATGTCTGGGACATGAATATGATATGGACCTTATGACCAAGTGAGTTTGGCCTGCTTCCATGTTCCTATAAAATGCTGTGGCAATGAATGTTTTAAATCATATTGGAAGTTGTCATTCCTATTGGAATAGAATGTTTCTATTTTGATTTCTTTTTAATTGGAAAATACGGTTTCAGAGGTGTACAAGCATAGGTTCAAGTTTGGGGTATAAAATTTCTTACTGTCTGCCAAAGCCTGTGATTTAACAGAAACTAAGGAGCATTTCTCCTACTTTGAGAAAAACTTGAATTATTTTATAAGGCGGTGCCATCATTTCTTTATTTTTTTATTTTTTGGTTCTTTTGGTGTGGGTATATATCTTCATTTTGTGGTTGAAGCAGTGGGCAACAAATCTTTACAAGCCTTTACAAAACTTACCAACCATGAAACAGATTTCACGTACCATCTGCTGTGTGAAGGACACAGCGTAGTCCCCCATTTCTCCAAAGCATCAGCACTTTCATGCAAATCCCTATTCTCCTACCTGTACTTTTGAAAGTGATGGAGTATACTATCTACACAGTCCACTGAATCGTATTTAAACTGTGCAATGTTGTTTGCAGGCAGACTAGATAGCTAGATACACCAAAAATGCAGCACACTCAGATGTGCACACTCGATGTTTTCAGTTGAAGTAGATGTAGTCAGCTACTTTATATGGATAATTACTATGAGAATTAATTTTATACAAAGTCCCATTAAGGGTATAACACAGTTTTATAAAAACAGTTAAAACTTCTGGAGAAGGGTAAACTCATGACATTCAATGCTGAATTAATAGCAGTTCCTCAAAGAATTAATCCATTATTTGTCACAGTTGAAGTTACTTTGCTGAAATTCTATCTGAACGGTGAGAGAAAACCCAAAGAGAAAAATGAAAATGTATTAATGAGTTCAGTGGGTTTTGTTCATGTTACTGACTGAACCAAATCATTAAGCCTACTTAAATCAGGTGTAAAGATTTTCCATCCACAGTGATTAGAATGACTTCAGTGCACCAGAAGAAATTAAAAAAAAAAAAAATCTTATAAAAAAATGGTAGTATTTTAAAATATGTAGATTGTGGCCTTACTGTAGGTTTTTACTGGTATTTTGCTAGTAAGATGATCTCTGCTTAAAACGGCTTGCTCATTGGAAGCTTTCATGGCAAGCAATGTCTTCTACTTATTGTTTTGTGCTGAAAAGCCCTAAATTAGTTTTTTTGTTTTGTTTTTGTTTTTATGATGATGCGTTATTTGTCAACAAAAGTGGTAGTCAGCAAAATCCAAAAACATTTCACTGTTCATCAAAATCATTAGAAAACACCAGTTACTTGGAGAGACTTCCAATCCATAGAAAGCAAAGAGCAGGTAGTCTGTAATCTATCACTTTTTAAACTCTTCATACTGTCCCAGTAGCACTTGAGTAAATTATAGTGCTGATTTACAAGTATTGCTTATATTCAACTTTGATATTCATGTAAATATTGTATAAAGTTATAGCAATTAAATGTGTCTTAAAGCAAACCATTGCCACACATTCCAAAAGTATTCATTCTTTCATCTGGCCCTGAGAATCCAGATGTTTCCACTTCCTTATGGCAGAAAATGCAATCTTGAGCTATGTGTCATGGATTCCATGCTATAAAAATACAGTCCCATGGAATAGAACTTTGATTTAGGGAAGTGTTTTGCAGTTATATACATTTAATTGATTTACTTTTATTTTGAAATAAAAGAGGTCTTTCCTTAAAAGAAATAAGGTATGTCTGATGTAAAACTTTCTCTTTACTTATAGGGGTTTATCTCTATATTATTATTATTAGTAGTAGTAGTAGTATTAGTATTATTAGTATTATTATTGTGTGTGTGTAATGAAGTTTAAAAGAAATTAAATTCTGTATCTGGAATGTCTGAATTTACTACAGATTGAACTGGGAAGTTCCATTGTGTAAAGCAATTTTCCTTTTTATTTACATCTTACAGCTCAGAGCTATCCCTATCATATAATAAAAGAAAACAAGGTAATGAAAAAGAAGCAAAAGAGAGATTTTAACTGTTAGCTGTAGGTCTTTTTTGTCATTCAACATTGATTTTACTAAATGCCATAGGCATAATTCTATTCATTCTTGGGAAGTGATTCCCTAAACTGCAATATGAAACTTGGCTTATCACCTTAAAGACAATCTTTAGTCATTCTGGAAATCTCATATGGGAGTCTCATAGGAAACATTCCTTTCATTTGCTTACTATGGTTGAGTTTCTGATCATGCTATCCAAAGACAGTGTGCTTATTTCTATTCATTCTTGCCTCTGTCCTATTCATAAATAAACCTTAAAGAGGTCTTGTGGTGCTTCAAATATAACATTTTAAACTATATTTTGGAGCAGTAATAACAAAGTGAGGAAAAATATTTATAATCTGTTCCAAATTTTTAGGCAGAACCTGTCTGTCCCAAATCAGTGTTTTGTTTTTTGTTAGCAAACCAGTTGTGTATGTATATATATAATCTTACAAAAATGCTTGCAATCTTAACTGTGGATTAAAAGGAAGTGTCATGTCTCATTCCAGGATAAATTAATCCAGGAATTGATTCAAAATGTATTAAATTAGCAGGCTCAGTTAAACTTTGTGTTGGGCTGTTTTCAGAAATGTAGCATGAGAAAGAATTTTAAAGAATTACACATATTTTTTGAATATTTAGAAGTGATTTCAGCATAATCATTGTCAACAGTATAAGTAGTTAATGATAATGTCCTATGCTTCTGTCATTTGTCCTACTTGAATGTGGTCACCATGTTAGTTTATAAAGGTTTGAAGTGTAAAGCTAGGAAAACACAAGAAAAAAAAATATTAAAAAAAAGGCCAGATTAATCTGTCTTTGGCTGTGTAAACATAATTCTGTATATTGAATTTAGGGGTCGCTAATCCCTTACAATCATGTTTCTTCCAATTAAGTTGCAGGGCTTTAAATACTTTCAGTCACAGGTGGCTGAAGAAGCAAGTGCAATGTCAGGAAGGGGAGGAGGTAGTAATCCTAAATGAAAGTAATTTTATTTAGAGAGAAAGCAAGCAGCAAACAGAAGTTCTGAAGTGGAGAAATTCAGAAAACAAAAGATTCTGCAAAATGCTCCAACCCCCTAGGGAAGTGCAGAAATAAAATTGGGATTTTCAGCTTGATTAAAGTTTGATTTATGAGCTGCTTTTTTGTTAACAGCAGTGGAACAGGAGGAGGAGAAAAAGGATTTAACTTGTAAGGGAGAAAATTCTTTTGGAAATTGCCTTCAAGTTCGTAGAGGGTTTTTTTGTTGTTGTTTTTTGTTTTTTTTTGCTTGTTTGTTTGTTTGTTTGTTTTTTAAGTGACAAATGGAACTGCTTTGTAAGTACTCCCCTTCTAGCCTCTACTTTATTCTACACTTCTCCACTCTCTCATCTTCCCACCCCCATCAGCAATAACAACAAAAAATGCATAATTAAGTTATCTCAGTAGCATGGATTATTACTAAAAATATAAAAAAATTGATTTTTTATTATTGTTCCAGAGTAAATAGCCTAATATTGGGGCATGTTGCCTGTTGCATTCAGTCTTACTTAACATTCCATGAAAATGCATCAAAAGATTTGGGAGGAGATCACCAGCTTTGTTTCCATACACGGTGGTCTTTTGCACAGGGGTTGTTATAGTTGCAGGTCATGATGTGGAAGAAAATAGCAAGAAATGCTGAACCTCTGTGCAAAAAAAAAAAAAATGGTCTTTCACAGATAGAACGAAAATAAGGAAATGCAAGAGAATGAAGTGTCTCTTCTAGGTAGAAGGATGGCTAAAGTTAGCAGGGAGTGGTAGGTGGTACAATTTTCCTCTTAATCTGTGTATGGAAAGATTTCTCCACACATCAAGCTCTCACCCCAGTATCATGGCTGGTGATATGAGCTGTTAGTCCAAAGCAAATAGTAAACAGTCGTTTCATACTGTTGTCCCTATCCCTGCCAAATATTAGATAAGTGACCCCTGGGCACAGCAACTTAAGACAGAAGTTTCCACAGGTCCAGTTCTCCAGAATAGACCCATGGTGACATTTTCTCTTAGATTCAAAGAAAGATAATATATTAAACTGGTTGTTTAGTGCACTGAAGGAAGTGTTGTTATGCTCTCAATACTTTGTAAGTAATAATGAGTTCACACTGGTTTACAAACTGAAATTTAGTATTATAGAGTATCTTCTGAAGGTAAAATTAGGAGTAAAATTGTTTTTTAGTTTGGATTGACTCAGAAAGTTGGGATTGACTTTTTTTTTTTTTTTTGTAAATAATATACAATATAATCTCTAAATAAATAAATAAACTCTAAAAACGACAGAAGGTATTCCCTTCCCTTTTACCAGTGTGCACACAAAGTATTGGGTTGGATTCAGCAACAGTAAGTACTGGTGTATGTAAATTTACAAATATCAATCTGTTATGTTGTCTGAGATTAGAAAATCTGATGTAGTGTGTTTGTGCTGAATGATGTTTTTATTACAGTATATGCAGTAGAATGCTTCTCCATGTAGAGATTTGTCCCTACAATCATTATACTTTTAAGACTGTCTTCCTTTCACTTTGGTGTTTCTAGGCTGTATCTTTACCATTTAAAGAAGCTGAACTGTCATCATATGCCACTAAGTTCTTGGAAGAGAAGTGGGCTTAAGTACTGCTGATAAGGGTTATCAATAATTTAGCACAGAAAGCAGAAACTTTCAGAGTAAAAATTCTGCCCTCTATTTACTTTTGGTACTATTTTATTTTTAATATACTCCTACGAGACAGCTTTGAACTCTAGATTCACATAAAAGAGCCTCCAGCCTTATGTCCTACAAAAAGCACATAGAACTCTTTTAATCATTCTTTTTATTCCTCTGACTTGACTGTGATCTCTGTTCCATTCTCACTGGTGGAGCTGGCACTTTAACTTCACCCAAATTTATTCTTGATCTAATTCAGTGGAATGCACAGCAGAACAAACTTCCTCAGCAGAATAATAGCCACTTAAATATTGTTTAAGCCTAACACATACGGAGGTAACTATATCAGTTTCTTCAAAATTATTTTACATCTTTGAAAAATATTATTCCTCCTGCTTATTAAGATGACATCTAATTTGCAGCATGTCTGTCATAGGCTACATGTTATTTTGTGATAATTGTTAGACCTTTTGTGTTAGAATTTTTTAAAGTACCTGCCTCCATAGTTGCAGAATATTTTTTGTTTTCCTCAAGCAGAAACTGGGATGGTTCTGCTTGAAATATACACTACTGGAAACTTCACTTCCGCATTCTCATTAACAATGCAATGTGGTTTCTATGCCACAGCAGTGTGAATTCCTGCACCGATTTCCATCAGATTGGATTGGTTCAATCAGCAGAAATATATTTATTGTCCACTTTCTAAGAAACACTGTGATTACTCAACCTGATGAAGAATAATGCTTTGAATTTTATTACTATATCAAAACTTTGGGTTAGGTGGGAATTTTTACATTTTTCCATCCACTTCTGAAGGAGTAGAAGTGTAGGTAATCTACAGTGGAATTAGGTTTAATAGTTGGGACATCTTTTCTTGCTAAATGAAATAGCAAATAAGCCTCTACTGCATGGATTCCTGTGTGTGCATTTGTGTGAAATATTTTTTCAAGAAACTTTTTGTTCAGCAGCATCCCTTTCCATTCTTCAGTAAAGGACTTGCAAGAAAGAGCACATATAAAATAAAGGCATTATTAAGGTGAAGTATATCCTGAATCGATCAAAAATTATTCTCATCCTCTAGATGGTATTTCTTGGAGTGCTTATTTGCTAGGAATGAATTTTTGTCACGTTTGAAATCACCCAAAAAGAAATTGAAAGGGCTCCCAAAAACTTCAGCCATGCAATTATATCTAATTATGTTATACTAACATGTGGCTTCCCAAACTTTCAAAATGATAAATATAATAGATATCTTTATCTTATAAGGATATAGTGCACAAGCTGGCCATCAACACAATCTCATATGCGGGCCTAGAATGCTCTGTCCCTCAGTCTTTGATTTGGTACATGAAGAGAATCACAAATAGTCATGGAGTTCATAAACTAGAAGTAACAGCACTGTCACAAGTGTGCCATGACTATGACAGGTCATTTCCTTACTGTATTAACTGCTTTACTAGAAACCCATTTTTCAGTAGAACAAAATGGGACAATTAAGTTTCCTTTATACTTTGGTTAGTTCATTGTTACTGCAGACTTCAGTCCGTCTGATCCAAATTGGTTAAATGTTAAAACAATTTGGCCTCTTTTCAGCTCCAATTTCTACTTTCAGAATCTGAAGACTGTGAACTCTGTCTTAATAAAGGGTAAACTCAATTTTATCTTCTGTTATATGAGCTAATTTGTGAGGGGTTCTTATGTCTTGTGTTCAAGGAGATTGCAGTAAGTTTCTTAAAGTTCAGGCCAAACATGAATTTGCTGTTCATATTACAGTATTAATTAGGACTAACTTGGATCTTTTCAAAATGCCCAAACTCTACAATTCAGGAAGTGTGAAGTGTTATCTACAAGTGATCTGAGACTTTAGACAAATTCCATCAGAAATTTTACTGTAAATTTCTATTTACAGTAGAAATTGGGATTTCTCTATAGAATCTCTAGCTCTGATCCATTATTTTTCATTCAACCTTCAGTTCAATCCTCATTAGTCATTGTCATATTGCTTGTATTTTTACAGGGGCATGGCACCTCATTATTACATTTGGCATACTCTGGCACAGCAGAATGTATTCTGATATTCTGAGTGTTATTACTTGAATGAAAACAACTCTCATTTTCATCAGTGTTCTCATTGTGTAGAGTTGCATCCAGCCTTAACAGCCAATCCTCAAAGAAGAATAACTGGATCCATCAAATATAATATAAGCAACCTTAAACCAGATCCTAAGATGTAGTTCCCTTTAATGAAGAGAAGACAATACTTTCTATATAAGTGCAGTACAGGCTACCAGAGTGATTATTTCTGCTTAACCCAATGCTGAAGAAAAGGGGTATCTGTATGCCTCATTAATTTTTGTTAGTGTTGCATACATGCTTTGGATGTGGTTACACCTCTCTGATTAGTTATGGACAACTTTGATTCTCCATGTTTAAGTTGTGTGATTTCTGGGAAGGGTTAATTAAAGGTTTTTTGTTTTCTTTCTTTTGCTAAGGTATCCATTCTGTGGACCATCCCTCAAATTTTGTTTTCTCAGGTAGCCTGTTCATCTTGTGGACCATATATTTTCTCATAATGTGTTCATCTGTGAAACATCCGTAAGGATATATTTCTCCTTTTGTAACAGATTAACAGTGTTTTGAACCATGTCTTAGATATTTTTTTGCCAAGAAATGCTTGAGACTGCCTTAATACATTCTTGCTCATCCAAGTGTTCTTAGCATTCTTACTCTGGGGTTTCCAAATTTTTCAGACTTCCCCAAAATTGAAGTTATGTAGCAATAGCAAAAGAGTATATACGTGTGTATAATGCTTTTCTAACAACTTGTTACTAATATCTTAACAGCTCATGTTAATGAGAATTCTTAAGCTGCTTGCTTGAAATCATTTGACTCTCTTCAGGCAACAATAGTACATACAATCATACAGTTGTTTGTTTTTATTCTTTTTTTATTAAGGCTCTCAGAAACAGAGAGCAAGATACATCTGAGTCATCATTCCCGACACCAATTTCCATTTAGTCCAGGGTTTGTACTGTTAGTAGTTTGCTAACAAAACAACAAAGTGATTCCCTACAGTGCGATGATGATCACGATTCATTGCAGTTGCTGGTTAATGCAGTAACTGACATGCCAGGTTAATCCTCTGTGACTCTTTATGGTGGATTGTTTTTTTTTGCAATTCAGTGTATTGGTACTTTATACTGTTTTTTGTTCTAAGAGTGTGAGTGAGCATTAAAGAGGAAAGCTGACTGCTTTATCATGGCTGCTGCATCTTACACATGTGAACACTATGGGTTGAGGATGAGCATGCTGGTTACAAGAGGTAACTGGCAACAGCTGAGGTCCAGAGAGGTTGGTCTAAAAGGTCTAATTATTTGGGGTACACAGTAATAACTTATTTATTACTGTTGATATATTTTGATGAATGGCAGTTGTCAATGATGCTATAGCAAAAACATTAAATTCTTGATCATTGTCACTGATATCTTGATCAGAGTCACTGACTCTGGCCCTGCAAGAAAAAAATACTATTGCATTAGTTATTGCTTCTTTAATCAACACTGCTTATAATGCTTATAAATGAACTAAAATATTCAACGATAAGCTGAAGTTTTTTTCCTGGTATTTCTTGAAAACTTGAATATAATAACAAACTAAGCTCTGTAAGAATAACCATTAGGAAAAGCACAAATCAAATTGTTAGGCTGATTTTCCATTGTTTGCAAATTTCTGGCTTTCTTTTCAATTATCTGAATATAACCTTTGCAATCCAGTAACTGGAAACACATCCCTGCCCATAGTAAAAAAGGCTAACAAAATCTCACTCTTCTGAACATTTCTTTAATTAGTGTGGATTTTGAAAAAAAAAAAGCAATTAAGGCAAAACAAGAACAGTTCTGAACATAATTTGTTGCTACACACTTTCTCTCACCTAATGTAAACTGAGGTATGTGTTTTGAAAAATGAGCTTTTATCTATTCTAAAATCTTCTAAAATATTCTCTTTTAGTGACTGAGGATGTGAGATGGTTCTGTGAAGGGTTAGTACAGAGAGATAGCTTGTCCTTGCTAATGCAGGCATATGACTATGGGCTACCAGGGAAGGAGCCATCCTGCTCTTCTCTGTGCCTTGGCCTTGCATTCCTACTCCCATCCTTGTGTTTGATCATTAGGTTGGTTTGTTTTCAAGCAATTGAAAATTTCAAGCAATTTTAAGCACCTCTTCTACTTAAATCTATGTCTATTTTAACTCTACTTCTCTTTTAGTATTCACAGTCTAAGTTATTTTGTATTAAGTGAAAGCCCGATTTCTGCCTATAAATAACAAATTAAAACAGAATCTGGATTTTAAGGCTATTTCCTGACAGTTACTCACTAACATTGAAGGTAATGTAATTAATTACTCAGTTTCTTAAGAACGCTGTAATGCTGATCTCGACATAGCTAGGTTGGAAAAGCATATTTGAACTTTTTGTTGTTGTTGCTGGATTTCTATGTTAAAAAAATAATAAAGACTATGCTATAATTATTTGTACCTTTAAGCCATGGCTATGGGGTGATTGCAGATCTCTGGATTTACAGATAAAAATCCCTTCATCACTCAGTTGTGTGTTTTATGAGCATAGGATTTGTACATTGTGATAGTTGCTATGGTATCCACATGTGTACCAGAAAGATTGTGGGAGAAGTGTGATTTATGTTAACAACACACTGAATGAAAAGGAAAAAATAAAAATTAAAATTAAAAAAAAAAAAAATCAGAAGTAACTGCTAGATTTTTAGTGGTGTTCCTCAAAACAAACAAACAAAAAAACTCCACCAAATTCTTTAGTTATAAGGCTAAAATTCTGTTTTTATTTATTTATTTATTTTCCTAAGGATAGTGCTAACTTGGAGTTACCCTAAAAATCTAGGCATGTCTATGGTATTGAGGGTGGAAATGTTTAATATAGCTTGATCATTAATTTATTTATCTGTTTGTTTTTCCTGTTAGCTGGCTCCAGAATGCTCTCCCATGATCTTTCAATTACTATCTAATGCCATAGTCACTCAAGGTAAAGTTTAACTTCATGAAGGGGAGACGTGTGTTTGCCAATATCTGTTCTAAGTAGTACAGCAAACTACTTGTTTCATTGGAGTAGCCAGTGGCCCAGTAGTTGCCTTTTTATTTTCTTCTGATTCCTCAGGCTGGACTGCCAGTAACTTGGTAAGAAAATTAAATGTGCTCATCTCTTTGAGGTAAGGATGGGGAGAGCTGATACTACACCTTAGCAGCAACCCTTTCCATGAGGTGCAGCAGTCAGAGCACAGTGCTCTGCTGGGTGAAACATGGCTGAGTCGGCTGGGCATGTGGCAACAGGCAGAGGTCAAAGCCCATTGTGTGGGACTGCTCAGCATGGTGCCAGAGCAAGAGGGATGGGAGAGCTACGTTCCTATATTAAAAATAAGCTTTTCCTCTTTACATTTGAATTCTGTCTTCCTTCCAATTAAGAGAGGTGACCACTTAATTCTACCTAATTAAAGTTTTTTTTTTTTAAAAAAAAATCCATTCTGCATTAGTGGCACTGTACATGCAGGATCAGCGTCTTACCTTTGCTGTGAACTCTAATGGATTAATCATTTATATTGCATAGTCTAATTACTGCAGTTCAACACTTATTTACTTTTGACTTCTAATTGACTTTATGAATGCCATTATTTATATTGTATGACTCCTCAAGGAGGAACTCTGATAACATTATGTAATTTTTTCAGTAAGAATAACAAAATACCTACATAAAATATTGTTCAAATAGAGCATTAAGTGGGTAAATTTGTTCTTTGGCAGATAATAGTTTGGAAAATATAAATATTCTTTAAGGTAGGCAAAAACCAGTTGTACTCACACTTTTGTAATTTCTTCAAATTGATGATTCTGTTTTACTTAGTAGTTTCCTGATTGCTTTCATGCTACATCCTGCTTAGGGTCTCTGCTTTCTGAGAACCGGCTGTTGTGGTTTAACCCGGCTGGCAGCTAAACACCACACAGCTGTTCGCTCACCCTTCCCCCTCCCTCTATGGGATGGGGGAGAGAAATGGGAAAGTGAAGCCTGTGGGTTGAGATAAAGGCAGTTTATTAAGACAGGAAAATAATAATAATAATAATAATAGTGTGTACGAAACAAGTGATGCACAATGCAATTGCTCACCACCCGCTGACAGATGCCCAGCCTATCCCCGAGCAGCCACCCCCACCCACCCCGGCTAGCCACCCCTATATATTGTTTAGCATGACGTCAGATGGTATGGAATACCCCTTTGGCCAGTTTGGGTCAGTTGTCCTGGGTCTGTCCCCTCCCAGCTCTTGCTGCAGCCCCAGTCTGCCCACTGGCAGGATAGAGTGAGGAGCTGAAAAGTCCTTGGCTTGGTGTAAGTACTGCTCTGCAGCAATTAAAACATCAGCATGTTATCAGCACTCTTCTCATCCTAATCCAAAACATAGCACCCTACCAGCTACTAGGAGGAAAATTAACTCTGTCCTAACTGAAACCAGGTCACCTGCAATGAAGGACTTTTTCGTTTTGAAAAAGAAGCTTTTACCTATGTGGATTGAAACAAAAAGCATCCCAAAGATGCAAAAATCAGAGGTACAGGTGAATGCAGCTCTATAAAATGGTGTCTGAATATGACATTTTCCTTGATCTTTGAATTTGATTCTCAGAAAGTCATGTTTGCTTAGGCTTTAGAGACATGACAGTTCTTGTGTGTCATGGAATGCTTCTGGTGTCAAAATATAGCAAATTTAGTACAAAAATGCACTGTCCCCCAAATAGAAAGGGGGGGTCAGATGTTAGCCTCTTCTGTTCAGCACTACATATTCTTCTTTAAGGACCTTGAGATACAGGTTGCTAATTCTGTAGCAAATGAGAACTGAGGGAATACATACAGTTTTTCTTCTCCTTCACTTCCCTGTGCCTTGTTGCCCATCAGGGGAGCAGAAAAGATGTGTCTTGTGCCTGGCTCTTAAACTGACTGCACAAAAGGGTTTGAGTAAGTTCTGCACAATATCTGCATATCTGCCATCAAGGTGAGGAAGCCTGACCTTCTGTACTACATGTTGGAAGAATAATCTCCAGAGTTGACTTTGCAAATAACATAATAGTGTTTTAATTATTCTTTGCGATTTGACTGACTTTTAAGTGGGATTTTGTTTCCCCTCTGGATGCCTACATACTCTTAAGTGGAACGGTGAGACATTAAGCCTCCAGTCATAGCTAAAATAGCCCCTATATATTTTGTGGAACAGTTTACAGTTTCTAGATACACCAGACTGTTATTGATGAAAAGTAAAATATTTTTATTACACTGCCTCTAACTTATATTTATCCATTAATAATGGATTAATTTATATACTTTTCTTTCTTGAACTTGCTATCATTAGTTATAAAGTGGAGAGGTTCTTTCTTTCCTACCTAGAACCATTTTGTCCTTCAGCCTAGTAATTTAGATAATAATCATCTGCTACTTTGAAGACTGAGTGTCTTCCACCTAAAATAAGTACATATTTATTGGCACACTGCTTTATTTCATAAAGAGAATTTTTCCTTGAGAGAGTAATTGGTAATTTGTTTTTTCCTGCTTACTAAATAAGCTTATCGAGTCCTTATACAGAATCTTTAATATTGTTATTGTTTTTCTTTCCTGAACATGAATAATTGCAGTCTGTAGGAGGACTGATTCCTAAGATATCTTTTTCATGAACGCCTCCCCCCCCCCCCCCATGTATGCAATACCTGCAGACCGTATTGGTTCAAAGAAAGACAGGTCTGCTTGGCCCTTTACAGAATGAGCCAGCTTAGAACAATATCTAATAATGAAATAGATTTATAGGTCAAATTTGTTGGGCTGTAGAATGAGAAAATATTGTAAAGGATAATGTGCTGATGGTCTGTCAATATTAGGACTAAAGTGGGAGTCAGGTAGAAAAAAAATAGTAGGCATCTCACTAATTAGGAGTGACATTTATTAAAGGAGAGAAGTCTGAATTAAATTAGTTATATCTCATCTGGTACTAGCTTTCTTTATATCTGAGAATTTGGTAAATCTCACCTAGAATGCTAACTCTGTCCTTCCACTTTTTCCCTCTGAGGCATCTTCTCATTTAGTAATGTCTTCCTTCAATGTTTTTACATTTAGAACAGAGCTCTCTTTTTTCAGGTCTTTTAATTTCTGCGCTGCAATATACAAATACTTCGTTCAGAGACAAAGCAGTAGGAGAGTTGTGTACTCAAAGTAGAATTAGATCTCTTCCTTTAAACAAAAGAATAAAATACTCTGCTTGTGTAACAAGGTATCATCTGAAAATTGAACTTCTCCCTGTTTCAAAAGGTTTTTAAAATTAATTTCTAGCATTTAGCAGCCTCCTGTTTGAAACATAAATCTCTCATTTTGGGGAGTTCTATGTGGCCACTGCTTTTGATTTCTTCAAGTGGGTAGTGGTATTATCCTGCAGCCTCAAAGAGGAGCAAAGTGATGGTCAGAAAATGCAGACGTAGCCCATTCTTTCACTATAACTAGCCATTTGGCTAGCTGTTAACAAAGTTGCACATGCTTGCTGATTTGGTGACATCTGGTTTGCCATTATGCTTATTCTGGATCACGAGATGTGTAATCTATATGATCTGCATCAGCAGCTGTTTAGAACTCAGAGAATACCACCTTCAAATGCATCAGAAGCTTTCAGTAATGTCACATAGTATATTATAGCTGTACCTTAGAAGCTGTTCTGTTGTAGTTAGTATTTCATGTGGAAAGCACATCCCTTCAATCTGTCACGTTTCTCACTCTTTAGGTTAGTAATTTCTCCTCCTTTTTGTAAAGGTGATTCTACTGCAGTTTGCCTTGAGTATCCAGTCACCCAAAGCTTTAAGTTTTGGCTCAGCTTTGAAAAAAACTTGAGGAAATGCAAAGTTACTGTTGTTACTGTGAACTCCAACTGTCAAGATGCATTGATAAACTGGTAAGAAAATAAATATACAAGGGTAGAAAGAATTAGAGATAGAAGGATTAGTCTGTGAACTACCAGCACGACTTGCTGTAAAAATGTTGCTTCAGGCTTTTGTTTATTATTTGGAAAAATTCTATTTAAATGCAGATTAGATTTTCTACCCGAAAGTACAACTTATTCTTTGTTTAGGAACTCTACAAAGAAGAATGGATACAGGGTGTTTTTTTTTGTTGTTGTTTTTTGTTTTTTTTTTTTTCATTTCTACATGAACTTTGGCAATCACATTGCTTATCCTGTTTTCTACATTAGATATGCAAGCTGTGAATATAGGAGTTTTAACAGTTTGTGTAGAGATGGTAGTTTACTTAATAAATGTAAGATTACCATATTCCCTTGTGATAAAAAACTGCACCTGAGAAGTTGTAATTGGCTACTGACTAAACATAAGGCCTCACCTCTGCATAATTATATGGGAAGGGAGGGAACCTGGGGAAAGGACAGGAAAGACAAAGAAATGAGAAATAAATTAGATAAATATTTAATCTGTTGTGAACTGAAATCATTCTCTATGAAACAGCTTAACTATTTATACGTGCTATATATTCTGTAATCAATCACGTGTTAAAATATTATTTCATCTTCCTTAGAAACAAAAAATGAAATTAAAACAATTCTTTATCAACTGTTGGATCTATGAAAAGTACTCTGAAAAGTCTTTATTTTAAAAAGACACCCAAGTATCCAAAGATTTTTCCCCCTGCAATATACACTTGTATACTATAACAATATTAAATTATAGCTAAGGGAAACATCCCAGTCATTTCCCATGGGTTTATTTTTATTCTTTTATTCCTTCTTTTTGCATCTTGTCTCCAGCATCTCCAGCAATGCTTACTTCTCAAAATTTGATAAGGTTATATATATATTCCTAAAAGCAACTTCTGGATAATCTCTGCTGTCTTTATTAAAAACAAATAAATTAAAAACAAGCCAACTTCAAAACAGTGATTTGAAGAGGTTTTTTTACTTTTTTTTTTTCTCTTTCCTAACATGATTTATGAGCTATTTACCATGTTTTATGACAGAAGTTGCACAAAATGATTGGCATGAACTGTCACTGATATTCATGTACACAGGTGCTTAAATTCAAGTGTTTCATGATCTGAGACTGACAGGATTTTAGAAAGTATAAAAGTAGTTTGAAGTCTTCAGATATAAGGATGACTTGTTGTTTTGTCTAATGTCTTATAGGAGAAGAAAAGCACACTTGGCTGACTAGAAATCAAGTATGTTGTGTAAGGTGATCTATTTTACTAGCCATTTAGTATGATCAGTAAATTGGTATTGGTCATTTAGCATGGAAATAACATGCTAATGTAACAGATCTAATGTGATGTTATGGTAATGGTATACAGTTTAGCAAAGTAATATTTTAATATTAGTTTCTTAAGAGCTTGACCATCGAGAATATAATGAAGATTTCCTAATAATATCACTTATCTTTGTTATGATGTAGAAGAAATAGAATGACCAAGTCTTTGCTTTGGAGAGGTTGAAATTTTGCCTCATACTAGGTACATTGATGCAGTGCTCTGTGGGGTTTTGTTATTCTGTTGTTTTGAGGGAGAAGCTAAAGCAGTAAGTATTATAAAGGGAGGTGAAAGCTAGTTATGCCTGAGCTGATGTGGATGTAACTAATTGATCTTGGCATATTGTGTGGACTGCTGAATAGTTCTCTGTTTGTAGTTGTACATAGCCCTTCTGAATCAATTCTTAACTTCTTGCCATCTGTATGATAATGATTTGTAAGATTTACTTTTCCACAGATATTTCCACACTCTATTGGAAATAGAAAGGGGGAAGAGCAGACTTTCAGCACTTAAATATTTTATACTTTCTTCTGCATATGTATCATTTCCCTCACTTCATTATCTGTCTTTGTATTTAGCTTGTTCCCTGAGGAAAGAAGTGTATAACTTCACTGCACAGAAACTGTAGTCTGCCTGTAGGGGTTAGGAAGGAAAATTTACAACCCATGTCAGCAATATACATGAAAAGGTCTTCAAAATAAAGTACTAATTAGTAGAGATAACAACACAGTAGTTTTGAGATATTTGTATTTTTAATTACATATGGTATAATTTATTTTTAATTTGCGTACAAAAATCATGGGAAGAGTACTAACTGTAGTCCAATCTACTCTGTGAAATAATTTAAGTTAAATTCTGAGAAGCACCTTGAGGAATTTCTCGAAATTGCTTTATCATGTAGAATTTCATGAAATCATTACATTTTATTAATTTACAGTTAATAATATATTCAGATTTATCTTATGGAAATATTTGATGCCATATCAAATCACCAAAGCACATATACTCCTGGGATTTTTATTGGTTTATAAAAATAATGAGCTCTTGTCACAGGAGGATTATTTCAAGTGTATATTGGTTTACTGATATTATATTTGGTTAGATTTACTAATGACAGTGGAAGATAAATCATTAACGTGTATATTCAAAGTAGGAGGAAAAATAGAAGCAGTGTATAATATAACAAACAGTTCAAGCAGGGCTTGAAATAGAAAATAGGTCATTCTTTGGAATGCTTTCAGAAAACTATAAAAAGTAAAGAAAAACTAACTTTGTTCTAGGAAATTTAGTATTGCAATATAGATAGGATATAGACTGATATTACAGATATCCACTTGATTATAGAGACAAAGTTGTCATACATAAATCTATTCACATAAAATTGAGCATATCAAGGAAAAAAGCTAGAATTGCTCTCCATACTAAAATTTAGTAAGGCTTCACAAAATTCAGATTTTGAACTTGGTGAAGTTCAAACAGGGAGGTTGGAACTAGATGATCTTTAAAGGTCCCTTCCAAGCCAAACCATTCTGTGATTCTTATGTTTTCTCCTTGAGGTTTTCTTAGGTGCCAATGGCATTGATCACCACTCCAACAGATATGCATTGAAAGTTTAGTGTAAAAGAAAATGTGTGCAAAATCTGGTATAAGCTAGCTCTAGCTGGGCACCCAGAAATAATGGAGATCTTGCAGAATTTTACTTAATTTCTTTGCCTCAGTTTCGTAGCATGCAAATAGCCTCAATAAAGCAAATAATCCAAGTGCGATATTATTTATGTTCATTAAACTTTTGGTTGTGCTGTGAAAATGACATAAAAAGCATGCAATGAAATGAATAAATATGCAGTCAAGACAAGGCTTTGAAAGTATTAATTAAAAAGGTGTATGGCCACATGCTGATTAAAGTAGATGAGAAATCTCAAATAACTACTTACTCTCTGAATTGGGCCCAAGAGTCCTATGAGAAAAATAGTGTATGATAATTTAATTAAAGTTTGCATCAAAACACATTTACACAAGGGAGATAAATTAATACTGCAGAATCTGCACTTCCTAACTTTTCAGTACTTCACTAGGAAATGTTAACTCTTCTTTCTTTCTTTTTTTTTTTTTTTTTTTTTAATATAGTGTTTCTTCACTGTGGCATTATGTACTGATCAGACACTTGGCATATTCACCCCATTTTTTAGATTGAAGGCATTAATATAATAAAATTAAGTATATTCTTGAATCTAAAATGGAATGCCAAAATAGTGATAACAGTAAAGTTGGAAGCATGATTCTATTTGGTTTTGGAATATGAAAGAATGGACGGGGGAAGAAAGCTAGGATGTATATTCTGATTGAAACAGTCAGATAAACCTACATACTTATACTGATATTTTCATACTGACATTTCCAAATATTTATTTAAGCTCTTTTAAGATCATCTGTAAAATATCTAGGCAGTGCCTAGTAAGATTTGTATTTCTTGAGCAGGTCTGGAGTACTCATTGCTGCTTTTTTTGTTTGTTTTTTTCCCTTCCCCAGGGAAACTGAACTACTCAAGTCCTGAAGTAGCATAATTGCTCAGTGTGACAAGACAAAGAAGAGAAAAATGGCTCTAGTACATAGAGAATTAGAATAAAAGTATATGAAGGGATAGATAAATAGAGTAACAATCTCTTAGGGAAATGGGTGTGTCCAGTATACAGCAACTTCTAGTACAGGAGAAGGGAAATTCCTCCTTTGCTCCAACTGATGATAAAATAACTGGGTGAAACTATAACAGCTACAATATTGACTGTAATGTGGTGATTAAACAAATGTTTCCAGTTTTTAAAATAAATGTCCACAAGTCATATTGCAGTGGTATCACAGTGCTTTCCAGTTCTTCTATATAATTGAATTATAAAGGAAAAAAAAGAGAGAGAGAAAAAAAAATCATTTTAACACCTAAAATGTGTTATAAATGCTGTTTTCTCCAGCTGTTCCTGGAATTCAGGTTATAAGTAGATACCTAGAAAGCGTAGCATACTTAGTATAGTAGATTACTCAATCTGTTAATTACTGTTATTTAAGTGATAATTAAAACATTTTTTATATAAAATAGATTAGCGTCACATTATGCAGTATTACTATGAAGACTTCCGTCTCATGGATCTATTTATTAACAGTTTGCAACACTCAGAATATCAGTAACATTTCTGTAAAGCTTTGAAAGCCACTGTCACTCCTGCACTTGTGTGGTGGTGCCCCTCTGTACCTCCTAGGATCTGCAGTATGCAAATGGACAGCAGAGCCTGAATAATTACTTCTGCCTCAAGACAGCACATAGGGTGAGAGGCCTGTGAGTGTAAAAATAATAATTAAAAAAAAAAAAAAAAAGAGAATCAGTGTCAGGAACATACATATTTTGGCAGTACAGCCTTGGCTTTATCATTTATTTGTTTTCTCATTGAGACTTTAATGTCCTTTTCTACAGAGGTTCTGCAGTCATTACAATTTCATCTCCCAGCATTCAAACAGCCCAGTTGGTGGGAGGCTTTTTCCCAGCCATGATAAATTATTATCTGTTAGAATCCAAATCTGTCTTTTCAAGTCTGATCATTTTTGATGAATTTATTCTGTTAACATGAGCTTGAATAGAAGCAATAGATGATAATGAATTAACTCTGAGCATATTAATGACATCTCTAGGAAACTACAGATGAATTAAGGAATAAATAGTTGAAGAGGTTCAATGACAGTCTAGTGAACATTTAGCCAGCAATTGACTGGCAGCTTTTCATTTAGGTTTTTTGTATCCTATGGTTAATTAAAAACCACAGAAAGATCTTGAAGCAGCCATTTGGAATATGGACTAAGTATGAGCTGCTCCTGCCAACCAAACTTGCTTTAGAAAAGACAATTGTCAAATGTATTCCAGTAAAGATTAGGTAATGCCAAGTCCAGAAATTCAGGTTTGTGCCCTCATAAAAAGAAATGAGTGCCAAACATTTTGAGAGCTTTATATATACATCTGACAGAGCAGCACATACCCCAGACTTAAAATAACTTTTCTGTAGAGCTTATGAAAAAATAAAATAAAATAAAAAAGAACTTACATGCTTTTGTGTATCTGCTCTTATAAAGATAAGGGCAGTATAGGGAGTTCCATCTCTAACAAGAATTGTTCTGATGTAATTTTATTTGATTAACTTTGATGTATGCATGCTACATCCAGGATTAACAAACTAAACATAAACTTTGAAACTTAAACTTTCTAAAGTGCTGAATGCTAAGCTTTAGTGACTTTATAAGAACTGAACATCTTTTTAAATCCCTTTCTAAGGGATCCCCTATGCTATGTAGTAGAGAAATCACTGACTGAATCTCATGTACTAAGGAAAGCAGTAAGTTCCTTGACAAATCTGAATGGCAGTATTTAACCTTATTAAATAACATATTAGGTTTTTATTAGCCTAGCCAGACTTATAAAACAGGAGTAAAAATCACTTTTTTTCAAAGAAAATTATGGTCTATCCAACGTATAAAAATCCAAATTATTTTCTTTTGCTAGGACATCTTGTTATGCAAATAGATCTGAATCAAAACTGAACACTGACTCTCTGAAATTAGGAGTTGCACAAATATCTCACCAGAATCCTCAATTTAGACACATAGCATGTGGTGATACAAAAACTATGTTTATGCAGATAATGCAAGATAGAGATAATCAATTTTATATTCCTATATTAAAACATTTCTAAAATAATGGAATTTACTTTCCTGAAAATTTGGATACTTAACTTTATATCCCTACCCTTTATACTTGGTGAACTCATTTTTTTTTTTTTTAATAAGCAAAGAAAAAACAAAAC
>CM021700.1:5032537-5099943 GCA_011074415.1 Stictonetta naevosa
TTCTTTTCTTTTCTTTTCTTTTCTTTTCTTTTCTTTTCTTTTCTTTTCTTTTCTTTTCTTTTCTTTTCTTTTCTTTTCTTTTCTTTTCTTTTCTTTTTCTATGAGAAATCCTTTCTTTAAAGAATTGTGTCAAAGTTGATCTGCCCTAAATTATCCCCATCATGTGTCAGTTGTCCAAAGTGCTGAGAAAATCATCTGATTTAGAAAAGTAAACTACCCTCTATCACCCTAGTACAGATTAATATATTTTTATATTTTAGTTGACAAATGATTTGGAAAACTAAGAACAATAAAGAAATTCTGAAAGTCACTGTTGGAAGTTGTTCAAAGGAACCCAGATGAGAATTAAAACTCAGCAGTGGATTTTCTGAGAGGTGATTTTTTTTTATTTTTTTTATTTTTTTCCCTCAGCAAAGAAAAAGGGTATGTTTATAATATATATTTCTAACCCGCAGGCATCCTTGATGCAAAAGACTTCTTAATAATTGGAAAACACTTATGTAAAGTGACATGAGAAACTTAACAATGAAACAGCAAAACTACAGTGGAGAAAGTGGTCACAACTGAATGCTTAAGAGATAACTGTGAAATTAGTACCTCATCAGAATCCTGCCAAAATTTCTGAAGGTGCTAGCAATCCTTTGAAAACCCCAGTTAGAAGGTAGCAGACATCCCAGTAAGTGGTTTTGTACTCATGGGAAAATGATGGAAACTCTAGTCAGGTATCCCCTTTCTTCTTTTAAATGTCTGTTCTGAATGAGGATCTGAGCTACAGTGCAGATATTGCTCCAAATCACTCAGAGCCACTCTCACTTCTACGCCTGACTGGAGCACAATGAAGTTTGGATTATGCTGTTTTAAATTATCACCCATTTGAAGTAATTTTCTTTATAAAACAAGATTAAAATGACTGTAATTCAAAACATTTTACCTCAAATTGATGTGAAAATTGTAGTGTTCATATTATTTCCATTTTTCAATTTGACAAAACATCTCACTCCATGTATAAGCTTTTCTGTGTTGTCACTATCTTGAGTGAAAATATGCATTTTACTCTGCGTATTTTACTCCTTCCTGATGTGTCTTATTTCTTAACACTACTTATTTAACTTTCTTAAAGAATATCTTTATATATAGCCTATTGTGGTACCTAGGGAAAATATAAAACAGATTTAGGAGGTCTGCTTACCTCCTTTTTACCCCACACAATAACAGTCTAACTTCATACTCTTAAATTTGTTCTCTGGTCTTTCTACACACCTAATGGTTAGATGATAAAGCAAAGGCTGATGATAAAACAAAAGAAGTTTGTAGTTCTAGCCTGAAAGAGTTGGAACTCAGAACATGGTGACTCTTATGTACATGAAACTTCCTTCTTTCATTTTTTTTCATATTAATACCATAGTAGGAGTCTCTCTCTCTCTCCAGAACAAATCATTTATAAAAAGAACAGGCTCATCTAAAAGAATAGCCTCATCTCTTCATCAGAAATTTGGTTCGTAGATAGGCAGTTACACCAGTAATTCTTCTTAAAAATCTAGTAAATTCTGATGTACTTACATGAGTTCCCTATAAATAAGGTCATTTGTTTCACCTAATATAGAGAGCTTCTTGCAGAATTCCTTCAGTAGTGAAGTTCAGAACAATACTAAAAAGTATTGCAAAATTAAGCAACTTGCTTTATGGTTAAATTAGTGCTAGTGAGAATTAAAACTGTAAAGATTCCTGCCTGAAGAATACAAATGTACAAATGCAGTTAGATAAGTCATGCTGTATGCAACTGTAAGTGCAAAAGAATGTCAAACCTTATCACTTAAAGTAATGGTAATATGCATGTCAGTTGTCAGACCCTCAAAACCTGGGAAAGAGCTGTTTTGTATGCTAAATCTGCAAAGGATAATTCATTCTGTACTGGGGGTATGATTTCTTGAGTAGAAAGCTTTAACTAGTACATATATATATAGGATAGATTTAAAGTGATTATGGAAATGTCACTGCAGGACAATACATTATTAGTAGTCCCTCATATGTTGTATGTTGTCCCCTTATGTTTGCTGATAATTAAAAGCAGATTGGGATGTCATGTTAAGAATGAGTGTAAAATGTCCCTTATATCATTTGCAACAACTATGAAGTAGCGGTCTTTCTGTATTCTTCAGTGATTGTTCTGTTTGCACTGGTGACAAATTACATCTTTCTCCTTGTAATGTGCCTGGAGGGTTAAATGACTTTATTATTATTAATGAATTTATTATTATTAAGTGTTCCAGCTGCCCAGAAAGAGAGGGAACAGAAAACATAAGTGATTTAGAACTAAGTAATTACAAATGTAATTATTACCTTTTAAATTTCATTTTTACATCAGTCACAAAGTTGTTAATCACACATGGCCATCTCACATTTTGGAGGGGGGTCTTTGCTGAGTAGATACCTGGTTCCCCTGAGGGCAGTCTGTGGCAGATTGACAAAGTGGTAATGACAGAAAAGTGCTATGAAAAACAATGGTTAGAAAAGGCTGTCTAGCCATCAAGTAGCCTGCAGTTCAGAGGGTTTTCCAAGAAACAAACCCACCTCAGCTTCAGCCATATGGAGGAGAGTGTCCTCCTGGGGAGGACAAAAGCTGCAGGAGAGGAATCCTTCTGTCCTGCAGAGATATGAAATGTCAAAATGTTATTTCTCTCTTGTCATTCCACAAGGTTGTACATCATGACTAATGAGCTTAATAAATACAAGAGATCTGACATGCTGCTGGTCAGTTTATGGGAATTTTTAAAGTGTGACTTCTTGAACATACAATAATCACTTGTAAAAACTTGAAAATCTAGCAAAACATAATTATTAGGTGGAGCACAGGGCTTGTTCTTCTGTAGTAATGGTAAGGGAATCACAGGGAATTTAGGAAGTGGAAATGATTGTGGATTGTGTTAGACCATGCTGCAAGTACAGTTAACTGCAAGCAGTGTTTTTCAGAAACATAGGCTGAACTTGAAATGTATTGTGAAATGGAAAATCTGAGGAAAAGCTTTGGCAAAATGAGAACACATCCTTTCAATACTGTCATCTCTGCATAATGTTAGAATAGCAAAGATTCTTATCTTTTAAAATACTAGTTGGAAATAAAATGAGAAAATGGAAACTACTCGTTTCCGTACTTCATACCCCAAACATCATTTGAATCAACAGGATCACAAAACAGGTGAACTTGAAACATTTTTGATGGAAAAATGCTTTGTCAAAAAATCTTCAGCCAGCTTTACTTACTTATTGAACCCAAGAAAATAGATTTAATGCTGTTGATTATCCAATCAAATATAATATCTGTCAGCGCTATAAACAGTATTACTTAGATTTCACTATAAAACATTGCATTTGAACATCATGAAAGTGTCTAGAGGTATTCACAAAATAAATTCAGGGCAACATATTAAGAATAAGAACATTTCTTGATGTTTTGTTGTTGTTTTACATTCTAATAAATAAAAATGCCTTTTTTTTTTCTTGAAATGCAATTAGAGTCACAGCATAAAAGCCACAGAATATTTCTAGAATGTTGTAGGGTTTTTTGTTTTCTGCTTTATTGGCCTTTGACTTTAAATTTCTGTTTGTCTGTATCCGATGAAAGCACAATTTCAAAACATCTTGACCCTCTTGGGTCACCACAGCAAAGATATGCTTACTTAGTATTTGATTTTCTTATGGTTTTCTTTTGAAAATTAGGATTTCATTAAAGTGTCTGAACCATGAATAATTGCCAACAGTTGTTCAAGAACTTAACAAAATTACTTAGTATTCTATTTTAATTTATTTTTACTGTAAAGTCAATTCTTTTTAAAATAATAGCTTTTTGAACTTCATGAAAACAGAGCCCACTTGGTGTGGAGAAGCATCAGAAAACTTACTCAAGTGAATACAGGGTGCAAATACTGAAGTTTGAAGCAGACCTGTAGGTCCTTTAACCCATACTTATCCCTTGAAGCTGTTGTAGATGAGGTAACTCAGACATACCTGAAAAGGAACTTCTGCTTGTCCCCTATTCATCACCCTGCATTCTGCTGAGAATGACTTTTTCACCTCATCTCCTTATAAAGTCACAAGTGTTAGAATTCATTAGTAGAGTAGTATGAAAGTACTCTAATACTTTGATGTAGATCTGATATCAAGAGTAAATGTTACTGACCGTATTCCACCCAGAAATTCTGTTTCCTTATCTCTTTGAAGTTCATCTATTTTCCTATCTCCAAGGCTAGATCTTTGTTCTCTAGCCAGAGCCACAAAATATATTGATTTTTTTTTTTTTGATTGCAGTGTCCACAGCCTAAGTTTAAAAACAAATGTGTTTTCTGCTGTTTCCACATCAAATGAGTTTATGTAAATACGATGTTTCTTAGTTCTCTTCACTAATCTTCAGGCTTTTGAGGTATTTAGTGATTCATAATAAAATCACTAAGCTGCCTTTCTCTCTTGTGCACTCTCACACCTTAGACTTTAAAAACTATTTTGTATAATTACACTGTATTCACACTGTGGATACTGTAAGCAACAATATTCTTCTCTAAATCTACATGTGTATGTATATATACATATTTGAGTTTAAGTAAAAATGAAAATGGGAGTAACCTCTTTAGCAAGGTTTGAAGAAGAGAGAACCAATGTTATGAATTATCTGTAGAAATGACTACTAAATGCCACTGGAATGGCAAGATACCCAGTATAGCATGGCCAGCCAAGGTGGCACACAAAAACGTGTGATTTCCTGCATGCCTGTTGATTCCACATTTAGAACATCTGGAAGATAAACCTTCCTCAGAGTATGATTTCTCATGGGATCTGGTGGAGGTAAGCTCTGTACATGAGGCTGAAGACTAAGGGAAGTGGTATGTCCTACTTGTTCTTTGAATAAAAGGGTTCAACGGCTAGAACTTTGGTAATTTATTTAGGTTTTTAAGTTATTGAGATCCATACAGGAAATAAAATATTCATAGGAATCTTCTCCCAAAGGGATTATATTATAAAAGCAATATATATGTATGTATATTATAACAGCAATGATTTGGGGTTTCTACATAAAGCTTCTTCCTCCTGACCTTATTAAAGTATCCCAGTTTATACTAACAAACTATTCTGCCCTCCCTATTTTATTGTTAATGATATTTCTGTTCTCTTAACACAGCAGAGACCATTAAATGATGTTGCCCACGTGGCCGCTTTTGTCACAGGGGTAATTCTGGACTGTAATTTCCCTATATTATGCTTGAATTCCTACTTAGATTGAGTACCACATTTAGTATATACACATGAGGGAAAAAATGAGGGGGATGCAGGGAGAACACAACCCATTCCTTAGAAGCTATTGGCTGAGATGAGCAGTATAAGGTTGTCATCTTCATCACTCTGGTGAGTTCCTGCTGAGCAGAGAGCACCGAAATTGTGATGGGAGCTGTTTAATATGAAATGCTTCAGTAAATGAGAGGCACTTCTGGATGCTGACAGAATAGCATTGGCACTGCAAGCCATGTATTCATATATGTGCTGTGTTGTGAAAATATGAAAAATAGCTCAGCAATGGCATAATTATGGGCAATTTGCTTAATTGCTTGCTAATTGTTGCTTGCTTTATTATGAAACAAGAGTGCTCTGAATGTAACACTGGATGGTTTGCATCCAAAATGTGTCAACTTCAATACTGGCTTTTCATTAAGACTTAAGCTACATGGTGTTAAATTCAAGCACTCTATCTATATCCTGTGTTTTAAATTGTTTTCTTTTTTTTCTTTTTTAAATTATTTTTGAATTCTTTATACAATTTATAAAAGTCCTAAGCCTGGATTGATACCATGCAGTCTGTCAGTTTTTGAACTTCTATTGAATCTGAGCATTTTGCTAATTAATACATTTACAAATCTCTTTTGATCATTATTACATATAAGTGGATAAAGCTGAAGACGTTTTAAGGTTTGTCCAGGAGCTCATGGTATTGATTGTCCAGCTTTCAGAAATGCATATCTCTTTTAACATGCACTCATTTTTATTTTTTTTTTTTTTTTTGCAAGGGGAGATGTACCATTTTTAAAGTTTGGCCTGGACTTTTGGAAAAAATGTTCTCTTATAGTTTGAACAAGATACACTGCTTTGAGCAGGAGATTAGACCAGGTATCTTTAAAAGTCCCTTCCAACCTAAGTCTGTGATTCCATGATGCAATGGATGACTTTTGTGGCAGACTGAAAAATAAACTGGTCCTCTTGATGTTGTCCTAGTAGTACCTCTCCTTTTGGCGGAATGGAGGTGCGTAGGGGAAGAAAAGAAAGTGTATCATGTATACACTAAGTATATGCTTCAACATTATGAGAATGCTGATAACACTGTCAGACTAACAGCCTGTCTTCCTTTGAGAATTCTCTATGGGAAATATTCTTAAACCTGCAACAAATATTGAGCTAGAAATGTCAAAGTATGCAGCATTCTGTCTACAAAATATATGGCACCAAGTGCAACCTGCATTGTAGTGTTCTTCGGCTTTCATACCCCATATGCAAGAAGAACAATCAACATTTATATTTTCATTTATATTTATATGTACTGTATGTGGGCTTTATAATTACAGAAAGTCTCTAATCAAAACAAACAGAAAAAAAAATCAAATAGTATTTTTTTTATAATTGTTTTGGCTGAAGGATAGCTAGCTACCTGGCAAGGTTGAAATTCCACATTTTAAGGAAAAGTAAATATTCTTACTGAAGACTTGTTTGACCTGTAAATTATAAAATCTGTGGAACAATTTTAACTACTGTGCTTTTAGTTATACTTGACAGCTCTGATCTAAACATTTCATAAGAGCTGACAGATACCTTCTTTAAAAACGTTCTTAGTTCAGAGGCAGACAATTTAAAAAACAACTTAATTCCTAAAACAATCTGGAGTTTAAGTGACAATGGTAAATTCACATGTGCATAAGAGTGTTCCATTGTATGAATTAAAAATTATCTTTCATACAACTTGCATGTCATGGTTGATGAGCCTCCATGTAGTATGAAAAAATATATATAATTAAGGTTTTATTAATGAATGAAGAAGCAAGGCAAACTGGTAAAAGTTGAAATGAACATATTGTTAATTTGTAATATATGAGGGATATTTACAGTTTTATTTTCATTTATAAACCTGTCATATCTTATGTGAGAACATGTTACCAGACTCTGAATTTCAGCAGAGAAAACCATTATTTCTTCTGAAAATATAAAAAGACAGAAGGAACCTTCTTTTCCTTGTTTGTCAGAGGCAGATGTCACAGATCTTTCCTACCAGAATAGTTATGGGACTAGAATAAGCACCTCTTTTGAGTGAGAGAAGGGCTCATTTTTTTTTCTTTTCACCCAAATTTATCAATGACTTGCAAGAGGTAACTGTTGCAAACACTTGCCTTCATAAGAAGATGCAAAGCAGAGAAAAGCTTAAGAACAAGCAGCTAGAAAATACCATGCTCAATTTACCCAGGCTTGGATAAATGCCACTTGAGCACTGAACTTCACACTGACACATCTGTGTAGCTTGAAATCCTCTTCAGATGGTCTTTTGGGATGCTCTGCTGACCCAGCCTGAGTCTGCTTTTAAGTGGGCAGCAAGTGGTGAAGGGGAAGCCAGCCTGGGTGCTGTGGGCAACATTGTAATGCTAGTTACAGTGACCTCTTTAAATGTTAAGTCAGTAACACAATATTGGAAATCAGCTGCTTTATAACATAAAGTGGCACCCTTGGTATGATAAATTGATGATAAAGAGCTCTTTGCTTTGATAAAATAGGGAATTGTTAGAAATATATTTTTTATAAGTAAAACATAGCAGGGATGGCAATACAATGCCAGGACTAGGCAGCTTTTTAGAATGATTTCAAGTGCTAATGAAGCAGTAGAATGATATCTTAGAAAAATAGAGAATGAATTATACTGACTGAAGGAAGCTACATTTCATGGCCTGGAAGAACAGTCAAAAAAGATAATGCCTGGTGAATATTCGTTAAGAAAAAATCCTACATTTTGTGGTAGTTCATTGAAAACCAGAAGAATTATGTTCCAACAGTCATTTTTTCCTTGATTGTGTTAAAAACCTTTAATAATCCTGGCTTTATATATTTATTTTTACTTCATACCAAGGCAAAGCTGTTTTGCGTCTGAGTTATCCTTGCTAGTACTTCTTACTGAAGCAGACCAGTTGTTGAGATTTTCTAAGATTCCTTTAAATGCAAATGCTGGAGACCTTACGCATCTCACAATATATTGATTATCATACTCTCAATTAATTTGTTTTCCTACAGCATACCCAGTCTCCTAAAGAAAACCTCAGGGCCACACTAATGCTATGGCCTATATGCAGAAGATATACATTAAAAACAAAATAGTTTTATTCATTTTTCTTGAAATCTGATTCCTTTTGAAGTTAGTCTATGGGTTAAGGATGTCATTGATTTTATTTTTTTTTCCTTTCTAATGAATGCAGTATATTATAAACCAAAGCTTGACTGTTATTGGGAAAAAAGATGTCAGACATCATACAGAAAAGTACTTGTATTTGCTAAATACATTTTTACTTTCTATTCTCTTGCAACACTGTAGAGATACTCAGTAGAAAAGGGTTTTAAAATTAATAAGAACTGTTTATTTTACATGTTATTAGTCATAAGCAGTGATGATAAATAAATACTCCGACAGTCAAGATTACATGTACAAAATATATATCCTGAAAGACTGACTGCTACAAAAAGTTTCTTTGCAACAGTCTGACAATGAAGGATTTTTATGTAATGAAACCCAAACATAAAAATCAAAATAACTTGTATTCACAACATATGATTGTGCCCATGAAGGTTATATAGGTTGTGCTAAAGGTTTGTTTGCTTTCTGTTTGTGTGTTTGTTTTTGCTAAAACTCGTGTATAAATCTCATTATTGAGAGAATAAATGAGAATGTCATTCTGACAACGTTGTTCTTCACGTTAGCATGTTCCAAGTGTACAGGTAGTCTGTCAACACATGGCACAAAATTACCATCCTAGTGATATGTCAATATGGTGTAGAGAATGCTTTATAAGCGACCTTTTATTTCTGCAGTTCCCTTGTCTAAAGCTCAAGTTAAGTATTGCCAAACACCGTTTTTGATGGTTTGATTTTGTTTACTTTTTTATTCTAGCTTGAGATAGTACTACATTGTAAGTATAATTACATTGTAAGTATAATAACTACTTGCTGTGGAGATCTAGCAACGCATAATAATTATTATTTACAATTAAAAATAGTATTTTTCCAGTTTCACCTAAGTAACAGAATTTTAAGAGATATTAGAAAGCCTTTAGGAATGCCTGGGGGGATTGGGTATCAACAAGGTTTTGTTAATAAATGCAGAAAATATCAGTTTCTGCATAAATCAGTGGTAACTCAACACTCAGCCAAGGACATACCTGTTTTCTGTGAGTTGCCTTGATTATAAGAGAAGAAAACTTGGATAATTAAAGAGCTTAAAAAGCTTGTATATACTCAAATTTATGTCTCTAATAGCAGATAGTAAGACACAGAGATTAGACTAATCTACCAGCAGTAACTTTTTTTTGCATAAACTATTTCCTCTACTGAATTATTTCCATATTTATATCTCTGACTGCCCATCAAAACTGAATTAGTATTTCAACAGGAAGGTGCCAAAGCTTTGTCAGGATTACATTCTAAAATACAGAGACAAGATGACTGAATACATGTTGAAATGCCAAAAACAGGGCAAAACAACAATATTTATAAACAATCATTTCTTTACCAGGCACATACTTGTACAATTTACTTCAGGAGAAATAATCAAGAACATAACCTTCAGGAAACAACAAAGAACCAATTGTCCACTTAACAGTGGTAGATTTTAAAAAGATGTAACATTTATTTTGGTCAGCAGCATCATATATTTCAATGACTGAAGGAAAAACTAAATTAATTTGTATTTAGATGTAACATGGAAATATGCATTAGTGCTTTGTAGCTTTACACAGACTTCAACATGCAAAGTATTTATTAGAACAGAAATACAGCATCTGTTTAAACACATCTCAAAAGATGAGAGGCTCCCACTCAGAATTCCTATTGCATTAAGTAATTTGTAGCAGCATACCATCTCCATTGGTTGTGAGTCACTGGTTACAAATCCAATTCTAAATACTTTCATGAAGACAAATACTGAAAATATATACGTATCTTTCAGAAAAAGGATGTTCTTGCAGTTTGTGAGGACAGCACAATGCAGTATCTAATCAGGCTCTTCCTCTCTTCTGATATACTTAAACCATGTACATAGCAAGATAATATAAAATTAACGTATATAATATGAAAAATATTTCAAGGAATGATTCGTAGTATCTAAATTATATTAATTTGAATTTACACAACATGGTAAATAAACCCAGAATAATTTAAATGAAACAGATTAAGATTGTTTATGTATTGCAAATTATGCTTTTTAGATTTAGTAGCTTACTTTGCCTTTGAACAAATTATAGTTTCTGTAATCTCTTTTCAAGGGCATAAACCTTGCATCTACTCAAGAACTCTGGTTCGATTACTAGTAAACTACAGAGGTTACAGCTTCGTTGGCTATTACCCTTTGATTTTTCAAGGTTTCCAGTATTGAATGCACAGAGAAATCAATTCTCTTTAAAATAGTTGTTAGGCTGTCTTTCATTCTTAAAGCTCTTGAGTACATCTTTGAAGCCACTGCACCATCTTTGGCTATGTGTCCAAATTAACTTTTTTTTTTTTTTTTTTTTTTTTTTTTCCCATAATCAAAGCAAAACCAAATCCAATCCAGCTTCAAGAGAATATTTAAATAAAAATAATCCAATTTTATTTTTTCTTCAAGTAATTATATGCAAACATATAGAATAGTAATATTAGATTATTATAACGTTTTATTTGTTTGTTTTCACACGAGGGACAATTTCAAAAAATAAAAATGTCATAAGTGGAATGTATAAGGGCTTTGTTTACTTGACTGAAGTCAAGGTATCCTCTGTTGATGAAATTTTAATAGCTTTTCTGGTGATAATGTGGGCCTCAAATTTGCAAACCTCTAAACGTTCATTTAATTTTTACAGCTGCAGGTATTTTCTTTCCCAACTATGTCCATTATCATTGACCTAGAATTGCTTTGTTAACCTTGATTCCCCGCATATGTCAGTCTTCAGATCTTTTGATAATTTCTTGTATTTTTCTGCCCTCCCAGCTATCGAAGTAAATCTCCAGAAAGCCCTGGCTGAAGCCTCTGAAACCTGCACACAGGAGTGTCTCATCCTAGGCCATTCAGACAACTGCTGGATGCCACCTTCTTTGACACAGTATCAACAGTCCAACACCCCTTTGCCACCATTTGGCTTCCAGCAAGGCTGGGGCCGAGGAGCCAGGCCTGATGGACGCCACACTCTTGGGAGGTCCCTTCCAAAGGATGACACTGAAAAAGGCCAAGGTGGGCTCAGGCCCCAGTTCTACAACACCTGTGAAAGACACTGCACCAGTGAAGATCCTGTCAAAGTCATCCCTCTGGCAAACTTTGCTGTACCTCACCAGACACCAGTGTCTGGGAGTAGCACTACATTTATCCATGAGCACCAGCTATAAATGCATATCTGACAAATCCACTATTTCAGGCTTTAAGTGTAACTTAAGCCTAACTCTGTTCTTAGTGCACATACAAACTTGTTAGGCTTGTGAATATTTATGTATATAGAATCTTAAATTTGAATTTGAATTTGAAAAGCTAAATCCTTAGGACTTAGTTAAAATTGACCATAGTTCTTGACAAAATATATAAAATGGGGAAGAAAACCCACAACCCAGAACCTATCAAAAAAAAACAAAATCTAACTGATTTTCTTATATGGGTCATATAGCACAAATACCTGCTAGCAGTACTTCCTCTCTGTTGAAAGCAATTTCTTAATACAGTTTAGGGAATATTGCAGTAATATAACTTACAATTTTTTTTCTATCTTTGTTGTTATAATTTATAGCATATTCATAGATTTCACCTTCCATTTACTTAGCAATAGAGATCAAGCAGGCAATGTCTCATTTGATTACCTTACATAATAGAATGTGTTAGATCTACTTCTTAGGAAGGATGGTATATGTTTGCAACAAAATTGGTCTTTCATGTGATTAAGAAGGAAAATGTACTCAAAGACATGACAAATGCTTTTGATTTTAATTTTAACTGGTTGAATACACAGGTATTTATTCTATGAAAGAATGCAATAGATGAAATAGAAAACTGTGAGAAATTGACAACATGACAATACAATAAGGATCAGTTTTTTTAAATTTATTTCTAAGATTTTATTTTCTACAATAATGGAAGCAGAAGTGTGATAAATATGCTTTTCAAGCTATAAGTCTTTTTTTTTTTTTCTTCCGATCTTCGTAGAGACCTTGCAGAGCTTGCTTTGGCTACTGTTCCTGTTAGTTTGTTAGTTGAAAATTACATGGGTACTGCTGAAAACAGTAGGAAACTGGGCTAGTTATTTTGGCCAGTGTCATATTGTGGCTTTAAGCTACTGATGTTTAAAATAATATTATAGCGATGTATATGTTTGTTTTACAGCTATAATCACCTATTACAAGTATTCAGTAGAAGATTAGCTATAATATTAGTTACTTCACCCCAAACCTATTAGATAAAGGAGTAGTTGTCATTGTAGCTTAGTTTATTAGAGAATTGCTGACATTTCTCAGCAAAGAAAGAAGCTAATGAATGCTGGATAACTATAATTATAAGTACACCCTGATTATATTATTTGATAAAGTCTCAAGATGGTTCTCTGTAAAGATTAGAATTTTTTCAGTATTCTGTTAACTGGACAGTATATTCTTAATAGTGGCAGGGAAAAAAACAAACAAACAAAAAAAAACAACTAGTAAATTCTACAGTGGATGAAAAGGAAATTCCTTTCTTAGATAAAAACAAAACAAAATATTTCCCTTCTAGTGTTTTGTTGCTGTTTAGCCATTTAGCTATTTCATCATTTATGATACCAAGATTTTTTTCCTTATCAAACTGCATAACTTTGTTTAGTTTTATTGATACTTGAAGTGAGACAATCAAAGTTTTGTGGAAGGAAAAATGACAGAGTATGAATATTTCTTATGGATAGATTTCTGTGTAGGTTTCATATTGTAACTTATGTGTAATTTATTAAAAAAAAAAAAAGTGTAAAAATGCTGTAATATTAGCTGCTTGTAAAATTTACAGAAGTACAAGTTGTTGAAGGTTTCCAATGAACACTAAAAGAGCTTCTCTTATGTGCCCAGCAGGTATAAGTAGCTTTATATATTGTTGTCCCAACTGTAAATCTATTCAAGTCACATTTACATTTTATGTGCAAAACAGAAGAAGCTTCTCTTTTGATCTACTGGGTTTAATTAATAAACATCATGTTATCTAATGATGTACTTCTGATCTTTTTTTTTTTTAATTTTGTTTAATGTATTTTTCAATAATGTTTAGAAAAAATGTGGCACACTGCTTTCCAGTTGCATGTAAATCCAGGGTTAAAAAAATAAAAAAAATATAAAAAAATCCTTTGGCTACTGACACACAGTAGTTGACACTGCTCTTTTCCATTTCTAGGAAAACTAAAAATTTGACAAATTAATTCACACCTAATATATACAGAACCTTTTGTTGTTTAATTTGGAGACATCACAGTGAGAAAATTCATCAGTCCTTTTCAGGGATACACAATAAAAGCTTATCTGTAGTTTACACAGCTTTACCAAACATATTAATTGTGCAAATTTAGAATAAAGCTGACATGTAATACTTCCTATTGTAAGCAGAGGACTTTAGTTTTAGTTAAAGATGGCTGCCATGCCAAGTGGCAGCTGCATTTGAAAACTTTATTTATTTATTTATTTAGACTTCAACATTTCCTTTCTGGATAAGATTGTAACTGAAATTTCCTGGCAAAACAATCAATTTCTACAACATTAGGAGTTTAACAGGAAAAGATAAAGATACCAGAATTTTACTTCCCCCCCCCCCCTCCCCCCCCACAGGTAAAAAATCAATCAATCAATCAAACAAAAACCCCAACCCTTTATTTTTTAATGTATTTTTTTTATTTCGAGATATGGAAGTAATTAACTGCCATCCTTTCTCCAAATAAAACACCAAAAAAAAAAAAAAAAAAAAACAAACAAACAGACACCAATCAATCAAAAAAAACAACTGCTTAAACAAAAACAATTGTAAAGTTGAATCTGATTATAGGAAGTGTTAAATATTATATCCATGAATTTTTGTTATGGTATTGTAAAATTTTGTGAACAAGATAAATAACACTTAATTGTAAATTTATTGGGAGTAAAATTATGCCCTCTTTTTATATATTACATATATAAAATTATGCATTAGAGGTGACATTTTTTTCTGAAAAAAATGTACAAGTGTCATGTCAGTATCCAGAGGAATAACATTACTATAGACTCTTTACACATCTTGCCATATATATAAATAATTTATCTAGTGCATAGGCTGCATATTTTTGTGTAATTTTTTTAGTCACTTATTTCATATTGTGTGAATTTGTGGAGAAAATCCTATATGCAATATACAGTAAAATGGTAGTTAAATTATTAGGTTTGTTTCATACAGTGTAACAATAAAAGAAAACCTTTGCCTTCAAAGTAATGTGTCACACAGTCTAGCCTAGATTTTTTTTTTCCAAATTCAGTACATGCTTGTTGCACTTTGAACTATTGCATCAAAGATATAGGTAGTGGTGGCAGAACGAGAGGTAACTTTTGATTATGGAAAGCAGTCGAGTATTAAAAAAAAAAAAAAATGAACTGAAGTCAAACTGGTTGAAGTAAAATATATCAATTCTTTGTTTTCATGAAGTGTGCTGTGTAACTTAATTCTAAAGGAAGAATAGTTAGGCATGTCTGCTTGGCCAGACTGAGACTGCTGAGCACCTGCTCTCTCGGCTGTGAGCTGGCTGGATGCAGGTCATTTAGCTAATTATCATGGCAATGAACTCATGCTAATAGGACCTGAGGGTTTATGAATGTTAACATGACAGTTAGGTTGACATAACTTTAGTTATGTGAGTCTGAATCCAGACAGGTCTTTTTGCTTGGCACAGAGGTGGAGAAGTGAAGCCACTTTGTATCAGATACTCATGAGCCCTGTGTGTGCAGGGTTTTGTTTGACTGTTTGTGGGTGTTGGTGTGTTTTTTTGTTGTTGTTGTTTGTTTGTTTTTTTAAGAAGTGGAAGGTTGCTCTGTTGTATTCTGAGCAAGCTCTAATCCAGTGTGCAGACACATCAGTCTCAAGTTACCATTGTTACTCCTCTTCTAGTGTCGCTGAGCCAGAGAGTAGACCTAAATAATTTCTAGTTGCTAATGGTTGATTAGTGCAAGGTTGTTTGATTCAAGCTTATAAAGCTTTAATTTGAAAAGCTTGATCACTGTATTTTGTTTCCAACAGTTCTAGCACAAGTTTTTCTTTTGCAGCTTTAATACCAGTTCCTATCGAAAGGTTATTGATTAAATGTTTGCATTTTACTACCATTATTTAATTGGATAAACAAAAAGGGAGGGATTGGTTTGTGCAGACACAAAGTAAAGTTGAAGGTAAAGATTTTATTTGGTATACGTAGGAAAACTGTGTATATAATATTATCCCTAGAGAAGAAAGAGATTGATTATTTCTTGTAAATATTTTGTTTTGTATTTCTGGAAAACCTCCCTGCTCTATGGCATAGTACAGGATATGAGAGTGAGCAGTGTATGTCTATGTACTGAAACAGCCCTAACCATGTTTTACAAATCATGTGGTTGGACATCATATATCATAGTCCAGCAGCATTTAAAGTCCAGTAAATTTGCAGTAGTTCTATTTCAGGTTTCTGTACAGCATGTTGTCTTGTTATTTACAATGCTTATTAATAAACTAGATCACAAAAACTGTTTCCTCCTTTGCACTGTCTCCTTTTTGTTTTTGAAATACAGGCATTTAATAAGTATTCTTCCATCTACACTTCCCTCCCATTCCCAGCAGTTGCTTCATCAAATTGAGTAGAGGGCTTTTGGTAGACAGTGGAAACATTCACACACAATGTGTACACCACTCTAGCTTTTTATTATAAGATGTATTTTCCTCTTCTGTGTCACTTTTTTCACACCATGCTCCCAGCTTCTACTATGCTTCTGGTAGTCTTACTTACTGAAAATCATTACATGCTGGAGGTGGGAGTATTTATGAGTTTTGCTTTTTGCTTTGTTTAAAAAAAAAATAAAATAAAAAAAGTTTTTTCTAACTGAGAGAACGTGGTTAGTAAATTGTTGAGCTGAAGAGATTATCCTCTCACTATGTCACTATGTATGTCATATATAAGCAACAGCCAAACAGCCAAACAAGAAACTAAGGAAATAATGTTTCATACATTTTCTATAGTAGTTAAGCCCATATTTAAAAGTAACTCTTTTGATAGTTCTCCTAACATCAAGGCACTAGTATCTTATTCTTTAACACAGTTATATGTTAAGCACAGACTTCTTTTTTGTAGGATCCTTTCCAGGCAAGAAAATATAATAGCCATTTTAGTATCAAAACTATGCATGAGTATGTTCTTTCATTGGCAACTATTACTACATTAGTTTTTATTCTAAATAATATACTGAACCTCCAAATTTAGAAAAGAGAGAAGGAAATGGAAGGGAAGGGAAGGGAAGGGAAGGGAAGGGAAGGGAAGGGAAGGGAAGGGAAATTTTAGGAGATAGGAGTTTTTCCTGGTTTAGATCATAAATTCTCAAGTTGGGTTCAGTAATGGTTTGGAAGGGCAACCTCAGGAGGCAATGAAACTGTGGAATTTTACAGGGTTTTTATAAGCCAATTTCAATAATAATAGAGGAAGGCAGAAATATGCAATACCTGAAGATCTGCATATTTTTAGCATTGGTGGTGGTGTGCAAAACTGCAAGGGGATTGCAGAAGTAATGTTCCCTGAGAGTCATTGTTTTGCTTTCCTCCCTGTGGGTACAAGGGAATGCATGGTACTCTTCTCTGCCTGTATTGGAAATATTTGGATCCCAGACATCTGTTGTATAGCTCCGTAGAGTGCAGAATTTCCTGCAAAGTGCTGCAGCACTGAGGGCTGGCACAGTGTTCAGAAAGCACCTCTTACCTTTAAGGTGGACTCTAAGACTTCCTGCTAGTTATCTGTGGTAAGGCTTCTGAGAATGTACTCAGGGATGCATTTAAAGAAGAATGTGGGTTTATTGGTAGCAGGCAATATTGGTGATGTGCTGCCCATATGTTTATTTAGCACTTTCTTTGCCTTTTTTTCAGGTTTCTTCCAGATGTGGCCTTAGGACTCAGCTGTGTATCAAGCAAAAGAAGGAAATGAGCAAAAAGGTAGTTTCTGCAATGAGCAGAAGACAACTCTCCTACTTTGTGTGGTGGTGAAAGTCATGTTTTCAGACGGTACGTATGGACTCTACTTGCAATTGAACTTCATACAGTTGGCCTCAGCCCATCAGTAGAGCCTATCCTAGAGCCTTCCTACCCTCGAGCAGATCGACACACACACCTAACTTGGTGTCGTCTGCAAACTTACTAAGGGTGCACTCGAGATCATCTAGATCATTGATAAAGATGTTAAAGAGGACTGGCCCCAGTACCGAGCCCTGGGGGACTCCACTAGTGACCGGCCTCCAACTGGATTTGACTCCATTCACCACAACTCTCTGGGCCCGGCCATCCAGCCAGCTCTTAACCCAACGAAGCATATGCCAGTCCAAGCCATGAGCAGCCAGTTTCCTGAGGAGAATGCTGTGGGGAATGGTGTCAAAAGCCTTACTGAAGTCAAGGTAGACCACATCCACAGCCTTTCCCTCATCCACTAAGCGTGTCACCTTGTCATAGAAGGAGATGAGGTTCGTCAAGCAGGACCTGCCCTTCATAAACCCATGCTGACTGGGCCTGATCGCCTGCTTGCCCTGCAAGTGCCGCATGATGACGCTCAAGATAATCTGCTCCATGAGCTTCCCTGGCACTGAGGTCAAACTAACAGGCCTATAGTTCCCTGGGTCTACCTTCTGGCCCTTCTTGTAGATGGGCGTCACGTTTGCTAGCTGCCAGTTGAGTGGGACCTCCCCTGATAGCCAGGACTGCTGATAAATGATGGAAAGCGGCTTGGCCAACTCTTCCGCTAGTTCTCTCAATACCCTCAGGTGGATCCCATCCGGCCCCATCGACTTGCGTACATCCAAATGCTGTAGCAGGTCGCCAACCATTTCCTCGTGGATTGTGGGGGCCACATTCTGCTCCTCATCCCCTTCCACCAGCTCAGGGTACTGGGTGTCCAGAGAACAACTGGTTTTGCTGCTATAGACTGAGGCAAAGAAGGCGTTAAGCACCTCAGCTTTTTCCTCATCTCTGGTAACTAAGTTTCCCCCCACATCCAGTAAAGGGTGGAGATTCTCCTTAGTCCTCCTTTTTGTACTGATGTATTTATAAAAACATTTTTTGTTGTCTTTAACAGCAGTAGCCAGATAGAGCTCCAGATGAGCTTTGGCCTTTCTAATTTTGTCCCTGCACAGCCTCGCAAAATCCTTATAGTCCTCCTGAGTGGCCCACCCTCTTTTCCAAAGATTGTAAACCCTCTTTTTTCTCCTAAGCTCAAGCCACAGAGAGATCATCTAGTCCAACCCCCTTGCTGAGCAGGATCACCTAGAGCACATTGCACAGGATGGCAACCAGGTAGGTTTTGAATATCTCCAGAGAAGGAGACTCCACAACCTCTCTGGGAAACCTGTGCTCTGTCACCATTTTAGTAAAAAATGTACCCTCTCATATTTAGATGGAACTTCCTGTGCTTGCCCACTGCCTCTCCTGTTGCTGGGCACAACTGAAAAGAGTCTGGTTCAATCCTCTTGACACCCTCCCTTCTGATATTTCTATACATTGAATTTCAACAAGAAAATAAAGATGTGTAATCTATCTATACATAAACAAACACATTTTCAATTTAATTTTATTTGCTTTTGAAATTCACCTATGTATATGAGACAGGTGTCATCACTGAGCATCACACTGATTACTATTTAAAATCTAAAAATATTCATTATATTAAGTAGGTGTGCACAAAGTCAAATCTGCCTGTCTTGGCAGATACAAGTTGTTTGTTTGTTTTAATTGCAGCAGAGGCACTTAACACTGTGCCTGCCTGGTAACATAGGAAACATAATACAAGACCTTGACATCTAAAAAGATTAGACTGTCTGAGCTGACTGGCTAATAAAAACTATGCTGATGAAACTGGCAAAGCAAACAAATCTCTGAAACTCTAAATGAGTATTTTAAAGGCAGAAAAATAGTGTAAAGGGTCATATTTGCAGCTTACAGGATGCAAATAATGTATTGCACAGCTATACCCATATAATTTTTTAATTTTTTTTTTACGATGAAGCATGTTAAAAAAGCCCTTTTATTAGTTGAATTTGCTTTCTTGCAATGATTGCACACAATCAATCTACTTGGATTTTTAAATGCTTTTTATCAAGTTTCATCCTATTGAATCGCAAATGTATTTTTGTCACTGTAATACTACTGAATATTAAAGAAAATATCAAGTTTTCTTCTCCAAAGCTGTCATTTCAGTCTACAAAAGGCAGTTATTGAAGCCTATTGCTGTTTTGGAAATGCTTGTCTGAAATTCCTTCAAAATATGCTACTGAAATATGCAGAAATGACCAAAAAAACATTAATATTAAAGATTTATGCTGTAAAATTTGGGTGAATTTTCATATAAATGTTTCCTCAGATATGTGAAATGTAATGAAAATTCAAGAATGTTAATGCTTCCTCTACTCAGAATACCTGATGTAAAGTGAGTACATGACAGTAATTACAATGAAAGTAAATCTAGTCAGTAGGCTAAATAGAAGCAAACATAAAAGTATATGCACACATTTGCCTACATACTGGAAAAAAGTGTATTTCTTCATGTCTGCTTCTAACTACACACAATATTCAAGGTAGATACGTAGTGCTACATTTTAGGGGGGTGTTTGGTCTAAGTTAATTGTCTAAAGTATTTCTAATCTGTGTATTAGGAAAAAGGTAGGGCTAATTCCTTCAAATCCAAAACTTAAGAATCTGCATGTACCCAGCTGATGATGAAGGAAAACTGCAAGATTATGGTTACATGTCTTTTTATATGGCTAAAATCAGATGCATGTAAAGTCTGGTATTTTCATAAAAGGTTGTATTCTATATTCTAAGTATGAAAATTAGTGTGATTGGTGGATAGCAAATAAAACAAGCCCAACCCTTCATCTCCCATCAAGCAAGACTACTAAGCTCTTCAGAATAGTTTGCATGCCAGGATGCACCTGGTAGTGTTTTGTTTTTCATGCCAGCTTCCTGTCAGAAGGGTATAGAGAGGCTGACATTTGATGTATGAAAAAGGACAAAGAATAGGTTTTGCATTAAAGCCAAGCTGGCAAATATTTTTGTTTCCTGTGACAAGTTTTGCTTAACTAGCACAAGAGACAGCCATGCAGAGAAGTGTGCTCCTATAGTGCAAAACATAATCTATTTAAGAAGGTAAGAACAGTTGCTGGGTTTCCACTTCCCTTTCTTTACTCCCTTATTAGATGTTGCATTGGCACATCACTTTCTTTTTTGTGACAAGTCTTTCGGAAAGCTCACAGGGAGCCAACTGTGCTTAGGCATGTGCACCTGTACCATAAAGAACCAAATGAAAACATTAAATAATGTTTCCCTTTATGCAGGAGAAACATCAACAGCAAAAAGATGCTGCAAGGAGCATTGCCATAATGCAGGGGGAAAAATACATTATAAATTGTCTTGTCTCTTCATGGAAAAAAAATTTAAAAAATAAAAAAAAAATATGAACTGGGAAGAGATTTCTTATTTTCATGAGTTTACCTGTTTGCTAAGTGCTTTTATTTGAATAACCTGTGACTGTAACAAGCTAAAACAAACAAACAATTTTGTCTATGAACTTGGTTGCATATATGTAACAGCTGATCACCTGAAGGAAGGCTACACTTGGGGAAATAGCACTTCATTGCTTCATTGTGTAGGTCATACTGGATGGATCTTGGTGATATCCCTGGGTCTCTTTTACTTGGAAATCTATTGCAATGTCATCATCAACATCATACAGTCACACAAACCTGTCAGTGCCATTTCTAAAAGGAAAGGACTAAAATCTTTTTTTTTTTTTTTTTCCAGTAAATTGTTTCAGTTTTCACCAGATCCTTCTATGCACATTTCAAACTCTATTTCTCACTTAAGATTCACAGGTTTATTTCAACCACTGGTTTGACAATTTATTGCTCATTTTTAATTCATTATTTGCTGGACTGTGTCAACACGGCATGCTCTACACATTTTCAAGACTGGGTTGCCAAAAGCATGTAACTTAATAGCATCTGTCTTAGTCATCACATGTGCCTAACACACTAAAAAGGAGGCACCAGAATTAAGATTTTTTCTGGCAGCTTTCTGCTTTCTAGAAAGGCCTCCAAGTCAGGAAAATTTCCAGAAACACCTATTCTGAAATGTCATGGTGGGCTATAGATGGAAGCTACTTAATTAAAGTAACACTGGCTTCAGTAACACCAGCTTCAATAATGCCATTGATAGAAATTTACAAGGAACTTGTAAAGCCAGAAAGTTTGACGCAGATACAGTGGTAATTTCAGACTATGATTTGTTGGAAAAAACATCTTTAGTAGTATTCTTCAGGGCAGTTGACCTGAGATGTACATTTAACAACAGAAATATGCACAGATAATAACAGTGAGGAAGCTGGTATGAGTACTAAAGTTATGAGTACTAAAGCTTGGTTCAGTTGCATATGAATATGCACATAGTGTAAATAGATACTGTGCTTTTTAATTTATTTAATATTTCTACAACATTTTCTCTACATTTTCCCCTCAACTTTACTCTTTGTATCATAAACATTTTTTAACTACTGGAACACCCTCCTCTTTTATTCACCTCTTTTTCTCAGAATTCTCCCCAGTATCATTCCTTATGGCTTCATTGCCTAGTTACATAATTGCCTTCACAGACCAGATATGGCATACACATCTGTAATAACAACAATATAATGGTTGTAATAATAATTACAAATACAAATGCAAACAAGCTCTGGTTGTGATTGCCATGCAGAAGGTTCATTTTCAGAGTAGGAAAATTATTCTTTTATACTGCTACCCTACCATTCTCAGGTGTAGGCACACAATAAAGTTACTTATTCATATTGTATTTCACACAGACTTTATAAACTTATTTGCCCTTTTCTTAAAAGGAGTTTATGGCAGCTGTAGTAGCTAAAGGACATACAGATTATTTTTGTAGATGAATGTTCCCATTTTTTTGCTCAGTTTAACACCGATTTAAAAAGCCAGAGTTTGCAACTATTGATTCTATAATTGAGAGTTTGTGTAAAGGGTTTTAAATGTAGTGATCAGTTGAGTGCTGTCTTCAGCTGCTCAGGACAAGTCTAAGAAGTTTGACGTAAGTAGATTTTAACTATACTGCCCAATAAAAATTTTGGTTTCATCAAGGTTGTTGCAACCTTGTGTTAAAACAAAAGAAAAATAAGTAAACAAAACATCTGTATTACAGTAGATTAAGTAAGTATTGTATCACACACTTCTATCCTTCAACAGCATAATTGAGAAAAGCTGGAGAGTAAGAAAAGATCAGGATAATAACTCTGGGTGCTACATCATCTTCTCCCTCTCTGGAACAGATTTTAACAAAAATGAAAGAAAATTTACATCTCAATTTCTGTTTAAGAGAGTTTGTATTCTTGAGTAATTTATGTGCAATGCTAGAAAAGAAACTAAAAAATGTAACTGAGGCTTCTGAATCTTCCTAAGTTTGCAGTTGGAATCAATGATCTTTGTAGGTCCCTTCTAACTGAATTATAACTGAACTAACTAACTAACTAACTGAACTGTATTGTATTATATCAGTCAGCAAGTGAGATTAAGAGAAAACAGTTATGCTACTAAACATTTATGGAAGGCAGGCAAAACTGAGTTATCAAGAAAGGACATCCTGATTTCTAACGTTATCACAAAGTTTTAGGAGTTTGATTCTATAAGGAATGAAATTAAACACTAAAATATATATTATCTTGGTAACTTTAACATGTCAACTTCTTACACTGTCAGATGCTCCGCTTTGGACTCACTATCTAAAAAATTATATCCTTACACGTAAGTAAAAATCATTCTGCTATTACTATTTTAAACTTTGTCCTTTTCACACCTTTATATTTTAGGCTGGAAAGAAAACTTTGTAAAACTTAAGCACACATATAGATCATACTCACAAGGGATAGCAACATTTTAATTAACTGTGGTTAACTAATTTACCTACATGCATACCTTCATACCTGTCACAGGAGATTGTCCAGGCAGGCTGCAACAGCAGGATCAATATGGGATTAGACAAACCCATAGGTTAAAGACAGACAACCAGACACTAAAAGGAATGGGCAGGGGTACAGCTTCTAACACCCCTAACACAAAAAGTGTGACCGCTGTTACAAAAGTTGTGAAAAAAGTCTGACAAAAGATTACTTAGTACAGTTGCTCTGAAGCAGCGTGCCCAGGTCTCCCTATCAGAGACTAAACAGATCTGGACACATGTCTAGTCTCACCGAATAGGGCATTTTTCATGTGATTGCACAGCCTGTCAGGGACACCTGGACAATTAACAATGCTCACAGCTCACTGGAACTAATCTTGTATCCCAGGAACCTCTTTATTTTGTCTGTAGGTATGGCCTTCAGAAGATTTTTCTGCACAAAGCAAATGTTTTTTTTAAAATGTTGTCCCTATCTTTGAATGAAAAGTTTTAAAGGCTTCAGACTGCGGCTGTGATTTTTTTTTCATTTGCGCCAAGTAATATTACTAGTGGTCCTAGTAATTTTATTTGTCCTTTGTCCTTTGCAATTTTCACACAGTTTTTGAGAATACAGAGATATTCCATGTACTGCTTCATAAAAATACTCAAAGCTATTCTGCAAACACACAGTCATCACAGTGAAAGCATGGAATACTATTACCTCTCTGTCATGTATTGTACAGAAGTCAGTGCTGTTCTTCTCTAGCGTTGAATCATCTGTTCAATACAGGTTACTCACCCTTTTGCATTATCAAGATTGTATTTTTCCTCCCTGAGTAATAGCAGTTAGACTACTTTCAAAATGACAGTTCAAGTGGCTCCATGGTTCCTTAATCTCTATTCACAAGTCTTGTCTCCCTGCATATTTTTATTGCTTTCTTTAAAAAGCAGCTTGTGAGAAAGGTAATACATTATTAATGCTACATGTCATAAAATAAAATAAATACTCACTTTTTGAAGAACCTGATCCACTAATCAAGAGTAAATTAATGCATCTGAATTATTCAAAGAACCTCAAAGAGTGCAACTAGTACTCAAATTGAATATTGTGAATAGAATATTTGCAATATAACAAAATCCCTAGTAGTATTATCTACTCAATTTTCATAACAGGAAATGGGATTTTTATATTTATTTTTAATCAATGTAAATATTTTACCTTCCTTGCAAGGGCGAAAAGGTCCAGGCTAGGTTTCTGCACTTTGTTACCCTTACCATCATGGAACAGTCACCTAAATAAGTGTTTCTGCTCATATGAGCAATATGGTTAGGGCAGATGCCCCACACTGCAAATGAACCAGGCAAAACTATTCTTGTGAAACAGAATTATGTCTCAGTTAATGGTGAGCTGCAGTTTGGTGGTTATTAAGCAGCTGTGCAAAGAACATGTGAAAAATGCTACCATTTGTTGTGAGATAGTGAGTATTGCTGATTTGATGGCATTTTGTACCACTAAGTGACATCATCAAGGGCAAGACAGGAATGAAGAGATCTTAGGCATTTAATTAAAAACAGCTCCTGCAGCCAGGATTTTTTTCCTTCCTTTTACAATCTATTTATGTCAATGAATTTTCTGGCATAACTTCAGGAGTTGTTCCTTGCTGTTTCTGTGCTCTAATGTTTAATTCCTGAGACAATCAATTCTTCCTTGGTTTCATTTTGCCCACTCAACATGAGTGGTTTCCTAGTATTTCGCCATCAATACTTTTTTTCAAGGGACAAATGGGGAAAAAAGGGAGGAAGAAGTGTTCAAGAAGACATGCATATAATCTCTCAACATCTGAAAAGTAATAGCATGGTGCTTCACACATAGAGAAACTACATTTCTCTGGGGCTGGTATGCTAAAGACCTTCTAGAATACTTTTGATCAGCCGTTATGAAATTAGAATTTTGGTTATGTAAGCCTTAAAACCAATGTTGAAGGAGCATATTTTAGATATATAAATATTAATTTTACCTGTGTGCTGTAATATAAATCATATAGCTATTTTTAAACTAAATCTACAACCTGGAAGTTCTTTACTTCCAAAGAGGCTTTGAAATTGCAGCTTCCAGTTGGAAGCCTGAGATTTGGCAGACATGCCTAAACCCATGATCCTATTCCAAGAGATATCATATTTATTCTCAGACCTACTAGCAAGTCTGAGACCTCAAACCCAATCCAATTCCTATTGAAATCAATGGATTGTTTCCACTGAGTTCAGTGGCCATATGTTCAAACCAAATGTGCTTTGTATTTTCTGACAAAAAGAATAGATGGCAAGAGGATTTTTTTTTTTTCTTCTTAATCTCAGATAGTGTTTTCTCTAGAGAAAAGCCACAAGCTGGAGCTATGGGATTTACAAACCTGTTTTGTTTAGTCCTGAAGGAACAGAATGTCTCCAAGTGCCTACATTTCCATTAGCTTTATGTGCTATATCTCTGGAATAAAAATATTTTATCTGTTTGTTATTTCAAATACATTGAAAAATCTGCAATATATTGAAGAAAAGCATGTTCTGCTTGGAGTATATGCAAATTTTCCTCAGGACATAACATTAACCTGGAAACATGAAATTATGTAGATATTTAAGTCTTTCTATATTACCTGAACTGTAAGAAAGAGTAGCTTAAGTATTAATATATTTTTCTACCCAGTTTTGAGAATGCTTAAATGCATACATAGGTAGATTTTATTAAAAATATTTTCAATTAATTAAGGTAAGTGATAACCTATATATACATACACGAAAGTACTTTTTTCATTATAGTGTGAGCAGGTCAATGCAAAGCCAGAGAGAATGTATTTATCATACCTTCTATACCATCTAATCTATTTTTCCATCTGTGTTTATTCATCATAAATCTAATAAAACATACTGAAATGCACTGTAAGGACAACCTCGGTAATGCCAGTAGATTTATGTGTTAGGAAAACTAGATTTTAACAGCAGCATTACTTTCCATTTCGAACATGTGATAAAACTTCTGCTGCAGTTTGAGAGTTATCCAACAAAACACTTCCTTGTTTCAAATATGGCAGGCATGTGAATGATTAAGTTGGCAGAATGCTACAGATAAAAAGTTAGGCACATTCTTTACCCAGATGATTTTTTAATAATATGTCTAGGTGTGATATATAGATAATTCCATTAAAATCTTGGGTCCTTGTCCATATACTTTTGCTGGGGTCTGGAATTTCCAGGAGCTAAGACTTTGGAACCAAAACCCAGTGAAGTTCACAAAAAAAAATTCATCAGCTCTTGTTGGATTTTTAATCATATACAAAATGATTAAGTATTATCTTATAGAAGAGAATAGTATATCATTTATTCTTTTAGATTATTTTAGGGACACCTGCTATACCCCTAACTAACTGTCAAAAAAAAAAAAATACTTAACATTAGTTAGTAAGGACTATTTAAAATTAATATTTACATTGAAGATTAGCTCTCTTTCTTCCCACCTGAAATATTTTGCATATGTTTTTTGCCCTATACATCACCTTTTTCTCTTCAGATTATTATACTTAAAATAAAATAATTCTTTATTTGCAGTGTATTTTTATAGAGAAACACATCTACACAAATAATTACAAGTATAGTAAGTCTTTTAATTTGTTAGGCTATCTTGTTGTGCATTGATTTTGAGATCAGTATTTAGCAAACACTGATCTGATCTCTTGCATAGACTGAATCTGGGAGCTATACAGAAGCAATTTTGTCTGGATGAAGGGATGACTGGCTGGTACAAGACCACTATACAGGATGAGTTTGGTGTATCCCGATTATATAAAAGTTTTGGGAGGTATTTAAAACCTAATGTTAATAATTTGTAAAAAATGTTTTTTTTTTAAATATAATATAGAAAACACAAAGCATTGTCAGTGTGTAGGAAAAAATATCTCAGTTTCCTCTCTTAAAAGTCAGTCATAAAGAATAATTGGCTCATCTACACAACATGGCATGAATCATTAAGATGATATTATCTTGTATTCACTCATTTCTGTTATATATCCCAGATCTGATATGGGCAGCTATTTTTAATACCAAAAGCTCTCATATGCCAGGTCTCAAATGAACTAGTACTGTCCTCTCTCATTCAACATCTATCAGATCAATAGTAGATAGCATGAGATGTTCCAGACTCAAATGACAGTGACACCTGATGATACAGGTCATATATCAAGAGCAAACACAACATCATCCAGGTCCTTGAGTGACTGGAGTGTCTGCACAGATGAGAAGCAGATGTCTTGGGACTTTCAGAAAAGCTAATACTTGAACCTTTTGTCAGAAACAGACCTAGCTGCAACACAGGTTTGTATAGCTAAGTCTGGATCTCTTCAATGCCTACATTTACCCTGCAGTCACAGGTTCATTTGTTCCTGTCACTCAGGAATGACATGTTTAAGTAGCAATAAGCTCACAAGTAGAGTGATTAGAAAATTATGAAGGGCCTCTGACAGGTGAAGAGCAATTAATTGCTCATCAAAGAACTAGAATAAAACTAGCAAAAGCTGAAAGCATACAAAAGGAGGTGGCTCTACATATGTTTGCAGTTCACGTCTGGCGTTCCCAGTCACATGATACTGTCACTGCTTAGCACTTAATTGCTTCAAGAGACACAATAAATGACTAGAATAGAAATTCTCTGTGTTATTAAACATCATTCCTGAGCAACAACATCAGCCCAGGAAAGGCTGGAGCTATAAATCGTTGGTTCCTGAGAGAGTAGCAGGAGAAAGCATTGCACCTGCTTTAGCACTGTCACAGTGTCTTGCCAAGGTATGCATCCACTGGGCTAGCCAGACAATTGGCTTGAAAACACTACAAGCTCTTCTATGTTTCATATTCATGGCCATCCAGTTTGGTTATTGAGCTCAGGGATAGATTGCCAATAAACATGACATTACTCAATCTGTGCATGCTCACTGGTATAAGTCAGAGAATAGCATTAAGATGGAAAAGACCTTTGAAAGCTGTCTGATTCACCTCACCATCCCAAGAAAAGCTAAGCTTAGGACAGGTTGCTTGGGGCTTGTGTCCCTGGGCCCACACTCCCACCTTCCCTGTGAATTATTTTTCACTCATATCTAATTAGAACTTGACCACTCACTTACTTGTTTGTGCTTTAATTACTTGCTCTGCATTTCTACATTTTTTAAAAATATTTTATTTATTTATTTATTTATTTATTTATTTATTTATTTATTTATTTACTGCTGCTTTCAGTTGCTTCTGGAAGCTTTTACAAGCTTCTAGAGCCCGCGGCTTCTACCAGTTGTGATTGGTTGTTAGCTGACTCCTGCTTGGATCTTAAATAAAATGCATCTACAGGGCTAGTCTTTGGCTGCTAGTTGCTTGATTGGGTTGATGAGCACTTGTAGTGGACATGCCCCTAGCTGGTAAGTGGCAACCTGTCAGAAGGGGCTGTCTACTTGTGGTAAGGGGCTGAAAAGTTCCTTAGAGGGGCTGTTGCAGTCTCCTTTCTTAACCAGATGTAGTTTCTATGTAGCTAGTAATGCCTATTGCAGGATTTCTCTTCTGTGGGCTCATCCAGACTCTTACTGAACACATGTAAACTTCTGGCACCAATGATGTTCTTTGGCAAGGAGTTCCATATCCTAATGACATACTGGGTTAATGCTGGACTGATGCAGGTTGGAACCTGCCTTCTGGTTATTTACTTGATATTTACTAAGAATACAGAGAACAAATTGTTACAAAGTCAATGCCACTCAGTTATACACTAGTAATATATCCTCTCTCAGTCATTTCTTTACCAGACTGAAGAGTCTTTGTTTACTTGACCGTTCCTCATAAGGAAGCCTTTTCAAAGCATTGATAAGGCTCATTGCCATCCTCTGAACCTGTTCAAGTTCAGATATTCAATATTCAATATTTTTCAAGGTGAGAGGATAAGACCAATATGCAATATGCAAGTTATCAATGAATCATGTATTACTGTGCTTGTGTTGCTTTCTCTTGTTTTCTTATACAATAATTAACATTTGCTTTGCCTTTTGGTCTGCTGCTGGGCTGGTATTTTCATGGAACTATGTATAATAATCCCCGATGTCTTGGTCCTGAATGCTAACACCTGAGCCTGTTGTTTATATATAAAATTAGGATTGCTCTGCTAACTCAACATGCATCACTTCATGTTTTTTTTTTTCTTGAGTTTTGTCTGCTTTGAGTGCCCAGCTGCTCAAACATAGGGTCTTTCTGTAGTTCTTTGCAGCTGCTCTTTGTCCTTACTGCTTCAAATGACTTTACATTGTTGAACTTCTAACACCTAAGTGCTTGTTCCCTTTTCTATCTTGTGAATGTTCAATAGTCACAGTAGAGATCCCTGCAGTATGTCATTAGTGACCTCCCTTCTTCATGAGGGCAGATCATTTACTCCTACATTTTGTTCCTATCTTTTAACCAATCATTTAACCATGACATTCCCTCTTATGCCATGGTTTCTCAGTTTCATTCAAAGCCTCAATGGAGAAATTTGTTGAAAGCCTCTTAGAAATACATGTAGACTTTTATCACTTGGATCATTTTAGATGCATATGATGACCTTGTTGGAGAATTCCTTGAGGCTTATGAGGTCCAATTTCATTTAACAGAAGGCCTGTTGATTCTCTCAAAGTATATTATTTTTATTCAGATGTCCATTAATTTTTTTCTTTACACTTTCTACAGATGTCAAACTTCCAGACACTTCTCTCATATCTTTCCTGTCATCCTTCTAAAATTTGGTACAATATTATGCTGCCCCCGATGCTCAAATCCCATGGTGATTTTTAAGTGAATGGTTATTCACTGCTGTGAGTAATTTGGCTCTTTGTCTTCTTGTCTTAGATGTCTTGGATGAATACTATTTAGTTCTTGCTATTTGATACTGTTCATAACGTCAAAACATCCAGGAAACTATACTGTAGTCATTTCAGTTTCAGACAGATCATTTGAGCCTTTCACAGAGGAGGATTCTGGCAAGAAAATCTCCTCTCTGCCACATTCGAAGAATGCTGCTTCTCAGAAACAGTGTTATCTTCTCTGAATGTTTCTCTTGGAATATGTGTATTGACCTTACAGACTTTTTGAAAAGATTTCTGCTCTTGATGTTTATAGAAAAAAGTTTAGATTCCTTTTGCTTGTAGTTTCTTGAATTCTTATTTGGTTGACTTACGTTGTTTTTATGTTTAGTTTATCAACAGTTGCTTTTTTGTTTTGTTTTGTTTTGTTTTATTGTGTCCAATAAACTAGAGGGTGCACTATAACATTTTAAGATCTCTAAGGAAATATAAATATGTTTAAATATATTAAATATGCTTATTTAATTTCACTTAAGTATTTTATTTGATTAAAGTTTTTTTATATATATATTTTATTTTTTTACAATAGTTTGTATAATGGCAGGTACACTTCTTTGCTGAATATGGAAGGATTAAATTAGATGCTTAAATATTTTGCTGAATAGGGGCTTAAATCATAATTCATAATAGTCTAAGTGATAGTTAATGTATCAACTATGAAGAATAAAATTTGCCCCAAACACCTTGCACATTCTGATTAAAACCAGATGAATATAGCAAAGCTCAATTTAGCAGACTTTATTTTTTTTTTCCTTCTTTAACAAATACTTAGAGTTATGCATACTTTTAATTACAAGGTAGCATACATTACAACAAAAATTATCCTGAAACCTGTTTTCCTTTTGTTTCCAGTCAGTTTTTAGCCTTGCAAATCAAGGGATTTGAAGTGGTTATCATTTTCTTCTTTTCATTAATGTTAATTAATTGTAATGCCCCTGTTCAGATAGAGATTTCTCAGGTAAACTGAAACTCTCTTGTTTGGCGGACTAGTTTTAGATTTGCTGTACCTTGTCTAGATCTCAGGTCTTTCTTTTCAATTAGTTTTCCTAGGGTTCTCAAGTTTTACGAGATAGTGGAATAGTAAACAGGTGTTCAGGCTTCAAGCCCTAATGCTTCTGATTAAAGCCATGAAAGATTTGCTTTCCTGTTACAACTTTCAGTTGAAGCAAACATGCCAATTCAGGGTTTTCTTCATGAAGAGATTCTTCATTGTATAAAGAAAAAACAAACCCCTATATTTATTCAGTTTGCTTTCTTTAGAGATTAAATGAACTTGGAATATAAACTGCTTACTTTACAGCTATTTACTTGGCTTATTATTTTCCACAATTTACCAAGGATTTCTAGCAATATATTCCACACATCTAATCAGACTATCTCCAAGATAGCTCTTCAGACATGCAGCATTCAGTTACTTGATTAACAATAAGCTCTGTATTTCAAATATTCCTACATAGACAGAAATAAAAGTTACATGTTTACAGCCTTGATGTGAGACAGGCTAGCTATAGCACAAATTTGGACAAATGTAGTTAAAAATACTGTCTTGATAGTAGAATATACCTTCTTGATACACAACAGGTGTGTCCCTAAGGCAGGTATGCATACATGAATGACGGACCTTTGATTCCACAGTATTGAAATATGAGCCATGTGACATGCTGGTATAGGCACTCAGAAAAGGTTTTTAGCATCATCCTGAAGAGCTGCAATTTTATTCTGCTTTGTAGAAACTTTTTACACCAGACAAATATATTCTAAAAAGGTCTTGTCTCACATGTATAGGCAAGTCTGGGACTGGCTTGATCAGTTATATTATAAAATAATAATAATAATAATAAAAAAAAAACCTTTGTAGATGTCTGTTTATTGTTGGCTGCTTTGATCCCTAGAGAGGCTAGAAAGAAGCCTACTGTTATCAAGACTAGTAGCTGATACCAAAAATAAAAATAAAGTGTTGGCTAATGCTTTTTGATGCTGGAGATGGCTTTGGGATAATTATGAAGGCATGAAGGTTACAGTAACAATGTGTTATTGAATCTTCTAGATCAACAACATATTTAGTGAAGGAAGTATTAGTGATATATGTTTAGTTTAAATACATGTGTATAACATGAAAATCGTCAAAGTTTAAGGCAGCGTATAGAAAGAAAGGTTCTGAAGTAAGATTACAGGGGGACTAATTAATGCTAAAACTCTACAGAGTGTGGGTGATTATTTTTGGTGTAAGTACTTGGTTAGGCTTGGTTGTACATTCAGTTTAAAGCTGAGGTGCTAAGGTTTAGAGTGGGGGCTGGAGGTGGCAAAAATTTGCTAAATGGATGTACAGCCTATAAAATGAGGTGAAGGATTTGGTAGGATGTATCGAAAGTAGAACCGATGTGCAGGTTACATTGATTTATCTTCCAGATAAATGATTGCCATCAGTGGCTTATCAAATATAACATCCTCGAGCCTGTCAAAATTTTCAGCATTATCCCATTGCCAGTTAATTTCCCCTAACCCAGACTGTGTTCATTTTTCCCATACAACACTGATCAAAACAGTTGGAGACTTTGGCCTCCAGACTAGACTTTGGCAACTTCATTTAAGTGTTAAATTTTATTTTTCCTTTCCAAATTAAAGATTGTGTTCTCATTGTCTCCTGACTCCTACTGAGTTTCCTTCTCAAGAAGCAAGATGCTACTTATTCCTTAATGGAGATGCAGATAGTGCTAATACCACCCCTCTGATGGGTTTGGAAGAGAGTGGAAGCCAAACACTACCTGCTGCCTCTTACAGATTTATTTAGTGTGCCATGGCTCTTGGCTCCCTCTTCTGTGGCAGTCTTATTCTGGGAAGCTGAATAGAGGTGAATGAGCTGTCATGTCACACTATGAATTGTTAACTTGTACTTTGAACAGTGGTCAGGGTAAAGAGAGTATTTTGTTTTAAAAACATTTCATTAATGTGTTTAATTCCTTTTCATCTTAAATTTAGTCTACCCCTTTCCCTTTCCCTTTTCTCTTTTCCTCTTCCTCTTTTTTCTTTTCTTTTTTTTTTTTTTTTTTTTTTTTTTATTTTTTTTTCTTTTTCTTTTCCAGTTGCTTTCTCACACCAGAGTCAGGGTCATTTGAATTTCAGGCAGAGATGCACAGTTCTAAAAAAGAGTTCTTTTAAAGAAAAAATTAGTCAGATTTATACATTTGAATTCCTGTTTGCACCCACAAGTAGTGTTTTTTCATTAAGTGTTTTCCATAAAACAGAAGACATTGCTTGATATCTCCAGGCTTTAACAATTCTAATAGGAGGTTAGTAGCTCTCATTTGTAGAGATAGTCTCCATATAATGAATAAGAAAATCCAAGGCAATGAAATTAATGAGAGAAAAAAAGTGTTAAGAAATCAATGACAAGTCAATGACAGCTGAATGCAATCCATATAAATGGGACTAGTACTAAGATTCATCTCTGAAAGCCTCAACTAGAGAATTAATCTGAACTTCCTGAACTCTTCACTTTTATTTCTACTCTTTCTTTATATGCATTTTATTCCTGTCAGGAAAGCCTCTCCTCTTCCAATAGTTTTACAGAAGACGTAGCAAACTAACAGACATGTACAGTGACTTCTGTACAACTAAAAATATATATATATATTTTTTAAAAAAGTTGGTGCCATCTAGAGTCCTTGAGGATTAGACAATTTGCTTTTAAAGAATGTGTTCGACTGCATGTTCAAAAGTGTTTTCTTATATATGTTGTGTTATGATAATATTAAATATGGCATGATTAAACAGCAGCCAAAATAAGCTGGCTTCAGCAAAGAAGTGGTTTTTAATTTATTGATTACCATGAGATCCAGGGGTAGAGTTCTATAGATGTACCTTGGAATACATGAGCATTGTGCTACACAAATGATGAACTTCAGTGCATTACATTACACTCTCTTTAGTGACTTGAGTGTACTATTTCACCATGACAGCAATTACACCCATCTTCTATAACATGATTTTGCAGCTCTGCTGTCATGTATACCACTTGCTTTTAAACAAAACAATAGCCTATAAAATTAAGTATGTAACATAAGGAGTATACAGTACAGCGTTCTTTAGGTTGTTGTGTCTCCATAGACTGGTTCAATTGCAGCAAAACACCAAAAATAAATTGAGAGGGAAAAAAAAAAAAAAAAAAAGGAAAGAAAAAGAATTAACACCCAGTTCCAAACATAAGTGGGGACTTGTGCTACCATCAAGAGTGGTATAATTGTATGTTTGAGTATACCAATGCATTTTCCTGGGTAGATATGCTTTAATTATATTTTTAAATTTCTGTTGATTTTTCTTGTTACTGGTGGCCAAAGTGTGATTGAATGTAATATCTAGTTTATGAAGCAGGGCCCTGAAATAACACTTACACATATCAGCTCAGTTCACATTGACACACAAAATCTAAGTAGGAATTTCCAGCAGCATCAAAGTAACTAATAAATCTTTCCCCTCTTAGGAAGTTAACAGGAGATTATCAGTCAAAAAAGGATTATCTCTATCCGTCAGGATACTGCCTCATGTTACACCTTTCCTTCACAGGGATATATTGGAGTAGCTTACTGGTACATACTGTGAATTTAAAACACGTTCTCTTAAGAGTAAATATAGTTGTATTTACATTTTTTTTTCACATCAACCTAGATGTTACTACATCTGATATTAGTACATCTCTGTAGTTACATACATACATATAAACCCATGTAAATACTTGTAGAAATTTTAATATATATCAAATACATCTGCAGCTGTCTATCTAGATTATTTTGCGGGGGGGGGGGGGGGGGAGAAGAGAAAGGGAGAGAGTGTTGAAGCATTTTATTCTCAATAAATATTCTGTATTTTCATACTATTTTTTAATAAAAACATTGACACTCCCCCCTCCCCTCCCCGAGATCTACTGACGTCTTTTAATTTTTAATTAATCATATTCTACAGGACTAACATATCATTTTTATAGATAGGAAAGAAAAATGCTGTATGTACTAGAAGTAAAATAAGACACAGACTGAATTTGAAACTTAAAAATGTTGAGAATTTTAATATTTTAGGAAAAGTGTTAGACGTATCTTATATTCCAGTTATCTACCTTTGAATGGTCTTGTATGAAGTCAGAGATAGTTTTATAATCAGTTTTGCATTATGCATATTAAATAAATGGTGGGTTTTCATCAATTTAAAATTAGGAAATCAGTATTTCAAGTTTATCTTTAAATGAAGTATGGCAACACATGGCAATATTCCTGTGAGGTTAATTTTCATATGACTGTCAGGAGATAGATATTTCAGTGTTATTCTGTGTTTGTTTGGCTATATATGTAGAATTTTATTCAGATATCAGGCCAAACCCTAAGATTAGTGTGACCATCACACTCTTATCCTGAAAATGAAAGAGAATGAGCTTAACCGAAGATAAAATATTTACATATTTGGCCATAATGATTTCTCAATCTGCTTCTTGCTTTTTCACCCTGGGACAGCAACACTCTGTTGTTCAGCACTGACTTGTTTCTACAGTCCAAGGACAAATGGTAGAGCACTGATGAAGACAAGTAGCAATATGATCATCTCATTGGTACACTGCAGCATGTGCTGTCTAAGAAACCCACAAAAGCCTGAGAACTTGTGGAAGGCTACAATTTGTGTTTATCATTCATATTTTATGGATAACAAGTCTTATTTTCTGTTGTGAAAGTAACAGCAAGCAATAGCTGGAAAGCTGTCAAAATCACTGAAGTGTTTAGCAGTGTTATTCCAGTGACTATGCTGAGCACTATCTGTGGAATTCAAAGCCATAAAACATATGTCAGGTCCTTTGCTTATCTGTTTAAAATGGTTGAAATTTTTGTCTGAATAAAAAGGTGTAAGAAATCAAAAATAAAAGGACATATGAAGACTGTAAACAAATACAAATTATTTTTCAGTCCTCTGTTAACTTGGACATCTTGGCATCAAATGCCAAATTATTCAGAAAAAAAACAATCACATAATGATAGAGGAAAGTGTCTGAAAGAGCTTGAAAAGTCAAAAGGACCATCCCTTTTTTGTAAGCTGTTATCAACTGTCTTGTCTTTTCCAAAATTTACCTGACTCTAATGTTACAAAGCTTTTCATAATGTCTGACTTTAGTCTGCCTTGCTATAATACTGTGTTTCACTGCTGTTTATTGTGCTCTTGTGAACACTGAAAGCATGACCTTCCTCTTTTTAGTAGTTTCTTACACCACCTGCACTGCTGTGACTTGCTCAACTCAATTCTTCAGTCTGTCTTTTTAGATAAGGAACAAGTACTTGTGCTCACAGGGGTAGAGACCTGCTATCTCCTTCATACTAAGTAATATTCTTATCCTTAACACTTAAGACACTTCTAGCTGAACTGTACAGGCTCCCACAGACTAACTGTTATAACAGAATTCTTAAGTTGAGAATGTTAATGTGGATGTTCCTTAATAAAAAAAAAATAAAAAATAAAAAATAAAAATCTACTTCATTCTGTGTCAAAACTTAAGAGATTTTCCTAATACAGTAATATTGAATAGTGAGTAATTTTGTGAATTTATCACAAAATGATCTATTCCCAGGTCAGAGTATGAGTAATTCTAGGCATATGGTAATATCCCTTAAGAGAGAACATAGGTGGTGTCATATCCTGAATATATCCCATAGGTGAAGCAAATCCTCAAAGTTCAATGTTATAATGCTCTAGATAAAACATTTATTGGAAAAAAAAAATAATGGGGGAAAATTATATTACAGTAATGTCTTTAAGAAGCATATCTCTTCATCATACACTCAAATAATTTTCAGAGACTGAACATATATAAACCTCATCTTTTACCTCCAGTAGAGCATCTTCCTTTCCCCTCCATCCAAAAAAAAAAAAAACAAAAAAAAACAAACAGAAGAGAAGCTGGATGAGTTCAAGCTGTCACACCTCTTTTATAGTCAGAATTTTGAGCAGAAAAGTTTTGTGCATTAAAAGTCAGGTGAAATTGCAAAGGTATGAAGATCAGACATGATTTTATGTTCAGAAAGGCTAAGCAAAGACCTAAATCTCATTCAGGTGAGATGCACATAAAAAGCAGAAAAAGCTCAAATAATATCAATTATTAAACCTAATAGAGAGAAGAAACCAAATGACATTGAGAGAGCACACACTGTTCCTCATTCCTAGTACTTGTTATTCCCATTTTCCCTCTAAATAGACTTTGCTCCATCCAATTCTAGACTGCTTACCAATTTCATCTGTACTTATGGCAGGCAGGTGGTATTTGGCAGTAGGCCAAATATTCTTATTTCCTGAACAATAACTGCATGATGGTGCTGCAAGGCCAAGTGGAACAAAGAAGAGTCTGCAAGACTAGATATAGAGGACTATGACCTATCCAAATGCATCCTCTGTGCTATCGGGGAAAAGGAAGGCTAGCAGAAAATGTTTTGTACAAGCAAATGAAAGTCTTTCTCTGAGACTTGAAATCAGTGTTGTCTGATTCATTCTTATTCTACTTACCTACATACTAAATTACTATCTTATTTCCTCTGTAACTTTAAGGGTATAATAATATTACCAGTACACTGAACATTGTTCAATAAATAATCTAGACAATGGTAAAACTGGATAAAGTCAGCACGAGTCATGTAGCAGACTCCATTCAGAAACAAACTATCTTCTATTATCCTGTCAGTGACAGAAATTCAGGGTCTCTCTTGCTGCATTGGAGCTATTGGCAACATGTCCATCTCTATGCATAGCCCAGTAAAAAGGTAGTAAGTCTGGAATGAACTTGACTTTTCTTTCTTGTACTCTGTGTATTACCTGATACTCCCAAGAAACCCCATCTCTTTGTAACAGGTGGGACACAGCAGTCTGGTAACTACTTTGTCTTCTTTGTAACATAGATGTGTTGACATCTGTCTCAAGTTAAGGCAGTGCTTCCTTGAGAAACTTAACCTTCAGTCTGTTGCTAACAAAAATCACCTCAATCACCTTGGCATATAAAGCTAGTAGAAACTGAAAAACAGGCCTGTCTTGTATATGGTAATCCTGATACAAATGAAATGGCCAAGGCTGCACTTAAATATAACCTGGGAATTAAGGCATGTATTTTTCTATCATCTCTGTATAGGCAGTACATAAATAATATATAACAACTAATTCATCTACTTGAGGTAGCTATACATATTTGCTTTAACTTGAAGAGATTGAGTCAGCAGCAGCTCAGCATATAAATGTGGGAAAATAATCATCAAAATATAAAATTTAAATTCAAGATTTTCTACCAGAAAGGAGACCCAGAACAGTGTGAACAGTGAGAGAGACTGCTCAGTAATTGTCCACAGCGTGCATAATTGTTGTCGATTTTAGGTTAAGTCTCATGTAGGTAATATTGGAATAAACTAATTTCAATGTATGTATAACAACAGAGAAAAGATAATCTGAATTCAGTACAATTCCTTCAATTCCTTTTTTTTTTTTTTTTTTTTAACAGCTGTAAGTTCTAGTAGCAGTCCTATTTCATATTTGTATATGTAGACCCTGTATAAACACAGAACGTGGTGATCCCAGCTCCAAGGGGCTTTAGAGTATAATATAAAGCATAGGTCAAGGTAGAATAGATGAACATGAACATAGTGTGATGAGTGTAATGAGGCCAATGTGATGCATTCCAGACCCAGGTTCTAAGAAAGCATGGTAGCAATTTAGCTGCTGGAAGGATATTAAGAACTTTTCTGGATTTTCAGAAGAAGCTTCCCCTACAGCAAGGACATAATGGGAGAAGGCACAAAGAGGCTTTGCTTGAACACACTGCAGACGCACAGTAGAGGCTGGTATTACACATTGGTTGAAAGTGATCATTCAACAGTCAACAGAAGAGAAAGATTTCAACCATGAAGAACATCTCAGGCAAACTGACTATGTTTGCTTTAAGACAGAAGAACATGGGGGGAGAGGAAGAACATTAGAAGATGTTCAGAACTCACACTTTAAGCACATGCATTTTTACCTCAAAATTGGGCAGTCAATGGGAATTCTTCCTCTTTTTTTTAGCTCAACTGATTAACAATGACTTTATCAGTTGTTAAAACTGCTGTAGTCAATGGTGTGTCATTGCCCTAAACAGAAGAAAATATACAAAGGACAAAGGAAGAATAAGTTTGGCATAAAGTTGGGCTCCTGTATAATATTTCATATCAACCCATTGTTTGTGTTGACTGACAGCATAATTCTAGCATATGCAGAAAGTGCTATGACCCACCCTGAAAATATTCCATTGGAAATGATGAAACAGATTAGGATTCAAGGTTCTTTGATTTTGGAATTAGTGGGTCAATCCACTGTAGTGGCTGCTAAATAGTATGTAGAAGTCTAACTCTCTGTTTTTAATTACTCTGTTAGGAACAGCTACATAATTACAACATTAGAATGATCATAATGGGCCAGTCCTGTTTTGGTTCTTGGCTACTCTACTATAGTAGTATGAGCATGCTCTGTATATGGTTTTCCTCTCTGCCTTGAAAAATGTCATGGTCTTATTACAGGTTATATTTACCACTCTTGTTTTTAAGAGAAGGAAAAATGAATTTCAGATCTTTTCTGGCCTAAAGATTAACATCAGCTGAACCTATGTAAATTAAGACAGAATTAGACATACAAGATGAAATACTTAAAGTCATTGTCTCTCAGAAAGTGTTATTCCATACCTGGTCCTAGCATCAACTTTTAACCGTCATCTCTGCACTTGACAAGACTATTGCTACAGACAGCTGTCATATATATAGTTTGTTACTTTGATCTGGGATTGTCACATCATGTATTTGATATCTGTATTTTGACATGCCAGACTTTGCAAGTTTTTGTAGCTGTGTAGCTGCACAAGCATATGAGGATTTCTTTTCCAGTAGTGAAAAATGCGTGAAAACTGAAAGGTAAAAGTGGTAGTACAAACAGTATGCTACATTAAGTCCTCCTGTCCACATGGAAGAATTTCTTAGTGATTACTGAGGAATGATGAGTTAAATTGTAGTAGATTTCTTAATAAATATTAATGTAATTAAAGTGGAATGCATAAACAAATGCAATCCACTAATGTCCTGCTGATTATATGACTCAGCCTTATCATATACCAGATCAAATTTACCTCCTCATTATGGTCTTTTTGGTAAATGTAGGTCAGCTATGCACATAAATCCTTGTTTTCCACTGTTAGTACATCTATGTCGTAAGAAATGTAGTTTGGTTCTTCCTTCAGTGAATATTAGGGGTTTGTATCTATGTACAGTTTTTATCTATGTACAGTATCTCTGGTTTACATTATGTTTCTCACCAAAGACAAATCTGAAGTTACTGAGTATTCTTCCTCCAGGAATAGGATTGTAACAAAGCTCTCTCTTCTCTGTAGCTTTAAAAAATGAAGCACATTATTTCCTTCAGCACACTTTCAGTTAGCTCAAAGATGGGTCTCTCCAGCTAGTCTGGTAGATACAACAGTGCAGAAAGAACCACTGCTGTGATTATCCACTTATGAGATCTAAAAAAAAATACAGAATCATGGTAATTCTAGGCATTTATGTGTTGCTTCTCTCTTTCTAGACATTTCCTTCCTGTGTATTCCATGAATTAAAAATCTAGAGTAGAAAGGCATCACGGGATTTTCTAAAACTCTGCAGAACTGGATATAAGGTATTGCACAGCATAGGAGGAACCAAAATTACATATTTGCTGCCAGCTTTTATCATGTTTATCCACCATTATCTGTTCTTGTATATTCCTCCAGGAATTCTGGGAATCACCATATACCTGTTTAAAACATGCTGCAAAATGTACTATGAAAAAAGTAGAAAACACCAAAAATAATGGATTGTGGAATCTGCATATCTGAATCATTCCTATTATCAGCACTCAGACAGTTCATAGATGATAACATGATGTTTTAGAAAAATCTGCTTAAGTTAATATCATTTTCAGCTGAGAAATCAAGAATTCATACTTTTTTGATTATGATATAGGAAGGATAAATTCTAACTGTGTTCTACTGTGCTAACAGAGACCATTTACCATGTTACTCTGTTAGGCAGATTTTCAAATCTTTAAAACTCTGAGCACATCTTGTGCACATCTTGTGCTCTAGGCCAGTAAATCAAAAGTAGATTTGCCTGTTGGTTAAGACAAGTGAAGATTCTTTCCTTGGCTCCAGACCTAAGAGGGACATCTTCAGATCATCAAGAAGTGATGATCTCATTAGAGAAAGCAGACCTGTCATACTCCACTCTTTAATGTTTTTACATTTTAAGACACTCCCGCTTGGAAGAGGTTTGCTGAACTCAACAGTTTTATGTGGTGCTAATCTGGAAGCTGCACACTGTGTACAACAAAAGAAAACCCTTTATAACTCCTTTCTTAGATTTCCCTGGACTTTAGGGGGTCTATTTAATTGGCAGTGCTTCTTTCCTCCTCACCCTGTTGTGAGTTAGAGATTGCTGCAGTTCCTTCATGTATGTGTGCATGCATACATGTTTATATTCAGGGTGTATAGTTTGTCTGTTCACTGTTTAGTTTGCCCAAGGTACTGAAAATCTTAGTCTAGATGAGAAGCTTCATGAAGAGCTTCAGTATCTTTTGTTTGACCATCACTGTTTTTGGCAGCTTTGTATTAAAGACTGTTAATGCTACAGTCTATGTCTTCCTCAGTGCTCTGGGATGATGGTGAATAAGAAGATGCATGGGCCAGGAGATTGAGCCTATGAGTGAAATCACAAAACCATGGTTTGGGTTGGAAGGGACATTAAAGATCATCTGGTTCCAAGGCCCCTGACATGGGCAGGGACATCTTCCACTAGACCACGTTGCTCAAAGCCGTGTCCAACCTGGCCTTGAACTCTCCCAGGGGTGAGGCAGCCATGCTGTGTCCCAGTCGCAATGCCAGTATGATTTTAGGCAGGTTTTCCAGTATTATCTCCCCACATTTCTAGCTCATAAATATGTGGTTAGAATTAATGAATTAATATCAGTGCTGGGAAAATATGCCAATATGTATGCTTCTAGAGTTATGAACAACACAGATGAATTCACCTTCATTCATTAAAAGGAAATGTGCTGTTAAAAAATATGTACATAAAGGATAAAAAATGTCCATACTAAACCAAACAATTTTTAACCGTATTTAGGTCTGATGTCTTTCTGTCTAGAAGGCTTAATCTTTTCATACGGAGCTATACAGAAAAAATAATTTTTTTATAGATTACGATTACAGTCTAACTTGATTTATTATTTGGCTCATGTTGTTGCTGAGAGCTGGGCTGTTAATTTTGCTGGATGTTTTTTTTGTGTGTGTGTTTGTTTTGGTGGTCTATCTTGTTCAGTTTCTCATTGTATTTTCTGCCTCCTAAAAATTCTTCATGCTTCCATGTCAGCTAGGTACTACAATTTGTAACTCAGCTATGTACTACAATTTGTTGAGGATGTAGCAGTAGAAAAAGCATTACCCCTTTCAAATGTGACATTTGGTGTATTACCTGCATGTGCAGTATTGTCAGGGGTGTAGTTTCTGACCTGCAATGCATTATCTGCTCTACTGATTTTAGGGCTGTTTATCACCGGTGACATATTTCTCTCCAGGAATCTGCCATTTTTCTTGTGCCTGCTTTAAAATACTAAATGCAGACATACGGTCTGAAACTAAGTGCAAATCTAAGAGTGGAATGAAAACAGATTTTTCTTCTTTTTAACAATTCCCTTCAATGTTGTTAGCTAAACATGGTGCTGGGTAAGCTTCTTTTGCTACGGTAACAAATATCATGTTAAAGAACAGAGGCACTGCAAGACTGAAATTAATTATGTATGCTTTATGCTTGTCCAACTAACCACACTGTATTCCCAATGAAATACTTAACACATCTGTTCACTCCTAACGTCAAATAAGATCACTATAATTTGAGACTTATTTCAAACAGAGAATAAAAGATTTTGTTACATCTACAGTAAAGCTATTCTTTTTGAGGGTGTTTTTTTCATTTGTATGCTGTGATTGTGCACTACTTAATTCAGTCAAAAATTCTAATTGAGCTTACTGGCAGACTGCCTGATATTTGGCACAGTAGGAATCTTTAAGTCTGAGCCTTTGGGGATGTTTTCAGAGTAACGTATGTCTTCTATTTCATGCTTTATTGTGGCAGACTGATGAGAACTTTTAAAGCAAATGTTAAGACAGTCGACATAAAGTAACTCACACTGGAGTTTGTTCTCCCACTGTTGCTTTTTAAATGATAAATATCAAATACTCTATTTCATTTAGAATGAGTGAGTATTTGATATGATTTTAATAATTCTGCTGCAATGGCTAATTCAGTCATGGAGCAAGAGGTTAAATGTGAAAAAGCATCTAACAGGACTGATTTCTGGCTAATCAAGCCCTGCTCTAGAGTCGGTACCTGAAGGAGTTGAACAGGGTAGTCATTACTTGACAGAGCAGTGTGTGTCATGGTTTAAGCTAACATAATAGGATAAAATTAAGAAATACGAATATTTAGGCAAAAGACAAGACTACTTCCTGATATTAATATCTGTTCTAGTTTAAATGGTCCCTCAAGGAAAAAAAAAAAAAAAAAAAAAAGCTCCTAGCAGGGAATATTTAACACCATGCTGAACAATATGCTAATCCTCACAGGAACATTACTGAATTGTCAGCAGGACGAACTTCCATTTCTGTTTCTTTTAATTTCAATCTCTCTTAAAGTTTTTGTGTGGTAGAATGTACTGCTTCATTTTCTTGCATTCTTTAGAATTGCCATGTCTAAAGGCTGGAGAATCAGCTACTGCTCTAGAACATCCTTTGCTTTCTTCTCATTGCCCTTTTTTTTCACAAGTAGACCTGTCGATGAATGGCTCTAACAAACATTTGAGATCAATTTACTTAGTTACATGCTAAGTATCTCCATGCTATCATCTGGATGTTTACTTATGACCTGGAATCAATTCTCCAAGCTCCCGGACTCATGAACATAGTACAGAAACAAAAATTGTTCTTTGAAGACATGTCATCCCCTCTACCCTGCCAGGAAGAAGCTGGAGGATTTACTTGAATGTCTGTCCCATTTTTGCCTCTAGAAACATGGAGATAATTCCTCTTATATAGAGTTTATGTGAAACATGATATCAAAATCATGCCAAGTTTTTTATTTTTTATTTTTTTTTTTAATTCTTGAAAGCATTTTAGGCAAGATAACAGCTTCCTAAATTTCAGTCAGTGGACTTTTATAAATCTAGGGTGTTAAATGCATCTGTTTGTTAGCACTACTTGCCACTACTCTATTTATAAACTTATTTTAAAATATGTTCATACATTGTGAGAAAAAAAAACAAAAAACTACATTTTAAACTTTGAGATTGATGACCTTAAATGTATGAAGTTACTTTAACTGATTAAATGAAAATCTATTGTTAGGGGAAAATATATTGTTGGTAAACAAATTCAAATCTAATCCTCCATCTTGTGTTCTGCTACAACTTGCTTGAGGTCTTACAAGGACAAATGTCCTTTGAAGTTCTTGTCTGTGGTGCCTTGCAATTTTTTCCTCTTGAACTCAATAGTCTTTTGACATATGGATAGCCACTGAAATATGTAAAGTCACTTGTATGGTCTAAAACTGTCTGTGGTCCTAAGAAAATCTTTAACAGGCTATACATTGTTGGGAACTAGTACAATTTGAAAATTATCCAAAGTCATCTAAATCCTTTAAAAAGATAAGGACGTTGGGTCAAATTCATAGCATTCAGAAAAACAGTGAAAAAACAGTCCAAATCAAGAATTCTAGGTGCTAGGTATCCCAGTGGGCAAACAGGTCTAATTTTAGTCCCCTTTTGCTTACACAGTTGTGGCATGACTTCATGGTCATGGTGTTGCCACTCCTCATGCGTGGCAAACATTTTAGGCAAAGTAACATTTTGTGTCTTCATTGTTTTTTGTTATTAACCCAAATATCATAGATACTTCTGTCCAGTTTATGTATACATGGTGAAGGAAGTTTACTGTGAGATTCCTAATGTAGTTGGTGAACAACGAAGTATTGTTCATATATTAGTCTCCGGTCTTCTCTCTCCTTCTTAAGATACTGAACCTTGTTGTTGAGTTCAGTACTATTGTTGACATTAGTACTGTTGTTGAGTTCAGTATTCAGTGTTGAGTTCAGTTGAGTATTGTTTTTTCATGTCCATTCTCCACATGCACACACCCAACAACTCTGGAGAGTTTGCCAAAGAGCTAACTCAGGAGAGGATTTTATTTGTCACTTTTTTTTTTTTTTTCCAAGCTATTACCTAATTTTATGGAAAGTAAAATAATAATAAAAGAGATGTATGCTAAATACTGTTGGAAATACCTTTTTTTTTCTAAGGTATGATCCACATTTTAAAGGAGATAAAATTGAAATGCTCCCATTAACTGTAGTATGAATTATGTGACTACTCGAATGCGTGTGCAATTCAAGAAATTAAGTAGAAGCTGTTTGCACATCTGTGATCACTGCAATTTTACTGTAAAATATTATTTCCTGATGTAAAAAAAAAAAATCTATCAAAATAATATAAATCATGATATAATTAAAATAAATTTACTCTTCTAATAGCTATGTTGTGTAGTATGTGTGCTATAAATAAAAGCAAACATTTCATGACTTATGAGGATTTGTGAATGTATTAGATACAATGGATCTGACTCAGATAATTATCTAATTTTCCAGAGGGAGTCAAATGAACATTATATATATCAGCATATACAAAATAGCATAAAATGTGTTATTTTTTCAATAATCGTGAACCTTTCAATTAAATATGCACATATTATGTAATGATTAACATCCTTTTATAATTGCTGTGTCAATACTGACAACCTCTTTATTCAAAACAGGTTTGAAAGAAGAAGTGGAACAATACTTATTGTGCTGTCTGTTAACATAGAGGAAAAAATCAAAACCATATTTACTTTACTTTGTTCTTAGAAAAAAACAGCTTTTTTTTTTTTTTTTTTCTCCTGTTTTATTATAAAACTACTTATATTGATGTAGTCCTGATATAAATATGACACTATAGAATATGCAACCAAATGGATGTAACTCAATCTGTAATTCACAATTCACTTGTTTTTCCATAAGAGCAATTTGAATTGGGTTATATCCTACACTGCTCAAATTTCCCATGTCTCTCTTGCATGCTTCCCTGAAGCTGGGTTTCAGGTTCTTATGCCTTTTACTGCAGCGTTGGTCCCTGTCTGTTTAGGACCCTGAGCAGGCTGTCAGTGCATGTGATCTTTGCAGCAGGTGGACCTCCATAGAGAATGGACAATTGCAACCCCACAGATACACCTGACTTTCTTTCAAGGTACATCATGTGGATTTCATTTACTGAGACAAAACAAAACTAAAAATCAGTTTTTAAGGAAGTAACCTTGATGCTCCACTGTATTACATGCTGCTTACTATCAATCAATTACTATCAATCAATGTCTCGGACATACTAGTATGAGTAAATATACTTGTCAAAAGCAAAATATGTTCATGTAAAATTCATACAGTCTAATGAGAGTCTTCATTTCATTAACAGCTAGTGGGATGTAGTTCCTTCATTTGGATGCAGTAGGGGAATAGAATAAATAGAATCATAAATATACATTTCTAATATGTTGACTATTTCTTGAAGTGTGTAGGATCTATTGCTGGAGGTGGTACAAAGAACATTTGTTTAAAAGAGTTCAGTAACTTCATTGGTATATGTGAGCATGTAAAGTGCTACAATGTATTATAATGTACACAAAATCCAATATGCTCTATACACAATCCCATCTGTTTTAGATGTGATGATTACTGATCACAGCAGCCAGCACAAACAGTGTAAACAGTTAGCTACATACAAACCAATATATTCCAATTACAAGTAAATACATTTCATATACAATCCAATTAGTTGTTATAGAGACTCTTGCATTTAATATATGTAACTGATTTGTTTTGAATTACCAATTTAAGTAGACCATTATTTAATAGACAAGCCAATATATTTGAGGATAGAAAACATCATATCATACGACAGAAACTATATAATAAAATTAAAATAGTACTTCAAAGTACAATTTAAATTTATTAGTTTCATAAATAAAATAATTTCATAGGGGAGAAGGTATCTTGGATGCTGTCAGTCATCTTACCAATCCTTCTATGGTACTTGATTTGTAGGAACTTATCTCTAAATCTATGTGAAACATGATAGATATAATTAGGACTTCACATAACCACAAATTTCACTAGGAAATTTAGATCAGAATACAAAGACTTAGCTATCACATGAACTTTCACACTGGCTCAAATTAGCAACAGAATGACTGCAGAAAGTCTTATTCACGTGAAGGCAGAAAAGAATGAAAATCATACATTATGGTACTAGAGGTTTAAGAAGCTAATATCTTTGGGAAAGACAAAGCATTTCCAGAAACACTGAATAGCTTCAGGAAAATAACAATTAAAAGAAAAATAAGACTCTTCACAGGAGTTTGATCAAAAGATCTATTTAAATACAGTAGGAGTTGGGAAAAAAGATCCTCCTCTTTTTTTCTTCTTTGATGGTAGTTAAAATTTGATTCCTGAACTGGGAAAGACAACACAAGTGGCTACACAAATCTCGCAGTAGCAACTGCTATTCTGGGGAGACATTACAATCCAGAATCACAGTATGATGGATAGTGTCCTAAAAGTAAAATCACACGATGTTTCCTCTACAGTACAGAGACTGAAGCATAGGATGTTGACAGCTAAGACAACTCAGAATGTCTGGGCTTAATGTAGCTACATTAATTTTGGGCAGATGAATTCTGAAGCAGAGCATTAGAGCAGGTCACAAAAAATGTTCTGTGGAATTCTCTAGGAAGAGTTTTCTTGGAAATTTTCTCTGAAGGTGAAAATTCACATTGCATCAGAGGCATGTATAACAATTACTTCATTATCTTAAAGGTAATTACTAAAGGTGTAGCTTTTTAGATTTCTTAGTATTAAAGTCAGCTTTGGGGTATGATGACTGTGTTTAGCCAACAAAAATCTAGCATGTATCAGCTTGAAAATCTCAGAGTGGTAGGAAGAGATTTGCTGTTGGTTGAGTTAAAATAGAAGAAATTTCCAGTTCTCTTCCAGTCCTCTTTCTTCTTTTGTAACTGCTGTGATTATTCCAGATGGCTGCATCCAGCTCATAAACAGCATTTTATCTAGTCTAGCAGAATTGAAAGTAGTAGCTTTGTCTCTGGTAATAGTTAATAGATAAGCTCCTTTCATTTTAGAGATGTTATTCTCAGCATTAGTAAATTCACAGTTAGATGTTTTCTCACTCCCACTGAATATGCAGAATGTGACTCTTAGAACTGCCTTAACGGCTCCCCAAAGAAAGAAGATGACACAAAAGGGGAATTTATTTCAAAGAAAAATTGTATTGCTTGCAAAAGAAAATGAATAAACTCGGAAATTCCTAGCATAGAAGCATTAAAACTCCTTAACTTAAACTTATCATCCCTCTTTCCCATTCTAGTCCAATCTCTGAAGAAGAGCAAAATGATCTGAAAAAGCTCCTGCATAAATAATTGATTTAATTTGCTCTAGATGTGGATTCCTCCTGCATGAAAATGTTCTTGAGGAATACAGGATGTAAAGCTGGAAGAGTGAAGGATTTGGTCTTTTGTTTAATACTTGATGGTTTCCTCTGGTTTTCCTAGCTGTGTTGTGTGGTTTTGGCAAAGGGAAGAAGTTCTGATACAAAAACAACTGATATTTATTATCTAAGACCAATCATTTCAAGGTGTATCATAATTTCTTTCTTACAAGTTTCATTCTTAGCTCATGCCATGATTATGTCAGTCTTTGAAATTAGAGATCCCATATATAATTCAAGAAAACAGCTTTATAATAAACCCCCAAATAAAGTGAGAGAACCACGTGAATAGTGACTTCGCATTTTTCTGAAGAAGAGACCGTAAGAAACTGCTATTATCCTCCGTGGAATAATCAAATAGAATTAGTTTGCCCCTCTGAAGTATAGACATTGTATCACACAGTCCCTGATGATGTGCATCCACCTACTTGATAGCCCACATTAAGAGTGATTATTTCGACAGGTCTCTCCAACGGTAGCAAAATACCTTTAACACACATCCTACTCTTGTTTTTATAGAATCACATCACTATTGTAACTCAGCAAGGAAAACCTCAATTTTACAGAGATGGGAACAGAATATTCAGAATTAGGATTTTGTACAGACCTGTAGTACAAAAGGCAGTTTTACTGCCTTTCTGTGAACAAGGACTGGTGACAGGTATTACCTCCAGTCCACCTGGAGCTGTCAAAAAAATGAAAATCATGAAAGAAAATAATCAGCTCATGAAAAAGTTCAGGCTGAGATTTGTTTCTCATTTGTCACAGCAAAAACAAGAAACCTTTTATTCAGGAAGTTGGAGAGCTTTTGACATTAATCCTGCTGATATGCAGGGAGAATAAATGAGGGATTTTTATTTTCCATGTTTTTGTGTAGCATATTAATGATTTTGATAACAGAATGAGGATATCTGGCTACTGCCTAATAAGGCCTGCTATGGCCTTAAGACTGTTTTCCTGTGCCATTGTTCTGGTAAAGATATAACACCATATGGTTGCTAAAAGACTGTAGAACAAGATCAAGGATAACTTGAACTATGGTAAAAATAACCTCTGTAAGTAATGTCATTAAATCTATCTAGCTTATGCAGAGACATACTTGTTTTTTCTTCATTTTGGATCAGCAACCTTCTTCATGTTCTGTGATACTTATGTGTGACAATAGCTATTGCATGGCATTCTTTTTAGAAGTGGGTAATTCAGCATACAAAGAAGCAAGGAAAAGCAAGAACCAAATCCATTAAAAAAAAAATGAAAGAAAAAAAAAAGATACGTTTTTATTTAAATTATCAGTCCTCCTAAAGAAGCTGAAGAAATGTAATGAGGACTTAATTTAACATTGGTGTTATCACTGGAAATAATAATTTATCTACCTTCCAGTGAAGTGAAGTAGATGACAAACATCACTTGACTAATATTTATAATCATTCAGGTCCGATGGGAAGAGCTGTTCACAAGTGATCATAGTTTGGAAAAACAAGAGTGAACTCGTTATCTTGAAAATACATGCAACATTGATGCAAACCACAGAGTCATCTCCTGAGCTACTGGGAGTGGCTAGAAAATGTTTTTGTCAGATATTCAGGCAGATTTGCTACTGCTGAGTGATTGACTATAATTTTATAAGGCTCTGGTGGAAGTTAGACCAATGGAGAGCAGAAAATCTGGTTTCTTGTCTACTCAAAGTCAGTCTTTGGCTTTGAAAGGCTTGTGTGCACAATAGAATCATAACTTTTGTATTGTTACATTTCTTCATCCTGTGGCTTGCTAAACAAAATCTCTAATCAATGGATACATTATTTTTTATGAGTTGAGGACAGCCAATTCTTTCTTTAGTTAACTAATTATCATGATATTTGCAGTTAGGAAATGCAAGTATAATCAGGCTCTGACCAAGGCTCTGACCAAGACAGTGTTATTTGAACTGAGGAATGACAAACTCACTGGAAATGCAGGAAAGGAGTATCCAGCTTAACCCAAGAGAAGTTGTATTGCTGAGTAGCTTTTTTCCTCACCTACTTTTTATTGTAGTAAAAAAAGAGATGTGCCAGATTCTACTACTTTCAGCTACCTCACCCTTTGTTCAGCTCTCCCAACCCTCCTTTTATGTAGTTTGAAGATTTATGAAGGAGACATCAGTCAACCTCAACACATTTTGCTCTCCAGGTTGAAATTTCTTTCAAAACAGTTAACTCAAGTAAGAACAGTGAAGTATTTCTTTCTAACGCTGAGTACAAAGAACTCTTGATTGCCAGGTGCATGTATGGGTGTGAATTTGGAAAGAAAAAAAAAAAAAAAAGAGAATCTGCTTTAAGGCTATTATTATTATTTAATACGACATATATTTCAGTTCAATTAGTCTGTGATCTTGGAGCTGGAGTACACTACCCGTATAACTTCAATAAACAAGAATTATGGAGAATTTTAGAAATTTAAAAAAAAACAAAACAAAACAAAACAAAAAACTTTTACTTTGTTTTAATCTACAGAAACACTTTGAAAAAAAAAATCTTAAGACTTCAGAACTCTTTTTAGGATGTTAAGCATGAATATTAAGCAGTAACATGATTTAGACAAGCTTCTCAGTACTGTAATGGAATTGGTACAACTGAACTCTGAAACTGTATACAGTTCTTAGAACCAGCAACATGATAGTCAGGCTCAAAACTGATCTGAAAATTAAGACAGTAAACTGTATATAGATGTCTCATAAACTTATATTGTTCTTGCTTGCTTCCTTGTTTTGTCTCCTTACTTATGAAGAGTACACTCCTGGAAAGAGTAACTGTGCTAGAAGTGATTGACAATCACTGTGTTAAGTTCATTAGTGATCATGTGGAAACTGGAGCACTCACTATTTTGAGTTCTGATATAGGATTTTATTAAGCCATTACTAGTTTGTAGAGATACCTATAAGGACAAGTAAGGTGAGGCATGAGGCATTAAAACTATTGTGAAGCCCTGACACTGTATGTGTGCAGAAGATGAGAGGGCAGAAGAGAGAGAAATGTGTTAAAGTCTGCAGAGGCATGCACAGCTAGTATTGTGAAAATCTAGTATGTTTGCTCCATGTCATCCAGCCTGGGTTTATAACATCCTACTCATTCTCTTCACTCTGATGTACTGCTATTATTGTTCTACCTATGTAATTGTAATTATACTGAATAAAAGCTTGGTACCAACCAGCATATCTGTAATAAGTGATTCCAATTAAACAATTTACTTTGCCATCCCTATATTTCATGTAAGTGTTATTAACATATAAGGATATAATTGATTCTGATATTTTTTTTGGCAGAAACCTGACTTAATCAGTACTTCACATACTACTACAATGATAAGTATAATAAATTGTAAGTCATTTTGAACAGGTAAAAAATACATATAGGTTTTACAGTTTTTATAGTTTTTTTTTTTTTAATAGTATTTATTACTGTAAACCCCTTTTTACAGCTTTTTCTAAATGCTTCTTCTCTTAACCATGAAAAGTATTAGAAAGAATAAGTAGTTTGACCATGTGGAAGTGAATAAAATGTTTATTTTGGTGCTGCTGATTCTGAAACAACTCTCTTAGCAACTGTGAGTCGAAAATTCAGAGTTTCTTTATATAATGAGTCTTATAGAACTTTCATTATGCATATGCCACAAATAGAGACAAAGCTAAATCAACATAATTACATTTTATTGCATTACCTTATGAAATTCTTTTAATGGCATTAACACCAGTAGATGCATTTTTCAACACTATCCGAAAGACAATAACAGCAGTCAATGACTTAGGTAGCTCTCCATTTTCTGCCTTGCTTGTGGGCATTTTCAGCAGGGATAAACAGTTCAAGAAGAAGATCAAGTATAAAAAGAAAACTTGTGTTATTTTGGGGGGATGATTTTCCCTCCTAGCCTCCACATCCCTATAAACTGTCTTTCAGCTTAGTTCACTTTCGCTCCAGATGAGACAGGTCAACCATTACAATAATGTTGCTTTTATTTACCTAGCTTCATGCTTTTTGTCTAAGACAGAAAAAATTCACTTGCATTTTTTTCAGTGCCTGATTAGGTAGAAATTACAGTGTCCTTCTAATCAGAGGGAAAGAAACAATGTTGTGAAGATACTGATAGGTTATATTCTGAACTTGTTAAAGTATAAATTGTTACAAGTAAAAAACATTTAGCATGTGTAATGATAGTCGACTAATATTTATGCAATGCTTATAGTCTGAACTTTGTAATTTTTGACTGTATTTACAAACAGATTAGCTGTATAGTTAGGTCCCTTGAGTGGGCAGCTGAAGGGAGCCATAAAGGAGGCATGCCATTCTGTGCTCTACAGCTTGTATTTTACAGAAAACAATTTCACATAAAATACACAGAGCAGAAGGTGCTTGAGCACAGGAACCTCCCATTTCTTTTGTAGCAGTTAGACTCCAATGTCATGCTTAAACTAGCCTATATTTAGTTCAATTAATTTTTAATTCTTAAACTGAAATAATGTCACTTAAACAGGAAGATGAAGCTCTTTATCATGCACTATAAAATTGCTAAAATGCCTTAGATAGTGGCCTGAAAAGTCTAAAAGTCAAGTTCTGGAGGCCTCTGTTCCACAAAGGGAATTCAGTCCACTGTCTTGGGTATAAAACATGGGAAGCAGTATCTCAGAAGAGGATCCATGTTAAATATTGACCTCTGAACACAGAGGACAAGGGCTGTTACCAAAATCTCCAAATTTCCAAAAAAGTGCAAGTTAATAATACAAACAATTGCATCCGGTACTTGGAAATCTACGTCCCATTCAAGGTTACTTTACATGTAATGGATAAAATTCTCTCCATATATTAAAGGCACATGAGTGCCACCAAGTAGAGAAAAAGATTAATAAGGTCTGTTCAGTTCCCACCTGTTCGTCTGTACATCAATGTCCTTGCTTCCTTTGATTTTACTGCAACAAAACATAACTTTAGACTTGAATATAAATCTGACTTGCAAAGTTTACCCATTGAAACATAAGATATGAGACTACAAAAGAGAAAGTCATATAACAGAGTGCTTTCTTTACCGAAGCAAATCCTTTTTAGCTCCTTAGAGAGGTAGATAGTATAATGTGGAAAGATTGCACCTCTCACATTCTGCAAGAACAGTTTATTCATTGTTCTGACAGGTTATTTGGATCTTGTAGAAATAGGTTACTGGAAGTGTGGGGAAAACATGATATTTGCCATGAATTATCCTTCTTAGAAATCTGTAATATGGAAAAATTTCAGTTACCCTCTGTCATTTGAAGAATGATTTTGAATGCTAAGGGTACTTTCATAAGAAAAAAAAACTCAAGATCAACTAGTTCTGGAATAAAAGCAAACAACTTATCTAGATGCAATATTCTAGAACCACAGACTAGAATGTTCTAAAATGTAGAATATTTCAGGTTGGAAGGGACCTTTGGGCATCAACTCATCTCCCCCCTTCAAAATAAGACTAATTTGGCAAGGTTACTCAGTGCCTTTTCCTCTCAAGATTTTAATACCTCCAATGATGGAGATTTCACAGCCTCACTGGGCACTTATTAAGATGTTGGACCATTTTCAGTGTGAAGAAATTATACTTATGTCTAACCAAAACTTGCTAGTCATAGTTTTCCTAACCATCACTGCTAGTCTTGCTGCTGTGCCTATCTGAGAAAACTCCATCTCTGTCTGCCTTATGAAACCTTACGAATAAGTAAGTGAGAATATATATCAGATATCTCTAAGGTTAACTTTACATGCAATTGAAAGGTATTAGATATTAGATATTTTTTAAAATAAGAGATTAGATATCTCAATTTAAAAAAGTTTGTCTAGGTACTGGGAGCTCAAAACTGGGCAAAATACTCTCAATGTGATTCAAAAATGCTGTATTAAAGGGAATAAACACTTCTCTCAACCTACTGGCTATGATTTTGTAAACACAGCATAATATGAAGTTAGTCTTTGTTGCCACAAGGACACACTGCTGTCTCATTTTCAACTTTTCCCTCAAGACCTTGAGATCCTTTTCTGCAAAGCCAATTTCTGGACAGTCAGTGTCCTCCTAGTTGCGTAACATGGGGTTGTGATGTTCCAAGTACAGACCTTTGCATTTCCCTTGCAAAGTTGTTGAACTTTGTTAGGTTTCTGTTGGTTCCTTTTTTTCAGTCTGTTGAAATCCCTCTAAACGGCAGGGTTGGCAGCCAGGGAGCCAGTTGTCACCTACAGGCTTGCATAGGATGCCAAGCACCCACCTTCCAGAGAGCCAGGGAAGTGGTGGAGTCTGTCCCTTGGGGTGTTTAAGGAAAGGTTGGACCTGGTACCTAGGGACATGGTTTAGCGGGTGACATTGGTAGTAGGGTGATGGTTGGATCAGATGATCTTGGAGGTCTTTTCCAACCTTAATGATTCAGTGATTCCATGTTAAGTATGAGGGGCCATGGTAACCACCTCTAAAAAATGCCAGTTTAATCAGTTGCCAGGCAGACTTCAAAGAGCTGAAGCACATTGGGTCTGACATTTGCTCTTACTTTATATTTAGGATAATTTATTAGTCTATTTAAGGAATTCCATAAATTAACTGTAATTTAATCACTAGTTACATATGATAATAATACTAGTTCTTTACAGAACTCATTTAAAATAGAGCTAAAGTAAGTATTGCCTACAGAATTTGTCCTGATTATCTACCTATCAGTATTTCAGAGAAGCTGTATACAGCTATACAGGTAAAATTTGTCATGTTTATTTATATCAGAAATCACACAATGGTATTAACAGAGGCCAGGACAGGAAAAAAGGTAAGCTGGAGCTTCTCATCTGGAAGTTATAAATCTGACAGTAGTTCTGCTATAGTTTCCTCAAACTTGTTTTGGCAGTCTGAGGCAAAGTAATCCATACTTTTCATTGTATGCATTGGTTGGCTGACAGCTCCCAAACATGTGGATTACCCAGACTAATATTTTATATTAGTCCTGTGCTTTAACCATAGCTATCTTCATCTGGGAGTCCTAAAACCAGAAAGTTTTGATACTGAGATACCAGTTTCAGATGTTAAAAATAATAAAAAGAAAATATCAAGAAGTATTAGAAACTGTGTTCTTTTCCTCTGCTTTCTACTATTTTAAATATTAGTGCTCCCTTCACAAATGAGTGTAAGAGACCTGACCATGCAGAAGTTGAAACATTGTAATGAGATGGCAACACATTCAAGATAGCAAACATTTGTAATAACACTTGGCTCTATTTATCACTACTCTGGGATATCTAGACACAGGAGCTAGTACTGAAATAGAACCATAAAAGTGAATCCAAACATGTTCAGAAAATGTTTTTCTGATAAGCACAATCTCACAGAGGTTTTTGCATGAGTAAAATGAATGTACTTGATTGAATGGTACCAAGCAGTAGATAGTAAAGCTTGGCAACAGATTATCAGCTATTTAGGGGAAAAAAAATCTAGTTAAGTTAGAAAAGGAGTTGCCGAGATATGTTTGGCAGCAAAATAGTTGTGTAGTGAAAAATAATTTACTTTATTATTATTATTAGTATTATTTTAATCAGTGTTCCTGAACATGTCCAGATGAACATGCTCTTGTTTTTCTGAAAAGTCATGCAGTTTTGTTGGTCTCATTGAAAGGCAGGGACCTCTCTTAAATATAAAATTCCAGTAAAGAAACTACATACAAGCTTCATTAAAGATGTGGCAATCTAGAAAGAAAATCCAGAATTGCATTATTCTATAACACAAGGTGATTTCATTGAATCATTTAATACACTGTGTATTAGATTCAGTTCTTAATGTACGTAATTCATTTAGGTGATGCTTCTCATTTGAAAAGTGATGAATCCTGATTGAAGTGATATCCCAGATGCTGTGGGTACTATAATACAGCAGTGTGGCTGATGCTATGGCAGATGCAGGAAGTGATATCAGTAACTCAATGGGTAGCATGCAATTCAGGGTCTAGCTCCCTGAACAGATTTCTTTCTGCACTTCAGTACTCTTTATATACATGTAAACTTTTTTTGTCTAAATTTTGTCATTAACATATATTTTGAAAACAGGTATAAAAGTACCCTTGGAATAATCTATTGTACTATTGGAGTAATAGCTCATGAAAGAGCTACTAAATTTGGATATACAACACATAATCTGCTTTAACAGCAAACAGAAATGACTCTGTTTGGTGAGAGCAGGAATGGAGACTTTTGGAGTAAATGAAATGATATGCTTTGGAGTACATCACACAGATGACAGCCACTATAGTTTTTGAAGACTGACAATTTTTGTCTCCTAACATAGAAAAAAAAATCTTTGTATTGTCAACAAAATTTACTAAATTTTAAAATCTGAATGACGGATCAATCAAGCTCAACCAAGCATCACCCTCAGCCTCCCTGTGAATCTTAACATTAAACTATTATAAATCAGAAAGGTGAGAGAAGCTAGGGGCCAGAGACATAAATAATCTTTGGCACCCAGCAAGGAGATAGACAAAGCCTTAGATATTATTGTAACATGAGCCAAACATAAGTTGCTGTATTTCATGTTCACAGTTAAGTGTACTGCAATGGCTACAGATCCAATATGGCAAGAAAGTGCTGGGTTTCCTAAGCCAGAAAATGAAAAAGAATGATCTTACTGGGGTGCTTTCAGAAAAAGTGTATCTGACAAATATATTTTTTGTTTGTTTGTTTTACTTGACATACTAATCATACTCAGAAAAACAGAAGCATTAAGGCTAGAAGAAAATACGCTTACACCATTCATCCAAGGGTCTGTATGTCCAGGGTATCTTTGAGTTCTATTGACACTGAGCGTCTTCTGCAAGACTAATGGGAGCAATGAGAAATGTATTCCTGTCCTGATTCTGTCTTTTGCCATAAGTGGAGCCACAAGGCTAGTGAGCTTTTTTTTTCCTTTTTTTTTTTTTTCCTTTTTTTTTTTTTTTCTTTTTCCCTGAGGGATCATAATGGGCAATGATCTGAAAAAGAAAGTGTAACCCCAAGGATTTTCCTTTTGTACTTCAAGGTAATGCTTCATACCATAAAAATGTTACAAGAATAATACCAAAAGGATGAATTTCCATCTGCTGTATAAATATAGCTACACAGAGGCAAGAAGTGTAATATCTACTTTATCATACATATTCTGTTACATGTATTCACAAGATTTCTCTGTTCCCTAAATTGAAGAAGCTTTATATTGCAGTCTTGAATTTAGGCAAATACAGGTAATTAACTTAGATTAGACTTAAACTAAGAAATTCTAATTGGAATGTACTGAACCATATATTTCCTAGGCCAAGTATAAGTCAGTGTGAATATTTTTAATATTAACGATTTAAAGGGTTTTTCTTTTTAATGTTACACAAATACATTTCTTAGTTGCTTTCTACACAAAATTAATGTCGAGGATATATATTAGTATGTGAAGTGGCATAATACAGAGGAACAAAGCAACCAAACATGCAGGTGATGTTCTGTTCTTAAAATTCAGACATAAAAGATTCCATCTTTTAGACCTATGTATGGCAGTACTACTGATGCATGGTAAGTTACAACATTGTACCTTATAAATTAAACTAATAAATTTTATTAGTGTAAATAAAATTTAATTTATTTACACTACTATGAAATTGTTTTCAATGATTAGGACATAGCTTCAGAATGGCAAATTTAAAAAAAAAAAAAAAAGAAAAAAGAAAAAAAGTTAGGTAACAGATTTTGTAAGCCTGTTCTTCATGATGAACTCCTACAGGTCTGGGTTTCTGAAGGTGTTCCTCTTAGTCTGTGTGTGTATCCTCAGTGTTTAGTACAAAATAAACCTCATATGTGCAAACAAGTTCATTAAAATTGCAAAAGCCTGTAGCACATTTTTAACAGCTTACCCAAAGGTTAACATTTATAGTTTTGCACTGCCAACATCCTGCTTTTATGGGGCACATTTATATGCTAAATTGCCTATTATGTTAAGTTGTAAGTTCCCATTTAGCAGCATCAGGAATAAGATTTGACTATAAGTGTTTAGATTTTATTAGTGCTATGCCTTCTTAACTGCTCAAACTTCCTACAGGCTGAAAATTTGCTGTATTGTCTACAGAAGTTCTTATGTACAAGATGTGTTTAGAAACAGCTGAGGATAAGGAGACTAGGAAGAAATGTAAGACATTGTTCACTGATTGGAAAAAGGTCCCTTATTGCCTCTCACCTCTGAGAAAATCCTAAATGTCATGTTTAAGCAATTATTGCATCTAAACCAATCTCAGTAACAATCCCTTCTTTAGTTAACAGGACCAAAAAAGTCAGCTGAAAATATTTCAAGAAGAAGGGTGTTTTTATTCATAAGTAAATACATGTAGTCATTTTGCTTTTGCTGTAGGTTACTTCCCAATACATGACCTAACAGAATGAAGTGTGATATATCAACCACATAAACTGAAATGGCAATTTTTAGCTGTATATGCAGTTCTAGAAAGTAAAAGAAATGTATTTGGTAATACACTTGTGTGATCACTCTTCCTTACTAACATGTACTTCTCAGGAGATTCTGGGACTATGGGAATCACCAACTTCAAAAAACCCTTTCAACTCGAGCTCACTAGTTTGTTGGACTCAGGGTTTGATTTCATATAAAGATGTTCTTTGTAAAAAAACACCTGTAAATATTTGCTGCCATAGCAGTAACTGAAGTCTGTCAGGGGCTGCTGACTATTGAAAGGGATGTGACAAAGCTAATAAGAATCCCACCCAAGTCTAACGACTTTGCCTGAAATTTTAAAAAAGAATACATAGAGAAATTTCTTTCAATGCCTCTGTCAAAATTGAGAATGTGAGAGATTAAAATAGTACTCTGCTCCTAAGCTTTTTCTAGCATGCTGCAAAATAGGATTCAGATGAGATGTGCTTCACAAGCTAACCAGGCCATTTTTGCAGATTTATTTAGGTTTACACACTGTGTGTAAGAACAATGTTTTGCTTTTGTAGACCATCAAATTTGTAAACATTTAAAAACACTTTTGTTATTGTTATCTTATTATTAGAACACGGCTAGATGTTGACCCCAATCATAATGGGAAAACACAAAATGGAACTTCACTCTGTTAAAAAAAAATAAAAAAAAAATAAAGAATGATGAAATTATTTTGATAAAATTGAAAGTTCTTAAGGGCAGGTAAGAAAAATAAAAGTAAATAAAACAGGACTGCAGAGAGTTAAATAGGACTGCAGAGAGTTTTGAGTAGAGTGTGCTCTGCAGAACTCAAAAATTTTCAGGGATTGTAGGACTGGAAGTGGGAAAGGTGCTTTCCAAGTAAAGTACAGTATTTCCAGAAGGCAGAGAGTTCATATGAAAGCTTTGAGGTCACTGTAGGAACGTGTCTAACTGACCACCTTCTTTGTTGGCAGCAAGGGCTGCAATCCCTAGCAGATGCTGACAGGGCTTTACCTATTAAGACAAATAGTGGGAAAAGACTTGAGGAAATTAGTGCAAAAAGTGTTTTTTTTTTTTTTTAATGACCTATTTAAAGTTCGTTTTCAGGTTCGTTTAGGGAAAAGACTTAATGCTACTTAATCAAAGTTCTCAGCAAATAACTTAAAGGTGACAGGTCAGCAAAGACAAGCTTATTTAAAGACAGTACTTTAACATTTAAAATGCTAAGAGTCTTACCAAGTCTAATCTGCTAAGAATTATAATAAATAAATATAATAAATATAAAAAAGTTCAAACCTTATTTATTTCAAGATCAGAATTATTATTTTTTGAAGACCTTACAAGCAAAGAAACAGACAAGAATTAGCACAGCAACTCACTCTCTAAAAGCATACAGCTTACCTACACAGGTAAATGGATGATGATTGATCACTTCTGTTATCCAAAGTATTTATGATTTCTGGTTGATTATTCTCTATGGTCTAAATGAGTTCCTGTATTTTAGGCAATTATTTACTCTGGGGTTATTTTCTTGTGTACAGGCATGACATAGCATCTGTAAATATGTTGTGACACTGTGCTAATTCTGAGTTCTTCTTGATTGTGATTTTTTTTTAAAGAGTTGTTGCTGTACTTTGAAATGAAAATAGTGACCTTAACAAGCACTATCATTATTATGCCTTCAAGGGACTTACACATGCTCTCATTCACTCTGATACAGTATTTCTTAGTATCTTAGTGGTCTGGACCTATTATTTTGCTGAAGACACTGAAACAAAAAGGGGCTATGCATTGCCCTGAGTTGGTTTGTTCAGATACATTGCATAATAAACCACTACACAGTAGGATTTTGATTTCAAGTTAGTAATTGGAATGGTATTTTAATTAGAAATGTGCACCTAGAACTTTACTTTTCCCATGTCAGTTACATGGTGAATATGTAATTGATGAACAAATCCCAAGTGATTTTCTGCTTTTTATGAGGATGAGAAAAAAAGTGGGGGTATCCAGTGAAGACATTACAAACTCCTGGAATGAGAGAGAGAGTTCATTGCCATAATGTGATGCTGACATGTGGGAAAGGAGAAAACATCTGCTAATGAAATTGAGTGAACCAGAAGTTTAAAAATTTTAAAGACGTTTTGACATAACCACTGATATATTACTAGCTCAGTATACTAGCAACAAATCCAAACAGTTTTTAAATACCAAATGATGTGCTCTAATTTGGAATGAAGCAATTTGTGTTTGGAGAATGCCTTTAATAACACTGACTCTCATTCTGGAAATTACCTACTTAGGGCAGGAAATTTCTGATTATTTCTACAGGTAAACGGAGTATTTATTACATTCAGAAAACAACAGGAATTTACATAGCTGAGCCTACACATACTCTTGTAGCATTTTTCTTCCCTTTTACATTTATAATAAACATGAATTATATATGGAGACAGCCATGCTTTGTTTAAACTGTTGCACTAAGTACTCCTTGACATCAGTAAATCAATAGTTTGTTTTCTCATACATTTGAATGAATGTAATAACTGGAATAAACAATTAATGTTGGATACACAGGAATTCTCTGCAGCTAACCAGTATTAAAAGAATAATACTGTTCCATTGTTCATACATTTGTCATTTGTTGATGGTCACACATTATTGACTTTGTGTATTATTTGACTAATTATTTAATTCTCAAAGTTACTTTGAATAACTTAGCGTTCACTTAAACTGATGGCTGAAAAAAATCTTTCATCAATATCCAACTAATAAGCCAATTAAGACTGGCTTTGAAAGATACTAACCAGCTTCCAGTTTCTGTTTTTGCCACCTAATGCTCCTGGTACTACAGTGTCAATTGGGTAGTTAATTTGTTATTATTATTATTATTTGGGGGGGGGGGGGGTGTTTTTTTTAAATGCCAGTATTGGTATAATTTATACATATATATTACTACTAAAATGGCAGTAACTAGCTGATAACTAGCTTTTAAGTCTGCCGTGAGCTCTAGGCTCTAGTTAGGTTATTTGGATGCATCAAAAGAGAGTAAGTGAGTGAAGTTGTTTGGAAGAACTTCCATTAATCTTCTGCTACCTGGTGTCATGGTCATCATTAAATTAAAGGTGGAAACAAGACTGGTTGACATTCTGTGGACAAAAATGAAACATTAAATAATAAATCTTGCAGAGCTTATTCCAATTTGTATCTTCTCATTTTAGAAATGGGGGAATCACTTATGTGAGAGAAATGCTAGATGAAATGTTCGTATCTCTGTTTTTCTGTCTGCTGAGCAAAATTGAGGAGAAAAGAAAATCTCTTCAGAACTCCCATCTTCAGAAAACTTGCTGATGCTGATGATAAGGTCTGTACCTAATTCTTATAGAAATTTATTTTGCAAACAATGTGAGCTCAGACTATTTCTGCCAAATGTGAATCAACTTCCTCCACCAAAAACTTCAGCTAAGAGAAGTTTGGCTATATGTAAGGTCTAAGTAATTATGTAAGAGAGTCTGGTTATTAAAAAAATCTGAATGCATACAGTTACAAAGGCTTTTAGACCTAAGTGACCAGAAAGAAACAATAGTTAAGTGACTGAATATCCCTGAAAATATGCAGACACTTGCCCAATGCACTTACTCAGTATGTATGAAATCTTGCAGACTTCCTGCAGGCTGTGTTCTAAGGACTGAATGTGACCTTCAAGGAAACACTGTTTGGGGAAACACTTCATTTTCTGTTTTCCACTCTAGAGGAGGAGGGATGAGAGACTTGTTCTACAAAGAGGAAACACTGAGCCTGAAATCCTCATGTTCAAAGATTTCTTAATCTTTGGTTCGATAAGGATGGAGATTCAATTTCATTAGACCATTAGCTGCATGTTCCTGGAAAAATGCTGATTAGGATTGGACTTGCACTCCCAGATCTGATTATTGCCTGCCCAGACAGTAAACTGAGTCAGTTAATAACTTTGTCATGGACAAATGATTTACCATAGATTAAGGGCTGGAACAAGAAACCCAAACAAGTGGACCTTACATCCAAGGAAATAAAGAGGTATTTCTCTACTATGAAGCTTCTGCTTTCTTCAGTATAGTCTACATTCTTACATTAACCAAAAAAAAAAAAAAAAGAAAAAGTTTCTGCAACCACATAATGGAGATCAATACATGGAAGACATCTTTGGTTCCTGTTTGATGATGACAGTGACCAAATCTGTCCTGGACAGGAAGCATCCAAAGGCATGAGTTTGCCTTTGTGAGACAAGAGGCTTAATTGATAGTAGTACTGTGAAAAATGTCTTTCTTTACTTTCTGCCAACTCTGTGAAAGGATTCTGAATAGTTTTGTGCAGCCAGAGGTATTGATGTTTAAGTGATAAAAAACTCAACTTTGAGCATTTTTGTCTTGAGGCCTGGATAATTTCTAATACTTTTACAAAAATGAAATGAAGCCATTGTATAGCTGCTGAAGCTTCTATGGGTAGACACACTTTTTTCTAAAAAAAGGAAAACAGCCAGAGTCATTGCAGCTTAGAATTGTGTAAGACTTCTCCTAGAGGGTATTTCAGTTACAAGGCAATGTAATTTAAAATAATAAAAAAAAAAAACTATAAAAAAAAAAAAGCCTGATTCTGTCTTTTACATTTCCATGAATGGAAGAGGTAGAGCAGCCTTCTAAGAGATTCTGAGAGATTCTGGGTTTCCATCTCAGGTAGCTGAAGTCATTCAATATGATAGGATACACTGTACTTGTTCCAGATATTTTTGACCATTTATACAAGTATATAGGATTAAGACTACATGAATGGGAGGGATGAGGAAGATCGCTTGGTAAACACCAACCAGACAAATCTCCACATGCTACAAGGTGAATATTTTGTCTTAGGCTGTGTTACAGTGTAGTGGGTTTACATGGCAAAATTTTGGTAGCAGGGGCCATAGGGGTGGCTTCAGTGAGAAGAATCTAGAAGATGCCCCATGTTAGGTTAGGGCCCTGCAGCTGACCAGAGCTGAGCCAATAAGTGATGTTGTTTTGCACCTCTGTTAGAGCGTATTTAAGACAGTGAAAAAAGATGCTGCACCACACAGCAGCTGGGAGAGTGAGAGGAGTGAGAAACAGCCTTGCAGGCACCAAGGTCAGTGAAGAAGGAGGGGTAGGGGTGCTCCAGGCGCCGGAGCAGAAGTCCCCTGCGGCCTGTGGTGAGGACCATGGTGAAGCAGACTATCCCCCTGCAGCCCATGGAGTACCACGGTGGAGCAGGATTCCATGCTGCAGCCTGTGGAGGAGACCACAGTTGAACAGGTGAACCTGCACTGACAGAGGTTGCAGCCTGTGGAAGACTCCTGCTGGTGAAGATTTCAGGCTGGACCTGTAGGCCGTGGAGAGTAGACCACGCAGGAGCAGGTGACCTGGCAGGAGCTGATGCCCGTGGGGGACCCAGGTTGGAGCAGTTTGCTCCTGAGGGATGGACCCCGTGGTACAGACCCATATCTGGAACAGTTCTTGAAAAGCTGCTGCATGTGGGAAGCCCACATGTTCAGCAAGGACTGCATCCCGTGGGAGGGACCCCACAGAACAGGGGATGAGAGTGACCCAGGAGTGGCAGAGAAGAAGCGCTATAGACTGACCATAACCCCTGTTCCCCTGTTCCCCTGCACCACTTCGAGGGAGAAGGCAGAAGAGGGTGGATGGGGGGGAAGGCACTTTTGGTTTCTTTCCTTTGTTTCTCACTTCTCTAGCTTGTTAGTAATAGGTAATAAATCTTACTATCTCCCTATGCTGAGTCTGTTTTGCCCGTCATGATAATTACTGTGCTATCTCCTCGTCCTTATCTCAACCCTTGAGACCTTTTCATTGTATTTTCTTCCCGTTCCTCTTTGAAGAGGGGGGAGTGAGAGAGTGGTTGTAGTGGAGCTCGGCTGCCCACCCGAGTAAAACCACCACATACTGCTATCTGCTGGACACACAGAGCAGGGTTTGAATCAGGCATACTTTATGACTTTATTTGCATGTTTTCATTGCAATCCGTGTGTGAGAAGAGTATGACAAAGATATCTTTTTTTATTAAAATTAATGGAAAGCATTCTTTTTCAACATGATATTCAAAAAGTTATTTGCTAAGAAGTGTTTTAGATGGAATATTCTTTATTCTTTAGATGGAATATTCATTTGGCAGAGGTGTAATCTGCAGTACAAAAAGCACATGAACAAGAAATTGAGCCTGTGACAAAAGTGTTCAGCTTTCTCATAGTCACTGAGAGTTATTACTCTGTCCTATTATGCACTGAGGCCACAGAAACAAAGCTTGTCTATACAGCAGGTGTCCCATCTTTATTTCGCTTCACCTGCTAACTAGTGCTTCTAAACTCTGGATTTCCATTGGTGTCCAGCATTCAGACTTGTCAAGATCAGTAAATACAGGCTTATCAGCTTAAGAGCCTGAACTGAGAACTGACATGCATGTCATCTGATGTTCTCTTTCCTGTATTTCAGCACACAGGGTACAAAACCACTTCAGTCATAATAAAGTTTCTGACCTTTAAGTGTCTTCTTTTGTAAAACCTTGGCTAGTGGTCCCAAAAGGGTAGCTGAAAAAATGTAAAACATTTGAAATTTAAAGGTTTGTCTGGTGTTTAGGTAAGTTAAACCTCCAAAATTGAAAGCATTTTTGTTTTGAGGTTGTAAATAGCAATAAAGGATGAATTTGTGGAATATGTTGGCTTCAGCAAATGTTGCAAGTCTTAATACTGCATGCTTACATCATCTCCTGAAAATTCATAAACAGTAATAAGACTGGGGCTCTCACTGCTAGCACAGCAGTGACTCCAGTGAATTCATAACTGTGGGTGGCTGTGATACTATCTCTGTGGGGTAAGAGTTCAATACCAAGCTCTTGAGCTGCCAGGCAGACAGAGCTTTCTGACATTTCCTTAACAGTACATAAATACACTATGAAGAATACAAGACAACAAAAAATATATATTTTTTAAAATAAAATTTAAATTTTAAATAAATTGTAAATTAATTTTTGACAGTAGCAGTCCAGCTACTTTTAAAATTTAAATGTTAAATATTTTTTAAAATAAAATTTAAGAATAGTCCACAGATCTATCTGTTTGTCTTTTTCTAAGTAAGCAGGATAGATTTAAAATAGAAAAGTAAAACTATTTTCTTTCTTACTTCCTTTGTCTTTCTGCCTCAGACACAGGCAGATCTAGTGGACACTAATATCCGTGGTTAGGGGATGGAGAGTGCAGCTTCTCAGACTTTTTTTTGGCACATTCTTTTAACACTTGATGTGCAGGTAGACTAGTATAAGCTCTGCATTAATGTGGAGGTTAAGATGGTGAAATGTTTTTTTATTCTTATAAAAGACATTTCTTGAACTATCTAATCTCTAGAAATTATTTCTTCTGCAAAGATAACATTGCACATAAGTAAGAACCTAAATTTTAGATGAAATTTTGCTTCAAGTCCCCAAATCAGAGTTGACTTTTATACAGCAGATGGGGAAATATTACTAAAAACACTCCTATTTTAATCTTCCTGGAATGCAGATATTTCAATTTCACTGTTTGCGTCCAAAATGAGGTGTATGTTTGGGGAGGATGAGGTAAAACATGGCACAAATTCCTTGTAATAGGAAGAGATAGCATTATTGTTAGTTGTTTCCTTGGTGATATTTATAAATAACCAACACAAATTCCTCTTCTGGTGAAGTAAACACTGAGAGATGGCTAATTTCAGTTGATTTTTTGTCTTCTAATTTCTTCTGTCACATTGCTTTTCCTTGTACTGTTTAACAATTTGTACATATTGCTCAGTTCTTCTTGTCTGCTCCCCCCTCCCATCTATACTGAGCTAAAAAAGTTGTGAACTCTTTTGCCCAATACATGCCTTTATTTCAGGTATTTCAAAATTAATTTGTACCTAAAATGC
>CM021700.1:5100343-5111668 GCA_011074415.1 Stictonetta naevosa
AAAAGAGAAAGAAAAAGAGAAAGAAAAAGAAAAGAAAAAAATCCTCTTCATTTTGTCCTTGAAACCTCACAGAGAGAGCAATTTTGTAAAAGGAAGGAGCAGAGGTATTTTTCCTGTAACTGACAGCAGGACTGTGTCACTTGCTATAAAGCTCTGATGCACTTTAATCCTTAAGGTTATTCACTGCATTTCCACTTAGGCACTTACACTCTCTCTCCCTGCCTCTTGTGCTGTCATATGTATTAGTGTGCTAATAAATGCATGTGGGCATAAATAACTGGACTGCAACTGTCAAAAATTATCTTCTTTTTAGTTTTAGACTAAACTAAAATTTTGTTAGAAATTTTCCTGAATACTCAGCATGCTGAAGTGTCCACAGTCACCAAATTTATAGTTGGATGTCTCATCTAACATAAGAAGTTATGGTATGCTGTGTTACTCATGTTGTGTTACTTCAGATTACTCAGTAATATCAAATAGACATTTCACTGAAAAAAATTATTTGAAAAATTTGAGAAACTGGCCTCTTAAAAACTTTCAAAGGTAAGCTTTTTCTTGTTTACAAAAACATAAATATGAAGGTTGGATAGGGTTGGTGATTCCCAAAAGCCAAATGACAATTAAAATAAAATAGGACTTTGAATTAAGTTGAGCTAATTTTATTTCACTTCTCCCACTGACAGGTTTTAATAACTTTCAAGGACAATGTCGTTCTGCATGACCACACCAATATTGCATCCTCTTCTAAGATGTGACTCCTCCTCTGCATTTTTTTAATGAATTACAGGGAAATTAAAATGACTGATAATTGAGTTTGTAAAAACAGTTTGGCAGTCATGAAAGTGAGGCTAGTTTTGATACAACCAAGATGCTTGCTGGCATTAATTTTTGTTGCATTGGGGGAAAGAAAAATGTCAACTCACAGATAACATTTACTGGCTAATCTAAGGCCTGGTGTTCTTACATTTTGTTTAACCTCTTTTAAGATGTTTGATGGAATGTGGACAGATAATTGAGTGCAGGATCAAGTCTTATTCCTGGAATGGCTTTTAGGGCTAGTGAAGTAAATTTTCTCAGTGCAATAACATCAAGGAAGCTTTAAGTAACTGGAACATCTTGTGGTCAAAGAGATACAAAATGTATCACTGTAATAAAAAAGGCTGTCTTATTACAAAAAAATATGGGAACTGAAGTCATAAGATTCTCATACCAAAAAACAAAACAAAAAAATCAACCAACCAACCAAAAAAACACAAACAAATAAACAAAACATACCACCACAAGAAGTAACAAAACACAGATCAGAAAGGGATTTTTTAAAATCCTTTATTTATTTATTTATTTATTTACTATTGCATACAATAAAGTGTATTAAATCCAGTAGTGCTTAGTCATTATTTCCTTTTCCATGTATCCATAATGTAGTCACTATCTGATCCTGTTCTACTGAAGGTGATAATCACTTGCTGCCATACCAAAAGGAAAAGCAAACATATTATTCTCATGGCAGTAACAGGTTTTGTTTGTTTGTTTGTTTGTTTTTCAGTGACGGAGCACGTGTACTCCAATTATTTGACTTCCTGTCAAAAAAAATAGAGGTTACCATGTTTGCTTTCTGCTTTCAAGTCAATGTGCTTACAGCACTATATTTTCTAATCTATCTGGTGAGCAGGCTGACATTGCAGCACCACAGTATAGTCTGTTACCTTCTGTCACATCTCCTTAGATCTAAAGTAATATGTATATACTAAGACACAACCTGATGAAACACAGCACACTGGGAACATGAAGTCATGCTCTTTCTTGGCCTTGGGGACAAGTGTAGAAACTGAAATTCTAATACAGAAGACACTGCAGGCAACAGTGCATTTGTTTACCGACTTCATTGATGAAATGAAGATTATTCCACTTCCAATAATGAAAAAAGTTGGTAATATTTAATGAAAACATTTTCTGAAATGTGTGATCTCAACATATTGTTTGTTTGTTTGTTTTTTTCTCATTTCTTCTTTTGCAAATGTTAACCGGAAAATCATAAATGAAGTGAAAGCCAATCTAGGTCATTCCTACTGCTTATTAGAAATCAATTCAATATGTGGTTAAAAGTGTACAAGCTTTGTTCTGGTCCTATTCATGAAGTGAATTTTATTCTGTAGAAATAATTTTTCTGTAGAAAGATCATATATAGAAAGCATGTCATGACAGATTTATCAACAAATTCAATTAAACTAAAAGCTAGAATGTCTGCACTAGCAAAATTGTACATGAGAAATTGCTTCACGAAGTTAATGATAATACATTATGTCTACTGACGATCCAGCCTTCTGGCTCTAGTTAAGATTTAAAAACAGCAAAAAGCAAACCAGAATCCTTTGCACCATCAAAACAAAAGAGTACGACCCTTTTAAAATTAACATGAACTGAAGGCTCATAAATATATTAATAAAAATAAATTGTAAGGTGTTTATTGCTGGTAGAACCTACCCACTCAGGAAATGAAGTTACTGCACAACACTTAGATAAAAGGGGTTCAGGTCTTCTCTGCAACTACCTAGCACACCTTGCATCAAATGGTTCATCCCTTGCCCTTTCCAAATACTAATGATATTAAATTATTATAAATAACATTTTTCCTGGTAGGAGATCAAACTGGAGAGACAGACTATGACCAATATTTATTAAAATATATTTTATTACTTAGGTTCATATTATTAATAGAATTAAGCTTTTATTATTAACCACAGGTAATTATTCATACCATATGTCCACTCACAGTTCAGACACACACATACTCTCACATGGTCACTCACATTTACATGGATGGAGTTAACAAATGGGAGGCCAACTCATGGAGGGTCACAGTGATCTTTTTGCAGATTCATCTGGACCACCGGCCTCCAGAGCTTATCAGACCTCAGAAGGATTTAAACAGTATATCTCAGTGTACACTTACTCTCTCTTTAGCCTGCTATTTTTTGTTAACTACCTGTCCATTCACACACGTTGGTATTTGTAGCCCCTTTTGAAAGGCACTGCCTTTCAAGTAATTCTTGGATGTTGAAAAGCATGTTACGGTAAGAAAAAGAAATGCAGAGCTCTCATTTGAATTTCTTTCTTAATTTTTAGGTTCAAGAGGGGAAAAAAATTATCATCTATTGGATTTAACTACTGACCATATCACTGGTACTTGAAGAATAAAGGACTCTCTTCTTTTCTCTTGAGGTGCTGCTGGATCTTGGCTTGCTCACAGTAGTCATTAGTAAAAGAACAAAAAGTTGATTTTGCTTTTTGAGTACTGTCAGCTTGTTATTTTTTCCTTGTCGGGTACTGTTTTTGTCTATTTGTTAAAAGACAAAAGAAGATCAATATTAGTGTTGAAAAGGAACCTTGTGTATTCAACTTTGAAAAGTTCTTCTGTAAGCACCAAGAAAAGAAGTAGTTAAAGAAAAAAAAATGCCAGAAATAATTACCACCACTGTACTCATAAAGCAATATTGCCTTTCCAATTGCAGAGAAGAGAGTGGAAAAAAATATATTTTCAAGGAAAATGAAAATGGACTGATAACATGCATTTGCTTTTCAGCTGTTTATACCCTTTCTTTTGACACTGATGTGTCTTAAATGATTTGTTGATACAATGGAAAAATTAAAAGAGAAATATAAATTCCCCATATTTAAAATATTATGAAAAAGGCATGATTTTTATTTCATTTGTTGGCAAGAATCATTGAATCAGTATAATCTTTTTAGGTTCCCATCTCTGAATATCTCAGTGCATTCATCTGGGCATTCTGTAGATGAAGAAACTTTAAATAATTTATGATCCTGTTGGGAAAAAAAAAAAAAAAAAAAAAAAAAAAGAAAGAAAGAAAGAGTCTGCAATCTTATGTTTGGCTTTTTATGTATTTTTTTTTCTACAAGGGAAATAAAACTGATATATTCCCTGTGTACTTTTGAATTAAGATACTGATTTAAAAAATAAACATAGCTAACAAGCTAGATATTGAGTCACTACTAGATTAAGCAGAAAGTAATTGTTTGATTCTCTACTGTATTAAGCTCTTTTTGTCTAAATTTCTCACTGAAGTCCTGACTGATTTCTAAATATTTATGAGCATAATTCTTGTATACCTTAATTGATACTACAATGCAGAAAGCTTAGGAAAAAAATTCTACTGTCTTTTCAGGTAAGATGCATAGCATATCATTCACCTGAGAAAAACTTACCTACTAAGAGTAGAATTAATGACGTCTTCTGTTAGGCTTCTCTGAGATTCCCATCCCAGTTCACATATAATTTGCAAGTTGCTTGCCAAGACAGAGCTGCTCAACACAATTAGACTTTCATGTACTAATGAGAGCAGGCAGAGTTGCCAGCAAAAAAAGACAAGCAAACCAAACTGAAAATTCCTACCAGTTTGCTGGGAGGGTGAGACAAAGTACATCTAAGTGAGTTGGGGAAATTAAAAGCTGGCTTGGTTGCTGTTTGTTCATTGACAACATTTCACAGAGCATATATAATAGGGGAGAAAAGGAGGAAGGCCTTCAGCTATTAGAAATTGATGTCTGCCAATTCTGCAGCTTTTACTTCACTGCCTCTGGTAGCTATCTCATAAATACTTAGATATTTAAAAGAAGCAAGAGCTTCTTTTGCAGGAGTAACTAATGCAGGAGTAACATGAGCCACAGTGACAGACTATAAGAAGCTTTAAGCTTCAGTTACCTTTCTTATTTCTTTGTCAGTCTTCTATTCCCTTTCCCACTTTCCCAACCTGAAATGATTTGATTGATGATACGAAATTCTGAAACAGTAAGTTCAGAGGGAGTTGCAGTGGATATTTCAATGGGTACCATTTAGAAACCAGTGCTTTGTAGATGAATGCAGATAGCAAGAAGTGTGTGCATGTTTGTTCCATAGTTTCATCTCTTCAAAAGCTGACACTAAATAGCCATAAGCATAGTAGTGGTATCTCAGGGCAAAGTAATGGTATCTCAGGGCATAGTAATTCTTTAAGTACTCTATAGGTTATCATTATAAGAAGGAAAGATATTTATCTACAGTTGATTTTGCACAAAATATCGATTCCTTTTTTTAGCCTGTAAGGCTAAAGTTCTTTGTTAGACTTTTTTTTTTTTTTAAAACAAAACAAAACAAAACAAAACATTTTCTTGAGTGAATAAAAAATAATCTTCCCCCATTACATCCAGTTCGAGCCAGCTTTGGAAGTTTCAGAGGTACCTTTTTAACATGGCACCAATACACACTGAAAAAATGAGAGAAAATGTTGATCCAGAAAACCTTTTATTTCAAGCGGTTAAAATGCCACTGTTCTGAGCAAAACAGTTTGTATTTATAGTCTACATGTCATGCAATTTAAAAAGAAAATCAAGAGCTCTTTAAGACTGTACTTATTTTTTAATGAAATCAAGGTCAGCATCTAGTTACTAATAAATAACTCTCAATAACAGATCCGTACAAGAAAGAAAGTTATATCAGCTTCAGGCAGATAAAAGGATTATTAGAAAACAGTTGTGTTTGTGTGTATATCTGAATTTTTAAACATTTGTGAAAAACAATACTTTCACATCATTCACTTTAAGCCCATATAAACAAAAGTATCTTGTTCCAGCCACTAAATGAGCACACACTTCTAAATATGTTGGCTTCAGGAGTGTACTCTGGGCCAATGATAATGTCTGTGATAACACACACACACACACACACACACACACAAAACCAAACTTCTTTTTGAAACTATGATTGTGCCAAGATTTTGTCAGAACTTTTCATAACAGTGTGGTTTTTTTTGTTCATTTGTTTGTTTTTTAGCTACCCACTACCATCTTATTATACTTACTAGGATTTTCTGCAGTAGCATACTGCACACTATGTAGTACACTTACCATGTAAAATACCAGAAAAAAAAGTTGACATAATGAGTCATTACAATTTAAATCTTATTACACAAATCTTCATTCAAGTCAATATACATAGTACAGAACCGCAGGGATACATTTTAGCCTGGTGTGAGTGGAATGAGTCATGCAATTCTCATTATAGTTAATAGAAGAAACACGTAAATTGCCTCATGTGAGCCCCTGGAAGTGCACCTCACAATTCATATTCAAATCACACTGGGAAGTGGCTACTCCAGTAAACAGTCAAAATAAAATAGCTGTTTCAAACCTTGAAGTTCATCTGATTCAAATTTTTGTTTTTAAAAATGACATTGCATCATATTAATGACCAAATACAAACACATCATTGGCACCAATGATAACTTCTGATTGCCTCAAGGATAAGTGGAGCCTTTCATAAGCTAAAAAGTAAGGGACATAAACCACATTAATATGGAGCATGTTTGTCCTCTCTTGTTGTCTTCACTGACTGCTATCTTTTCCCTTCTTACACTCATAAACATTGTTGTCCATGTAGAAATGGTTGTTATTCAATCTGGCTGCTTATTGAATTTTAGGATATATTTTTAATTATTATTTTTGTATAAACTATGCTAGAAGACTAATGGCTTATATACTTATGGTTTTAGTTGCTTGTTTTACTAATGGCTTGTTCCAGCTAATTAAAGGAAATCTCCAGGAAATCTCTTTCTTCTGATAAGTAGGTTGCACAAACAGCTTCAAGGAGAATGCATCCTTCTAGCCACAAATATGTACTTATAACTGCCAAGTCTGACTGCATACTTTGGAGCGGTATGTTTGTAAATTTGGTATTATTTTTAGTATCAGAGTTTCATGTGCCATTGAAAAGTGATATTACTAATTACTGGAATTTGTAAATAAGTATCCTATAAAACATTGTTAATTATGGACAATGATCTTATGGTTTATAATCAGGCATAATTTTTACTGGGCATATCTACATTAAAAAGCATTGAATTCTCAAAAGAGTGTATCATATCCTTCTAGTTAACAAAACTGAATCTTCTTTTAGTGATTTAGTATAGTTTATCAGTGTACATTAGAGATTTTATTTATGTATGTGAACTGCAAAATCCATCTGGCTTTCCTACCTTTACGTTTTCCTAATTCTTCCAGAAGATGAACAACCTAACTAAATTTTAATTCAGAGAGCTTGCATTGCTTACAGAAATCCAACTTATATAACTAAAATAAAATCACTCCTCCAATTATCAGAGAGAGATTTTGAAAAACAAAATTGCATGTGTTTTGAAAGCAGAAGCTAGCTTAAAGACAAAACAAAGCAACAACAACAACAACAACAACACAGATTTACAGATTTTATTAAAGATGAAAGCTCTATAGAGCATGTATTTGAATTCATTTGGAAAGGAATTCAAACTGCTCTTACTAAATCCTCAAAGAGCAGCAAGGTGCAGGTTACCCGTGTAGTGCTGTTTCTGCAGAATGGCAGAATCATCAGGTATTCAGCTTCATTGCTGAGGTTTTGCAGAGAAGCAGTAAAGCACCCTTTATCCAAAGGGCTTGCAAAGGAACTTTTTGAAAGTGCAGGATTTCCATTGTGTCTGTGTTGTGAGCTTGGCAGCAGTATTCATCAGCCATTATTGATTTAGAAGGAAAAATGGCTGGAGTGAGGAAGATTGATCCAAAACCTCCCTTGGCTAAGCTAACTATTGAGGGATCTATTCAAATCAAGATGAAGCACTGAGTAGTGACCTACAATCATAGGTCAAAGAGGCATCTATCTTGACAGTTCGTGTGAAAAACTCTGGTTTGTTCTTTATTTTTTTTTTGTTGCTGTTGTTTTGGTTTGGTTATTATTTTCCTCCCTCCATTAGCTTTTAGAAGCATTACCTTTGGAAGTCTACTATTTCCTGACTTTTATTCTATGCATTCTGTGTATTTAAGGGACTAGTGAGGCAGTTTCCTCTGAGATGATCCGGGGAAGGGATATGGAAGAACTCTTGACTACTGTTCAAGCTAGTCTTACATGGGAAAAACCAAAGGTGTCCAATCTGGCTTAGCTGTGCTTTATTAGTCAGACTTTCCTGTCCCCAGATGTCTTTTTAGCATCTCCACAAGTTATTTCTGTGGTCAGTATTGCCATTCTTGTCTTTCCAGTTTTTATATTAGTTCTCTTCCAGAGGAATCTGCAACTCACCTTTCTCAGAGACAGGCCCATAGTCTCAGTGAACCCAGTAGAATTGTCTTGCATTCTCCTTGATGAGATCTCTTACCTGAATACCAGTTGGGCTTGGACCTCTCAGCTCTGTAATCACGTGGGACAAATTTCATCCACAAGCTTTTGTCCAGGTTTTATCTTATATCACTAATATTTTCAACAGACTTTACTAGTACAGATTTGTCCTACTGACAGCCATTCAAAATGCTGTTGCAAAGAGCATTTCTATTCTCCTTTCTTTTGCATCCTTTCATTTTTTCCCCCCATTTCTGTCACATAGCAGACAACTTGACTGTCATATGCCTATCTGGCCTTTCCTCCAACTTATCATTTCGCATGAACTACTGATACTTCAAGTGACACCACTGATTAGCTTCTGATCTCAGCTTGTTCAGCTGTTTACTGGAGTTAGGGACAAACACATTGGTTCTTTCCTTTGTGCTGTTCTTCACACTATAGATGTCTTCTCTACAAAAATACATACAAGGCCATTTCAGGTTTTACCCCACAGCCTTTTCCAGGGAGATATAATTACCTTTTTCTTATATGCTGCTAACTCTATATTTATGGCTTCCATTTTGTCAAGCAAGAACATATAAGATTTAATCTCCTCCAAAAGAAAAGACAAACAACCAACAACAAAACAAACAAACAAACAAATGAAAACAGAACAAACAGATGTATCTTTCATTATTTTCCTGTTAGTCTCAGTTTAGACTCTGTTACTATTCCCACAGAAAACTTAGCAAATGTAAGATTATGTCAATACAGAATACACTCATTATGGGAATCAAGCTATTTATCAACTTCAAATTCTGCATACACCAATAAATGACTTGTAGTTGGTACACAATTTGGGACATCTTTTTCTTTCTGATTATTTTATCTATTAGCACAACAGATTCCTTGACCTGGGAGTAGGGCCACTGTATGCTACTATACAAACAAATAATAATAGTAATATTATTAGTAAAGAAATTCAGAAGCAAGACCAAAGAGTTACAGTATATAGGTTTGTAATCATTTTATATACATATGAAACCAATATTGTAAATATTGTAATTTGGAATGTAACCTTTAAAATCAGATTATTCAGACCTGGCAGCCCTATAGGAAAGGAATAAAGAGAAGATAACCTTTTAAAATAAAAAATAAGCATGGAATTCAAAGTTTTTGAGTAGCTCAAGAGCGCAAGATCTTTACTTAATTTCTTGATTTACTTTATCTCAAGATATTTATTAAGTACTTCAGTTATATATATTGAAACCAATATATATTTGAACTTTCCCCACTCACTGTGCTTTGCTTTATGTGGTGGAGCACCAGCTGTTAATGGGATTTCAGTCCAGGAGAACAGATTAGAGTCAATCTGAAGTAAAATTCCCTGAAATGTGCACAGCATGGTTGTTGGGTTTGTGTTTCAGAGTAAAAAATGATAATAATAAAATTCTTAATGTGCACACAGAATATCGATTCAAAGATATTAACTGTGAGAAGGAAGGTTACACACTTCTGTTTGCATACATACCTGTTACGTGGGCAACAGAAATCATTACTCTTTTATTATTCATTAAGCTAGGAAGGAAAAATGAATAGTCCAGTTCTTCCTGAAGGAAGAAACAAATATTTTTAAGCAGAGTAGTGAAATCCAGAACTCTGAAGGATCCAATAAGTTGCTGACATTTTCTCCTTTCAAAAAATTCTGTGTTGTGGCCCAAAAAAAGCTCTGGGTTTTGAGAGTTATATTAGATTGTACAAATTTCTCATATTTGCCACTAAAATCACTGGACTGCTTACTTTATTCAAAATAAAATGATCATCAATTCATCCTGTACGTCCTTTATATTACCTTTACATTTATTAGCATATTGATTTTGCCCCTATATTGTAATTAGTTTTATGCTCCCTTGATAGAAAAAACAACTATTTGCTTTCTATAAACCCTACTATATGTATTTATTTTCTTCTCTGTGCTGTAATCTGTGATTTAGAAACGGCCACTGCTCAGTAAAATGGTGAGGTGCTAGTTCAGCCTGATATTGTTAAAAAAAAAAAAAAAAAAAAAGTCTAACTGCCAGTCTATTGTTACTAGCACTTTTCTAGTACACGTTCTTTAAATTATCTGACTTCCCAATAAGTTGAACAGTGCATTATATTCACCCGAAAACTCTTCAGATAATTATCTCATAAAATGTTTGATCCTTTCACAATGTTCATTGTTGGCTACTGTTCCTTGCTCCATGCTGTGCAGTTCTAATTTATCATTCAACTTTCCATAATGTTGAATATTACCCTGAATTGCACATCATACACATCATACTGATTTTAATCTTTCAGTGTCTTGGATATAACATACAGCATTGGACTGTCATTACAGCATCCTCCATCAAAATCTTTTTTTCTTTTTTTTTTTTTTTTCTTTTTTTTTTTTCTTCTAAAACCCTCCTCAGTTCTCTAAGGTGGTTACAGGTTTCTGATCAGTGACCTGAATGTACACTGCCAGCTCTATTTCACATGGTTAGTGAGTGAACAAGCTCCATAACATTTCTTACAAGTGTACATGTCACCAAAGCCCCACCAACTCATACCTCTCCCCTGGGTCTTTCAGGTTCTTAACTTGCTTGTTTCCTGTCAAAATATTTTGTCATATTTTTACCAGGGAATGTATAACTTTGTCCGTAGCCTTTTTAATTTATTTATTTTTATTAAGAGATCAAGTGATATATTAGACCCTAGCCACTTTTGCCTTTTCTACTTTTCTGTGGAAAGAAAAAAGAACTTCAGGCAGGAGAGCCTTGTAGTCTCACACAATAGATTATTTTTTTTTTAAATAACAAAATGACTGAACAAGATATAATTTATTCATTATCTTTTAAAACTATAGAGTACCTATGATTTTGCATTAATATTTAGTCCATGATCCCAGTGAACCACACTTAAGGCTCTTTTAAACTAAGATGAAGTACATAATGATTAGCCCAGATTGAATTAGAAGTATTTGGCTTCTTTAATAACAAAGAAGAAAGAAGAACCTGTTAATGGAACACATTCAGGGCTTTTTCTTACTGACCATGATGGACATGAACATCTCCACTGAGGAAAAAAAGACCTGTTCTTTAGTGCCAAATTATTATACTGCAATGATCAAGGCAAGCATCTTGATTTGCCCGTGTTTCACTTTTTTTTTTTTTTTTTTTTTTTTT
>CM021700.1:5111768-5349025 GCA_011074415.1 Stictonetta naevosa
TTTTTTTTTTTTTTTTTTTTTTTTTTTTTTTTCTGGAGAAATACCATTATTCATCACTTGTTGCCCTCCGCCTTATAAATTTTACACATTTTTTAATTATTATTATTTTTTTAAGAAATTTCTTCAGCAAAAATGAAAACAAATATCATCATCTGTTTTGGAGAAGTGTTTTTCCAATCCACTGAATAATGACTGCAAAGAGAACTGAATTCATGAAAAAATTTATACTGTTGATCCTACTGCTTTTGAGTGTCTGTCTATCACTGCAATGCAAATTATTTAATATCTATAATATTACTTATATTTAAAAACAGATGTTTTGAAGTGATGAACATTCACAAAAATGTAACAATGAAAAGAGAATTTTCTGCTCTCATATGAGCAAAATGTACTGCTATTTTTGCTGAAGTAGAATACATAACCTATCATCTTAATAATCAGGAATATTTCTGTATTTTAATCAAATATTGTATTTAACAATAGTATAATTTAAATTTCCTTTGATTAAAATAGATTTTAGCAATATAGACTCATGTCTCGTACATCAAACTCCAGAGAACAAATCAGCACAATAGTTGGTGGTAAGAGAACTTGAACATTTCATTATGGGCAATTTATTATATGAAACAGGACTGGAAATTCATCTTCTTATATTAATTTTAATCGGGGGGCTAGCATTTTAGCAGGCCAATAAGTCAAGGAAAGAACAGATTAATTAAATGTACATTGCAAAGGACGATAGAGAGCCTGCATGTAGAGTGGCTTCTCAGTTGCTCCAGTATTTAAACAGATTCAAGGTATGACTATCATGTATCCCCTCAACTAAATATTATTCTTTATAATGTTAGCTTCCAAGTTATTTCTCTGATGCTCTTAAAACAGTAGTCCGCTCATTGCTGGATGATATTGTAACTACTGTTTTTGGCTACAGGAGAAACTATGCTCTGAAATGACATCAATTTTGCTTCACTGAGAATCTTCCCTGATCCTTTTGCTCCTTGCTTCCATCCCAGTGTATGTGTGAAGAAGAGTCCTTACCCCATCAAGAAAGGAGTCCTTAGCAGAAGCTCTTTTCACCTACTATTTGACAACTATTTCGTTTAATTTCAAGCTTATATCCACTTGCTAACAGATAAATTCAATTACCTTTTACACATGGAGCCAAAAACATATGAATGGTGAGGGAAGCACTGTCATCACAAGAGAAAAAAGCCTATCTAAACTGAGCTACCTGGTGAGGCAGGAGGGAAGCATGTTTGCATTGTTATACAGAATACAGATGAATGATGGCTGAACAGAGCTTTCAGGCCTTTTAATCTGTTCTTTGATGATCTCTGAAACAGATCAAGGCAAAGCTGTTTCTTACCTCTCTGACAAAATGTACTTACTGACTTCTCTGCTTGAACATAGCCTCCTATAGCGTATCTGAAAATTAGGCTCAGGAATATCACCTACTTACTCTATTTCCTTATGCTCTGTATCTGCTCAGGGTCAAGCATTTCATGTCTGACCCTTAAAATGCTTTGGACCCAGTCCTGGGGTATTTCATTCAATAGCTAAGTGGGACAATGTCATTCCTGAACTGAGGCTAGGATGACTGATAAAGGGAGCCATAAGGAATGCTGAAAGGAACTAGTAAGTAAGATCTGATTTGTTTGTGTATCAATGTAGAGGGCCTTTCAAAGTAAAGAGAGGAATTCTAACAAATGATGTTATTTTATTAAATTGTATCAGACTTGCCTTGCATAGAGTACAACCATACTTGATAAATGCTTGGCTTCAGATACATTCTGCCATTTATTTTCATACTGTCAGACCTAATCCATAACTGCTGTTCAAAGGCAGAGAGCAGGGAATGAGGGTGTATCTTGACTCAGCTGGTAGCAGGCTACTGGCTACAATACTTTATTTCTGTTCTGACTACATCTTGACATATTTTTTTTTTTTTTTAATATAATCTATTCTCTAAGGCTAAACAATTATAAACATGTGATTTAGTAAGTTTTTATTTTGTGTCATTTTGTTTAATCTCATTGACCAGAAAACATAGATTTTTATGGGGAAAACAAAACAAAATAAAACAAAAAACAAAGCAACCTAGAATATGAAAAGGACATAAAGGATAAATGTAACGCTCAGATTGCTGGAGTTAATATTAAGCCTATGATCACATCTTTTAGTCAGGTTAAACATAGTACAGATATTACTGCTCCAATGCAACATATAGGTTTGAATTATCTTGAATAATTTCAAGGGTTTGGTGGATTTGTTTAATGTCTGCCTCTCTTCTCACTCATCATTGCTCTGTGAATGCCTAACACACAAATTTTCCTGCAGAGGATGTAGTTCATGGCTTTAGTTCCCTTTCCTGTGGAAGATGTGTCTTCCCCTAAACTGGGCTTACTACCAGCTCTGAACTGACATTTTTTCCCCATGCTCTTTATATGCCACTGCTATTTATTTTAGTTGGTGTATAGACTAATAGAGTGTAAAGTGCATTGCATACTGGCAATAAAGTACATTGCAAACCAGCTTACTTTACCCACAATTTCAGAAAATCACATTCTGTAAAAAGAAATACGTGAATTCTGTGCTCCCAAGAAATACTTTGGTGTGATTTCCTCATATTCCAACTATTCCTTTAAAAATAAACCAAACTAAAAAACTTATGAAAATTTTAGTAAAAATTTTGAAGAAACCACACCATGTAAAATGCCTTAAAAGGCATTTAATTGACAATCTTTTTATCCAAAATAACTATATGTGTATGGCTTAGACTACCAAAAGTACTATGTGCTACCTTCTGAGTATTATCTTTCTTATAAATCAGCGTTACTATACAGATGCCAGATTGGTAACCTGGGCCCAAAGAAGGCTGAGTGAGCACTAAAGCTGTGTGCTTGCTCCAGCATTGCTCCAGCAGCTCAGTGGCAGCCTTTCCTCTTGGACTAGACATGGAAGATAAACAGACATCTGAGAAATGCAGGAGGAAAACATACAAAAAGGGGTTGTCTGAAGCAGACAGGATACACAGAAAAGAACAAGCAAGGACTCATTCCTGGAGCCACTTTGCATTACAACTTTTAGATCTCTGAGGCCAGGTCAGCTCCCATGGGGGTCAATGAAGGAAAAGCTACTCCCTCTACCCCCAGTGCCAGAGCATAAAAGTTGCCTCATACCTGATGGTCACTCAGACAATGTCCACCTTCTTTGGATTGCAGCATGAGCTTAGTATTTGGGCCCATTCCTTTGCAGGAATTTATGCTCTGAGGGGCAGTGAAAAAATCTTTGTAACGAAGCAGAGGGTTTAGCACTGTAATAGGTTGCCTGGTGAATTTTAATACTAGATTAGACATGTTTTTTTCTTACTCCATGATATTATAGTGCAATACTCTTCCAAAAGCACAGCTCCTTCAACTGAAAGTGCACATGGGCACCCTTATGGCATTTTTTTTTCTTCAACAAAAAGTCTCCTCCTAAGCAAAGCTCAAGAGAAGAGTTAATTAAGCCCATAGTTTTCACATTTCCATTGAAATCATATCGAATGGTAACCAGTCATCCCACCCAATGGCAGAAAGAGGAGTTTTCAAACAAGTCCTGTATGATAGAAAACAAAGAATATTCTGAGAATTCACAGTCAATTCCTGATTATTTCATAGATAAGAAAACCAAATATATATATGTATATACACACACATGTATATTTCATTATAGTTCCAAAATATTTCTGCAAATAGATTGTCCTACTTCCAACCCTGATAAGAGTGCCAGTGCTGAAAGTGGCTCAGACTAAATCTTCTAAAACTTCATTAAAAACAGAAGAGCACTTATCCAAAGGGACATCACATGACAAGGAAAGAAAAATAGCCCTGAAGTATGCATTTCATTGACCTGTTGTAACTCTGCAGTAAAAGGGTTGTAGTAGAATGATTTTCACGCTAAAGGGGACTGGGTGAGGAAAGAAAACAAAAGGGTAAAGGAAAAAAAATCAACACAAATTGCATGAAAAAAGAATCCATTTTTATTATTATGATTACATAGAGTACTATAGAAATTAAATTGCACTGCAGATAGCACTAGATACTAAGCAGCATTAGGATTTTATGCTTATACATGCCAATTTTGTTATAAGATAGTAAGATGTAGCAGAGTCCAGTGATGCTGAGACACGTCAGTACCCTTGGTCTGCTTGGTCTGCTTTCAGCATTGAACTCGGCCATTTCAGTTGCACCACTGAGTTTCTATAGATCACTTTTTGTGAATATTTCTATTTCAAAACCTCTGTATTAGGACTTTATAACTAGGTAATAAAATCTGACTCCATGATATTACTTGGCAAGTAGACTTGATGTTTTAATGCAATTTTTTTTAAGTGGAATTTATATTTTCATGGATTCTGCATTTGTAGCTGTCATCCAAGCTTTTTTTTTTTTTTTTTTTTTTTTTTTTTTTTTTTTTTTTTGTGAACCTGACAGCTTTTACAGTCCTACTGGTTCTAAAGACTTTCCCTTGCCTTCCCTCCACCCCCACCCCTCGCTCCAAGTTGAGAAAAGATCTGATAAGGCTGTTTTTCACTATTATGTACCGAAACTTGCATAAGCTGAGATAGCTTAGCACTTTGTCAGCTATAACACCTATATTCACTCATTTTTAGGTAATAGAAGATAAATGGCCTTATAATAACATTTTATCTTATTTTTACTTTTAACTTGTCTTACCACAAAAATGCTCCATTGGGGGGAACTATGTCACTGTGATTGTATCATAATTTTCCAGCTACAGTACTGCAGGGGGAGAAGTGTTCTCTATAGCATATAGTGTATTTCACTATTTCATCAGGCATATTTACTCATAGAGCTTGTTTATTATGAAGATGTTAAAAGTGAAAATAAAATGTTTCTGAATTCTCCTATTCATCATTAGAAGCCATCAGAATTGCAAAGATGTCACTGTATCATACAGCCATTTTCTTTATCCCTTGGGCTTTTGAGAAATCCTATTACAGAAAAAAAAAAAAAAAAAAAAAAAAGTTCAGTTTGCTGATTCCCCCCTCTCTCCCCTCCCTAGTTTCCTTCCCACCAGCAAACTGCCTAAAGGTTGTCTCATATTAGTCTGTTATACATGTTTTATTGAATCTGCTCTCAATTGTCAGTACAATGTTTTGCACCAAATTCTACAGGTTACTGAAGTGTGCAAAATAATCTAAACTGACTGACACAACACCTTGTTACCACCTGCACTCTGGTACTGCTGGCACTGATGGCCATCACCCACTCACCACAAGGCTGCTTGCAACCAAAGCTCTTCTACAGGAGCAAGGTCCAGAAGAAGCAGGTATAGAGCCATGGTACTGTAGCATCTTTGTCATCACCAATCAAGAGGATTAAAGCTGCTAACAGTACTAGTAAAACCCTCACCTGGTTCAGACTTCTCCAGCAAAAGTTCTATGCGTTCCTTATCTTCAATTACATAAGGTACTTGCCATAAATTTGTAAGCCATTCTCACCTGCCTAATTTACCCTGTCTCTAACTCGTTTATAGTTAAGCTACTAGCTACCCTATTGGCAGGACACCAGTGATTGTATGAAGAATTTGTTGTGCAAAAAGCTGAAAGGGAAAACCAGGAGGTTTTAACCCATTTATGCAGACAAAAACAAAAATGGAATTTAAGGGAATGTAGTATATCGAGAACATTGATTTACAGAAAACACAGGCTTTTCTTCTCATACTTAGTTTTTCATCAGCATAGCTACAGAAGAACTATTCTGAAAACTGAATCAATTGGTAACCACTGTTGCAAACTCACTTAAAAAGTTGGTGATGCACTAGAAAAATGGAGCAGAGGATAAAAGAGCAGCAAGCACTAAGATGCAGTATACTATGTGAAGATCTATTCCCCACCTATTCCCGTTTATCAAGGCAGAATGGTGAAAGGATTCTAAAACTAAGTATTCACATTCATTACAGGGAAAAAGAGATTTTCTCTTCACTTCTTTTGATTTCAGGAGTGATTAGGTTCAGTTGTGTCTCTTAAATTGCTTGGTAAGTGTTCTATCTCTGACATTTCTATAAAAGGTATAATACATTTCATTGTAGCTTTTTCACTCAAAAGTGATTGGAATCATATTAAAAAAAAAAAAAAAAGAGGAGGGGGCAAGGTATTATTCTGAGGTCATCAGGGTGTTTTAAGATTTGATTACTGTCTTTCTTAAAGCATTCTCTATCACCCCTCTTCATATCCTATAAATAGGAGAACCGCCTCTCCTTAAAAACAGCATTTGTGGTCATATTAGTATTTTTACAAGATCTATTACCATCTGCTAAACTACTGAACACAATTCATTAGGACAGTCTTCTGTAGCATCAGACTGAGTGAAATCATACCATAAATGCCAAAGTTCTGTCACTTGTGGCAGCTGTTTTATCACCATGCAAAAAGTGGCACGGAGAGAAAAATACATTAAAAAAAATCTGAATGTAGCTGTCACTTGACCTTGGCATGGTAGAATCAAAAACTCTGAGTTCTGTAGAAAGTATTTTTCTTCAGCACTCCCTGCTTGATTATGAAACTATTTGCATCCCACTTGCAATAATACCACCTCTGCTTCTACAATAACAGACATGACCCAGGTCTGATATTGCAATTGAAGAACCCAGATTCTACCTTACAGTGGGATGTGTGGTCTTTTCTTGGTATTGCTGCTAGATGAACACAAAAAAGGAATGAAATTTTAGACCCTACTTCAATGGCATGGGCTAACAAGTTTTGCATACTAAATTGTAGGAAGAAAAGCTGGAAAATCATTGAATAAGTAGCTAACATTAAAAATACATACAGTTCCAGATGTTGGTTTGCTTATAAGATCTGCCGTATCTTATCTTCAAATGAGATTGCATCCATCCTGGAGTTTGAATTAAAGAACAAATTATTAGAGTATAAAACATTATGTCCCAACTAAGTATTATCTTTGTGACACCTGTCCAAACTTCGTTTTAGAAAAGCAGAAGAAATAGGAAATAAATAATATAAAGTTTTGGAACAGAAATTCAAATTTTATTTATTGAGGAGGGTATTTGCAACAACTTCCTAGTGCAAGCTCAAACATAGACAGTACATATTAAAATTTTACTCCTTTATCATCGTTGCAAAACAGCTTCAATTATTCATTAACATGCTGATCTCACATTTTCTCCTGTAACTGAGTGATGAAAACACCAACAAGGTTTAAGATCATTAGAACATAGCTCCACCCAGCCCCAGGTCTTTTGTCCAGAAATAGCATGTGCTTAGGAAATTGTACCAGGGCAGGCTGGCTGGAGTTAACTTTCCTCACAGCAGCCCACACAGTGCTGTGCTCTACTTGTCTGCTGCACCTGTTAGGGAAACATTATAAGCATATCTGGCATTATTTTGGATTAAAATAAACCAAGATATGGGTATTTCATTAGTAACCATGGTTTGGAATAGTCAAAGAAAAGAAAAATTTCTCACAAATGGACAAGGAAGTATTTAATCCTGTCATCGGAATAAATACCACATTATCCATTTCCCGGACTTGGGTGCAGTAATTTGAAATAGATTAATAGCTGTTGTCCTTTTTATTAATTTCAGAAATTCATATTATTGTGGGCATAAGAAAGATCTTTGTGCCTTAAGACATGATTCCAATTAGCTGTCAACACTGTCAGTCAAGAGTTGCTTCCAGTGTTCAAAAGAATTACATTAGAAGTAAATGAAATCAGAATCAGGCCCACACATTTCAAAATTGTTGGTTCTAAAGTCACAGAATAGTGCCAATACTAAACTTTTACAGTGTATGGTAAAGGTCAACAGATAAAATATTTGGAACTTTTACTCATGAATACATTTAATTTGCTATTGCAAACAATTTTGATTACATTCTACAGAATACATAACTCCTTCTCGTTTTGCAATTAAAGATTCCAATAACACAGTCAAAGCTTCTTAATCACTGTTCATTCTAGCATAAAGGAAATCTTGCTGTATTTGAAGAGAACTTAGTCATCTTAACAGTATCCATTTTTGTTTCTTTTTATTTTACAAGATTAGACTACTTAATAAACTTTATCATATTTGGCTGCAGTGGAAGTGTGAAGTAGAATAGAATTTGCACAGTGGATTATTTGGCTAGGACAAAACTCAGTTCTGTAATTAGTTTTTTTTTTTTTTTTTTTTTTCACTTAGGTTTGCAGAAAAATTCAAAATTAACGAATTAACGGTCATTTTTGCCTAAGATTACCTTCCAGAGTTACATATATTAATAAAGCATGGTTAGAGCCAGATCTATTATCTGAATATTTGCCAAAACCATTGATTTTTTTTTTTTTCTTGCTTATAACATTCCAGGTTGAAGGAAAATAAATAGAAATGCTCAACATCTAAACAGTCATTATTTTAATTGCAAATAATGATGACACTAAGATAGCCCTGGAGTGTTCATGTACAATTATAGTCATCCTTAAAAAGACTCAGAAACTCCAGCAATGGTCTCAGATATTGAAAGCCCATGCTGGTATTGCTGCACTTTTGGAGTTCTACTGCAGAGTGGTCTTGGGTAAGGACAGTGAGCCCTTGTGGACTCACTGTCCCAAATTCTTAAAAACTGAATATCAATGTCCTTTTAATGCAAGCTGAATTTTCTTTAATAAGAAATAAGTGTTCAGACAAGCTGATGAAAAAATGAACCAATCTGATCTTGAAGTTCTTTGCTTTGCTACAGTGCTTTTTAAATGGTGTCTGAACAGTTGGTCACAGATTTATTTACATTTTCATGTAAAGAAAGAAAATATTATCATTTTCTATATGGGAAACAGTTTCCCTAATTATTTGGCTCCTCTTTCTGCCACATAAACACAGCAATTTGTACCCCTCTCCTTCAACTGGCTGCAATTAGGAGCTACATTGCAATAAGGAGATTATGTTAATTAAAAACTCAAAACTATGTAAACAATGGGAAAGCTGACTAGCCATTTTCTATTTTTGCCAAGTGGGAGGAACACAAGAGAAATGAGCACCAAGCTTAATTTTTGCTGTTTATAATTCAAGTTATTCATATCAAATAACAGCATTTTAAAAGTATTTTAAACAATTAACTGTCTCTGTGCACTAATTGAACTCCATCCCACACAAGAAGTTTTACATCTGTATAAACTAAAAATAACATAAAATAAAATGTTCATAACATCAAAAAAGGTATAAGAGAACAATTTTGCACAAATCTACTGAACTGTAATACATAACACAAGCTCCCTTCTGTGGCTGAATTACGCTCTCAAAAATTCATAGCTCAGGATAAAAGTATAACTTAGTTTTCCTTCTTTGGCAAAAAATATGAGCAAACTCTAGTATAAGCATTACCCAGCAGATGTGAATAAATTGGTACTTTTTAAGACCTTGCTACAGTTTCATAAAAGCTGTAGTTTTGCTGCTGCTTAATGTTTTGTTTTTGTTCTGTTTTCAAAGCAGGATTGCTTAATGGGGTGGGAGGAGTGGGAGACAAAGGTGAATTTGTCTGTTAGCCGCTACATTCTCAGTGCTCCCCCTCAATCTTGGAGATACCCATCAGTATCACACACTAAGGAGACATCACAATAACACAAGCAAATGAATGGCATGCACAGAAATGCTGTGTGTATTTATATGATTTTTTGACTATAGCTATGAACTTGCCATTGACTAGACTTTAGGGAAGAAGAAACAGAATGAAGGACTATAGCCCTCCTCCATTTTTACACAGGAGACAGTCTGTCAGGATACATGAAGGAGGCAAAATATTTATTTCCTCAAGTTTGCACTACTAGGTACTGCCAATCAGTTACAAAGAGGAAAATATGAGCATTGGAAGCAAGCATGACTTCAGAGCAGTGTTAGACTGTTCCTATGATTTTTGTTGTTGTTGTTTTTTGTTTGTTTGTTTTCAATGACTATATAGGAAATTAAAATGATACAGAAAGAAGTAATGGCTCATTCAGTTTGGGACTAGGCTTTCAGAGTGGCTGATATAAAAATACATTTTCAGAGTACTGTTTTAGTTACCCTCTTGATCCAAATTGCTTCAGGAATGGGAATGTTCTCAGAAGATGTGAAAGTTACTGATAATTATATTATTCACAGACTCACTAGGATGCCACATAATGCTAAATATATAGGCAAAGGTAACAAGAACGTGATCATGGGAAGATTGAAGACGGCAGAGATTTAGAAGAGCTGCCCACATTGTAAGATTTTGCACCTACTATCTTTCCATCGTTTACAGGAAGTGAGAATAGTGAAGTGGTTCACGTGTATTATGTTACAAAAATTTTCTTCTGTTTTAAGGGCAACACAGATTTCCCATCTCCTGCTCCCCCACAGAGCTCCAAGCCTGGGGGAGGGCTACTCAAAATGAAAGTGCAGTTGATCATTTCTCTTTTCACATTTCCACTATTTTCCTTTTGAAGCCATCGACTTTAAATGAGCTGCTGTACAAGCTTCTTGGGGTCCAAATAGAGGAAATCACATCCACCACAGAGACATGAACAGCAGAAACCCCAAATATGACCATTATGTTCAGCTCAGCAGTCTTTTTCCTTTTGGTAAGTTTTTGATACAAGCTTAGCATCAAGCCAGGCTGTCAAAACCAATGAAATCTATTTCTGTGACACTGAAAGAGTTCTTGATGAAAGTCAATCACTTTAAGGAATGCCTTTTTTAGATCACCTAGAATAAAAACAGGAAAGAGGGGAGTTTTAACAGAATTATTGCTTTTTCTCCTTACATTCAAAGAGATGAGGAATATGTGCTAAGTAAACCCACTCATTCTGCAAACAGCACATATTGTGCTTGATGTTAGTAGCAACATTTTAGTCTGACCACTTACTAGGTGTCTTGTTCCTTAGCAGAATTAACACTTTTGTCAAATCATTTCTTTTGGAAGGATGTTTAGATCTTGATGAAACCCTGTTTCTGGGTAACAAGGAGCAGCACTCACTCTCTTGAGTGAAATAATATTTAGTTTTCTTACTATAGAAGGAAGAATATCAAAGGGAGTGGGAAGAATGATAAAAGGGAGGAAAGCCAGCTTGGGTATTGTCTATGAAATTGGGTAATTTTTCTGTATTCAAGCTTTCATGGGTTTTGCTCTACAAATATGTGTTCATGGTAGTAACCTACTGCTATTAAGAACTGCTAAACTTACTGCAGAGGGTTTTTGCTTAAACACACAGCATTTTTGAAGCTTTCTAGGTATTCTGGACTTAAAGGATACAAGCAGGAAGCTTGTGAGACCTCTCGACAACCTTATCAAGTGCAGGGATTCTTTTTCCACAATTTAAACAGTTTGTTTTTTTAAAGAATTATAATGATTCCTTGATCTGCACTGAAAAACAAAACAAAACAAACAACAAAAAAAACCCTACAGCAATAAATATGTGTTTGGTGGTATTATTAATCATTAATTGTTCCTTCATATGGATTTTCCCAGCCTGGAAGCTAAGTTACAGCTGTTTAAAGATGATCACTTTACAAAAAGATTTACTTCTACATCTCAATTCATTTTCTGCTAGAAGTGTAATGAAAGAAATCTTTTCCCTAGTTATTATAATTGTATGAAAAAATTACTTAAATATTGACCTTGTCAATGCACCCGCATTCAGATGAGCTAAAAGTGAATCAAACAATCTTTTAAACCCAGGAAAATAAGGACTTTTTTTTTTTTTTTATATGTATATATTGTCTCAAACTCACTTTTAAGACCTTAGCTTATGACACAGTAGTGATTTATGCAATCACCAAGAGAAAAAAGGGAAAAGAATAAAAAAAAAATGGATATCCACTTCTGAAACACTGAATTGGTTTTATGTTTTGTTAACTGAAAAGCAATCTGTACTTAAAAACAAAAACAACAACAACAACAATTAATTGTTACTTAATTTTTCAATAAAATAAACCTAACAGCAATTTTCTGATCCAATATAAATAGGACTAATATATAACTTTGTCACTTTCTTTTGCTCCCTTTTAAGCTGATGCTGCTCAGTTTTACCCAATGTTAATGTATATTTCATGTTCTTTTCTATCCAAATGGTACTTACTACCTTTTGTCTGGTTTCTGATCTCTGAACTGAAGGCAGAACTCAACTCCAGTTCTACATGGGGGAAAAAAAAGACATTTCAAAATCTAGCATCTAAACTACCAACAAGCCTAGCTACACAATATACTCTGGAGATAGAGCACAAGCACAGGGTAAATTACGCCACTTATTTAGAAGGTTTTAATGCTAATGTCATTAGATCTACAGTATTTCAAGGAATTACTAAATTACCCAACAGCCAACAAGAAAAGTTCAACAAGAACCCTACTGTGTTTTTTTTTTTTTTTTTTTCTCTTCCTAGAATTGTAAATTTGAAGATACTCCTAAAAAGTTTTTATACTTCCATTAATGTTATTGTTAATTTCCCAGAAGTTTTTTGCTAAAACTTTTTAATGGTCCAGGGGACTGCTCAGGTCTCCTGAGAATAATGGTGCTTTTTAACACTATCCATACTTCATTGTCACTTTATGCAGGTCAGCTATTGCTATATTAAATAATCACAAACTCTTTTTCCTTTTCTAGAGCAGTACAATGCTTTCCTATGTAGTACAATGGAAACACTAAATCAGCTGTTCTTGCAACCCATCCAACCTCACACCATTGCTCAGGGACTGGAACATTTTCCAATTTGTAAGAAAGACTTTGCTATTTTTGAGATTTGGGGTGAAGTATGGTTGGCAGAGAATCATACAACCATTGCTATTTTCTTTCCACGTCAACCCCCTTACCCTCCAGAAGCGATAAACCAATCCAAAGAGAAGATGCGCAAAGCTCATCTTCAGCATGACAGCCCTGAGTGACCAGAATTTTGAGCTGACAAGGACATAAACTCTTGTAAGTGAAGTGTATTATTGATCTGTATGCAGCTACAGTGCAGAGATCAAAGCAATACGTGGCGGTGAAATTCCTCTCAGATTAGTGGAAAAAAAAATAAAAATCTAATTATTTTTATTGCAGTATACAAAACTAAAAATCTATTTTAGCATTTTGAATTTAAAATTGATCCTTTCCTTTATGTAGTTTAACTCTTGAACTGATGTAGACTTTGATCCATTATGTAAAGAACAATTGTATTCTAGAATAAATTAAAAGCAACATACTGTTTCTAAAAGAACCACAGATATTCTCTTATTGTGGGCATTTCAAAACAAATAAAATCAAGACTGTGGCTTAAGAAGATGCATTCAAAAACCATGAGTTTTTTAGAATGTTATTAATGTTTATATAGATGACCTGGGAGTGATTCACCCTCTGAGCAATAATTTCTAATTTTGTTTTTAGTAATGCTCAGTCTCACTCCAAGGTTCTTTGCAGCCCCAGGAAGGTCTGAATGGTCTGATGGTTAATTTTTGCTGTGTCCATTGATATTAGTATTTTATCCACCACTTGCATTATCATCAATGTTTAAAAAACCATGCACTCTAAGAATTAGCTATAAATGAATTAATTCCACAGTATTTTTAGAGTCTTAGGCCTATTTAAAATAATCTCATCTGCTGATACAAATAAGTCTTGTTTAGCCCTTCCCTTCCCCCAAGTTTGATTCAGCTTTTCTCTATTGCTGTGGCAGACCTTTCAAAACATGTTTGATCAGACTTTCTTTCTGCTTGATGCTCTGTGCCAGTGATTGACAACAGTCCTTTGTGAGCAAGCATTTAAGTAATGATGTATGGACTTGTTACAGAGCTGCTAAGTCAAGAAGAGAAATGAACAATAAATTAGAATAAAATGGAACTGCATTTGAAACTTGGCTGGAGGATTTTGCATTTATGAGCACAAAGGACATTTGACAATCTGAGTCATCTTGCAGCTTTGCCTGTAGCAACTGTCAAATTAGTTCTTAATACTACAGGGAAAGGGATTGAGCCACAGCTTTGCTTAAAGTTAAGAGGCTTATCAGTAAATCACTGGCAATATTAACAATTATGAGCTACACATTAATATAGTGAAAACACTTAAAATATTATGCTTACAGCAGAAAGCCAAGAGGTGAACATAATTTTGCTTTCAGAAACTCCCAGGAACTATGGCTTTAAACTGGGGAAGGTGAAAGAAAAAGGAGTAAATCAAATCAAGATATAAGTCCTCACAACTATGTAAGAAGAATAATATCAGGAACTAAATCTACATTTAGCAAAGTGTAAATGTAAGATGAGAAAGGGAAGTGCTTACCTGCATATAAATTCAAGATTCACATGCACGTCTGTCATCCCTAAACTAGTGTTCTTCCTTTATCTCAGACACCTTGTGACTACATTTCCATGAACATATGGTCCAGATAATGAGTATAGGTTGTGTGTCCACACTGGAATGAGGGAGGGCTGTGTAATCTAGACCAGTTCCAGTCTGCTCTAAGAGAAATGCTTAAGCTGACTGTTAATTATAAGCTATATTAATGAACAGTATTGTTTTTTCAATTTCCTTACACATGCAAGAAATTCTTACAGCATTATACCACTTGTGATGCCAGAGGTATTTAAGTGCACAAAATGCAGATTCAGTGGTGGATCTGGGTCAGCCAGTATTATAGTGCTAGGAAGGCTCACACAGAATCCTTGAATCTGAACTATTTTTAAAAATATGGTGCATTATCAAGCTAGCACCAGCTCTCATGATCACATTACGCATGATTTTAGAGACTGGTTTTCAATGAAAAAAATATATATACATGTCAATGATGATCAGCATAATTTCATCTCTTTCAACATCTCTGTAGGTCTAGCTCAATATGTTGTATGATAAGAAATCTGTTGTGCCAGGGTCTACACCACTTTCAAAGATAAAACTGCACAATTTTGCCATTTTCTGGCATGAAAGGGGTCAAAAGGGAACAGAATTAGATATGTTGTGGGAATGGTCTGAGGTACAATTGCATTGACAACTCATAATGACACTATGGGATATCTTCTTTTATAAGCTGCACAGGTCTTTCACACAGTAGGTATTGTCCTTTTAAGTGCTTGCACACTGTAATGAAGTCCCGTAACACTGACAAAAGAAGGATGATGAGTACATTCACCACCTGAAGTGTCTCTTATAACACTGGCCAGAGAAAGAAATTTCCTGAACTCGCAGCCACTGTACTAATGAAACTTCAATTGGGATTGGTTAATCAAAAGTAATTAAAAAGGAAGGAAAAAAAAGAAACCTCATCAACAAGCAAACAAGTTAATTAATATATGAAGCTCTATTGGTACGTATTTTTAAAGATGTACCCCAACTCCTACACTGAACAGAGATGACTCATGAAATACCTTGCATGGGAAACAAAAATGTGATCAAAGGATCTTAGATATGCCACAAGCATAATGAAGATTATGCAGAAGTTGCAGCTATTCACATTTGAAATCAATCAGTCTAGATTTGCTGGAAACTGAATTCAGATTTATGAGGATTCCGAAGAGACATATTTATAACCAGGCTAGACTACTTCAACAAGTTTTACTATCAGCTGGATTGTTAAGTGATCCTGAAAATGCAATAAAACTCGTTTGGACAAGTTGTAGTGAAAAAAGAATGATTAAAATTTCATAGATCTAGTTGAAATCAGAAAATGGCATCCTGTCCATGGGATTTTGTAGTAAATATATTAAAAAAAAAAAAAAAAAAAAAAAAAAACCTCCCAAAAAATAAAAAATAAACTAAAAATTCCCTAATTTGTAGTAAATATACACAATTCTTAGGTGAGAGAAGGCATGTTGGTATAACAAGCAACTGTAAAATTTAAAAAGTTACAGAACATTTAAGTAATTAATTGCAAGCTAGCTTGCACAATTAATTTTGCAGAGGCCTGCAGAACTGTCACCAAAAGGCTTTCTGGACTGTAAAATTGCCAGTTATGAGAACACTTCTGCTTGAAGCTCATAGCTAAAACTGTAAAAGCTAACAAGATTCTAAAAAACTCATTGATTCTAAAAACTATCAGCAAGGATACTTTGACAGATCTCTGGGGAAGGGGAAGCACTTTCTAATCAGCTTTTTTTTTTTTTTTTTTTTTTTTTTTGGAAATGATGGAACATTCCCATTTCCATAGAGTTTATTATAAAACAAACAAACAAACCAAAAACTAAACATAACAAACCCACAATCAACAACAAAGAAAAAGAGTAATTAAAGTAAATTTTTTCTTTTCTACTAAGAGCTGTGAAGAAAGGAAAAAAGCTTTATACACTATCTTGTTTCAGGGCCTGTTCCCTTTCTAGGGAAAATATCAATGAAAAGCATCCTGAGGGACATAAAACTGGAAGACCTGAACTTAATGAACATTGACAATGACTATTATCGATGTCCTTATCACAGATGACAAGAGGTTTAGGAGACTGTTCTACCATATTGACACTGTACTGGTTCAAATGACTTTTTTTCCTTTTTTGAACCAGTGCATTGTCTACTTCAGAGGAAGCATGGGAAAATCTTGATGTGACATTTGTCACCCTTTGTTCCCAAGATAAGAGCACTAGCTCTCTGTTAGTCATATTTCAAACCGAATAACAGCTGCATTAGCACAAATTATTCTCTGTCCATCAATTTTAATTTCAAGATGAGAAACAGGCAAACTCCAAATAGAATAAGAATGCTTCAATAATAGTTTCTTCCCTACCCTTCTACTGCATGCTCACTTTAACAAGAATATGAATGAATACAAGTTAAATGAGAGGTTAGAAATATTTGTATACTAGAATGATCCAAATTGTAAAATGTTATAAAATATTCTTTTAAATATGTCAATTTGTATAGTTGTATAGTATAGTATACTCCAGTTGTATAGTATAGTATACTCCACTGAAACACTAAAAAAGAAAATTAAGAAATTTGAAAACAAAACAAAACAAAACATCATTTTAAACTCCAGCCATGTAAAAAGGGCAGAGCACCCTCAAGGTACACAATTTATCTAACAGGTACATGCACAATTGTTATGAACAATAGTTATGCAAAACTGCATTACAACTACAGTCACTCAGATATCTTCAGTCAATTTCTCAACATAGCATTTTAAATAAGATTTCTTAAAAAGCATTTTTCAAATATTTCTAAGTTTTCTAGGCTTTAAGCCTTTAAAATAAATGTTGAAAAAAGCACCATTTCAAGCTCATTACCAAACATACTAGAAATATTTTCTTTAAAAGGCACAATCAAACAATTTCTGAAGCAAGAAAGTATAAGCAAGAAAAACTTATTGTATAATTGAGAAACAACATACTACTGTACTTGTGTAAAGCGTAAAATACTCATAAGTAGTTAGTAACACATGAAAGTATAAGATCCCCAGCTCATGAGTATTACGGCTTGGAAAAAGAGATTTTAAAATTATTTTTTCCATAAAGCAGATTCTAACTCTATACTGCTTATGACCGGAAGATTTAACCATCTTTGGATGACCAGGTTACCCAGGGAAGTGGTAGAGTCACTGTCCCTGGAGGTGTCTAAGGAAATGGTATAAGTGGTATTTAGGGACCTGGTTTAGTGGGCAATAATGGTGTTAGGTGGTTGGTTGACTACATGATCTTAGAGGTCTTTTCCACCTTAATGATTCTATGATCTTTAATGTAAGTTCTCCGATTTTTTTTTTTTTCATTTTAATTGCAAAAGAGCTGCCACAAAAGAAACAAACTCCAGTTAACCACAGCAACAAAAAATGCGTAGTAAAGTACATATGAGTACAACAGAAATTTTCAGATTTAATATAATTTTTTCCATCTATACCAGTACATGCATATATAGAAGATGAGAACACTAGATTGTATTTTATCAGGAAGGTTCATTAACATTAAAATATGCAGACCAGAAACTGTCTCTCTCATGAAACATTGCCCAAGTTAAACATATGTACATCTCAGGTTGGATATCTTTGAAAAGTAATTCCTCTCCATGTAAAAAAATCTTTAGCTCTTTTCTTTGAAATAGGACAAGATTCAAAATGTGGTTGAGATGTGAGATGACTTGAGAAACAGCTGCAAAAATTTCATTTATTCAGGATAAAAACCTCTAAAAAACCAAAACCCCAGTCAATTGCACACACCCAAGAGTTCTTTGTGCTAAATTTCATTTACACTATGATGAGTTTTCCTAGAAATGCATTCTCATGTTCCTGATGGCTGGGCTGAATTTATACTGTAGAGCAGCATAAATGGGTGAAATGAGTGGAGGGATCAAAGGTCTGTGTAGACTCATAACATAACTAAATAACAGTAATCAAAATAATCTCATCTTCAAACCAGGGTCTTCTGCTTTGTTCACTCTCAAAGAGCATCACATGGCTAAATGTTCAAGAAGTGTTCTTCTCAAATGGAGCAGTAATATTGGGGGGGGGGGGGGGGCCGCACGGGGGGGAGGGAAACCCCCCCCCCCCAACAGAGCAAGAAGCAAAAAGACAAAAAAAATCATCAGGTAAGAGTTTAGCACTTATACCCCATCTCACATTTCTGTTGGTACAAAGCATTAATTGATCTTCATTTATTACCCTTAAGTTTAAAAATATTGTGCTACACCCATTGCATGCTTTTTACTGTTAAATTCATGCCACATTAAAATGACTAGCTAGTTCAGTGTCTTACAGGGAGTCTAAACCAAGTCTACAGCATGCTATCCAAAAAACAATTGTCTGAGGGAGTTCTTTATTTCCACTAGAGCTTTACAGAAATTGCAGTCAATGTGAAAGTAGCCAAGAGTTATGAACTGTCAACATGCTGATAGGAAAGTAAACAATGTAGAAGTGAAGCCAGCATTTGAGTCTCACAGCATGGTATACTACTGTAATGGTTTAAATCATAAGCCAAATGATTGTTATTATAGAGATAGTGAATGTCATGCTTACAGAAAAATTGTGCATGTTAAAAATGACTGCCATTAAAAAGATAAGTCTCACAGGGAGAAAGGGACCTCAAGCTAGTAAACAGACAAAATGCATTACAGCAAAAAAAGCAGGGCAGAAAGGGGAAGTCTTGTCTAATTATCAGATTCAGCTATCATTTATAGTACTCTTTACCATCAAGAGAAGGTTGGAAGAGAGACAGATACAAGGGCAGTAGAGTTATTTATTTATTTATTTTAAAAGCAACAGAATCTCAATTCTAATTAAGAACATGACATCTAAAATATGCATACCTAAAAATAGATACACTGGGTGTTTATAGGCAAGTCTCTGGAATATGCAAGAAGACTTCTGCACATAAATGGTTTTCTCCTTTAAATGTTACCAAAATAAAATAAAAAAGACTGGCCCATACAAACTTGGAGAACCAAGATGAATCAGAATCATTTAGGTTGGAAAAGACTTCTAAGATCATAATATCCAGCTGTTAACCTAGCACTCCCAAGTCTACTACCAAACCATGTGCATCTGCACATCTTTTAAATACCTCTGGGGGTGGAGACTCAACTACTTTCTGAGGCAGCCTGTTCCAATGTTTCATGACCCTTTTAGTGAAGAAATTTTCCTAATATCCAACCTAAACCCCCCCTGGAGCAACCTGACTCGTGTCCTACCACTTGTTGCCTGGGAGAAGAGACTGACTCCCACCTCACTACAGCCTTTGACTCTGTGACTCTCTTCTCTTTTGACTCTGTGGAGAGTGGTAAGGTCTCAGATAACCCTAGTTCCCTCAGCTGCTCCTCATCTGACTTGTTCTCTAGACCCTTCACTAGCTTTTCTGCACTTCTCTGGGCATGTTCCAGCACCTCAATGTCCTTCTTGTAAGAGGGGCCCCAAACTGAACACAGTACTCAAAGTGCAGCCTCACCGCAGTCAAGTGCAGGGGGACAGTCACTTCCCTAGTCCTGTTGCCCACACTATTTCTGATACAAGCCAGAATACTGTTGGCCTTCTTGGCCACCTGAGCACACAGCTGGCCTATATTAAGCCATCTATTGACCAATACCCCCAGGTCCCTTTCCACTGCATAGCTTTCCAGCCACTCTTCCCCCTGCCTGTAGCATTTCATGGGGTTGTCGTGCCTCAAGTGCAGGACCCTGCTCTTAGCCCTGTTGAACCTCATACAGTTGACCCTGCCCACAAATCCAGCCTATCCAGATTCCTCTGTAAAGCCTTCCTACCCTCAAGCAGAACAACACTCCTGCCTAACTTGGTGTCATCTACAAACTTACTGAGGGTGCACTTTATCCCCCTTTATCAAGACCATTGAAGAAGGTATTAAAGAGAACTGGTCCCAGTACTGAACCCTATGAGGCGGCACTTGCAACCAGCCTCCAACTGGATTTAACTCCATCCACCAAAACTCTTTGTGCCTAGCCACCCAGTGAGCTTTTTACCCAGAGCAGAATACTCCCATACAAGCCATAAGCAGCCATTTTCTCCAGGAGAATGCTGTGGGAAACAGTGTCAAAAGCTTTACTAAAGTCTAGGTAGACAACATCCACAGCCTTTCCCTCACCCACTAAGCGAGTCACCTTGTTTTTGAACCCAGAGTATCATGATTATGATTTCTAAGAGCCTCCTGCTCAATTCAAGAAAATGGATTTTCTTGAAATAATTCCTATTTGACTAGGACATTTCACACAAAACCTATTTGTTTTTTTTTTTTTTTTTTTTTTTTTTTTGTAAGTCATTTCTGTTGGCAAATTTATTATAACTTTTAGAAAGTTGTTCCAGTGGTAGTTTATTCAGTGTATGGTATGAGACAGAAGTTATGAGAAGTTATGAAGAACCTACTTTGCACAACGCATAGAAAGTTTCACTGATCCTGCACCATTTTCTTATAGCCAAGAATGTGAATTTAGACAAACACAATGCTGTGAGATCTGATCTGGTTTCTGAAGACACATTTATCTCTATACTGTGCTACCAAATATCCTTGAGGACACTCCTCTACCCAGTATCATAACCTCTCTCAGAACATCAGTGTTGGAAAGCCCAGCTTTGATGGTCAGCTTTGTTTCCAGTACAGCTGATGCTCAAACCAAATTTGTAAGCCTTAATAGCTGCATAGTGACTTCTCGGAGTTGCAGAGGTCTCTACAGCAACAGGCTGCTCTGAAACACCTCTGGGACAGAAGCCTGTTCAATAGGATAGTTCCTCCCTACACGTGCCTTCTCTTTCCCAGTTCTCAGTTACTGTGCTCCCAGTTTGCATAGCCATCAATGTTCATGTTCTCAGGATATTCCCAGGAAACATTCAGATCTATTTTGCTTGATCTCCGACATTATCATTGAGCTCCTGTGCCTTCCCAGACCATGAGACAATTGAATACTGCAGCAGAAAATACACCCAAGTGGACATTCTTGGGTATTCAGACAAGCTTACAACTAATTTCCCATTCAAATTTGAGTAGGTTATCCACTGTAGGTGCAGGTTACTTCCAGAATAAGTCTGGGGGATGGAGGGGATTCTGTAAGAAAGCATTAATTATTCATAGGAGCACAACTTTCTTTACTTCTAGCCATTTTAAAGCCTCATTAGATATTGGCACTAAAATCCACTTTGAAACTAGTATGTAAGAGAAATGTTCAGTATAGAGCATGAGGGTAGAAGTCATCTTTAAAAGTTATTCTCAAGGCAATCACTTCGTATCTCTTTTCATTAAACAGCATATTTATCAGGTATTCATTTTGAATATATTTTTTAAAAGAAAACATTGAGCTCACTGTATTTTAAGATTGATAAAATACCATTGTGCTCTTGAAAGATTTTGTACTCCAGGCCAGTAGTTTGTCATCTCTGTTTCTCTGTTACATATGAAACTAGATGAAAAAAAAAAAAAAAAATCAGATTATCACTCTCAAAGCCCTTTAGGAGAAAACTGAATTAACATGACAATTCAAGTTCATGGAAGAAGGTACTTGTGCAAAGTGTGCAAGACTTGTAAATTCATTTAACATTGATTTTGCAATTAAATTAGTGTGCTTAAGAATACTGCAACAAACCTAGGAATGTCTTAGGTAAATGAAGAAGTATTATAGAAGGCTGAACTCATGCCTACCTTTTACTAGCACAAGCATAACTGTTTTCCAAAAGTCTCTATGTCTTCCAGAAGTCTTTAACACAATATTATGACAAACAGAAAAGATAAAATATAGCTGGGACTTTAACGTTTATTGGGAAAATGATAACTGCAGGAGAAAGAAAGTGCAAGCATAGCTGCTACAGGCCACCATCTGTGTATGAATCATATATTTACCACAGTCCATTGTTACTGTATTCTGGATGGCAATATTTATAAAAGTGCTGGTATCGCAGGGCTGGCATATAATGCATTTATCAATGCTAATATGTTAGTGCAATTTAGTTTGTTCAGTTCAGCACATTGCTTAAGTGTTCTTGGGAAGACAGAAGTTCTGAGATCAGTATGAACTAAGTCTGAATATGTGAATGTAAGCACCAGATGAAGCAGCAGAACAAGACTTAAAGGAATATCCTATTCTGATATAAAAGGAAATTATATGAGGCAATAAAGTGAGGCATGGGCTGCTTTTGCCAAATCCAGAAGTCTCGTGCTCTGACACAACCACAGGTCACATGTTGGAGGAAGACTGTGCTTTATGCAATCAGGGTGATAGCACCAAGGTTACAGCATGCCACATTTCCCACTCCTTTTTTAGGTAGCCCACCAGAAAAACAGACTGTAAATTTGTCTGTCTCAAGCAGGGACAAGATAATAAGATGGCAACATTGCCTGTGATTTATGGAGACTTATGCAGGCAGGATTCTGAAGAAAAGGCCCACTTCACCACAACTGTGGAATCCAAAGGGTCCAAATGTCCAAAAATGATTTTGCTGTGCTGGGGAAGTACCTCAGAGACATGATGAGGATTGAATAATTGGTGTCTCTTATTCTGTGTTATGAATAAGTGACCCTGGGCAGACTATTTCGGCACACATATATCTGTGTTTGTGAGTATGACCGTATGAGAGTGAAAATAAGTTTGGAGATAGATAATGAGTAAAGTCAGTATACATACAGATTTTGTAAATAAATACCAGAATTTTCTGGTGTAACTCCTCACACCTGTGCAAGGAGAAAAAGCAGAGCCTTGAACTTTCCATGGAAAATAAGTGTTTGCAGGAAAGGAAAGGGGACTTAATGTCATTACTTCTCCAGCAAACACCAAGAACTTTTGCTGAGAAAAATCATTCCTTGTCAAAAGATGTCATGAAACTATTTGTGTAGGATAAACAGATAAAATGAAGACAAACAGTCAGTTTTCATGAACTATCAAGCTCCATTTTTCTCTCAAGTGGTTGTTTTGTTTATAGACATTGATTAGAACATGGAGACTGGGGGAGAAATGAGGTAGACACCTTTGAGTAAGCCATGCTTAGATGATGGTAAATCTTTACATTTTTAAAGAGTTTCCAGAAATAACACTAGAATAAGTGCAGCAATAGAAGAAAAGATATAGTCTCAAAATTCAGCAGAAAAACTAGTGTCATAGGTCTGCAGATCCTGAAAGGAAAAAGCTACTAACATTGCTGCAGGATCCAAAAAAGAATGGATCCAAGAGGTCCAACCTGTCAGGCTGTGAACTGGTGTAAATGACAGATTTATACCTAACAGCCTGCTTCAGTGCAGCAACCCACCAGCTAAAGAGTCTAGTGTTGGGATTCACTCATGATAGAGAGGTGAGCATTGGAAGCAGAGAGCATGATCGGGGCTTGACACACTCTATTTCATGGCTCAGTGAGTCACTGACATTGCATTTTAAATCTGCTGTATTCTAATAATCTCTTGATTATAACAAATGTCAGTATATATAAGCTTTACAAATATGATTCACTTATTAAGTAGTGGTGTAATCTGTACTTTTATTTTTTAAAACGGGGTAAACAAACAGACAAATATTTTTGTTCATCCCTTTGTTTTCCAAATTTACTTATAAACTTCGCCCTCCACCCCCCCCCCCTTTTTTTTTTAATTGTTTCTTCTATCTGTCCAAGGTATGGTGCAAGTGATATGAATAGTCATTGATGCAAACATCTGTCATTTAAGAAAAAACAGGCAATGAATAATTACAGAGGGAGACTGCAAAACCCAAATATGATGAGCCTGGGATGCAGTTTCTTCCTCACCTCATGGCCAGGAGGTGGCAGTAAAACTGTGCCAAGGCTAGGGTGCTACAAGCGTGAGGATTCATAAAACATCAACGTTCCCAAAGATTACAAAAAAAAAAAAAAAAAAAAACTGCACAAAGCAGTGTCAAGGCAGAGAATGCTGCAAAGTTACTGCCATAACCAAGTCATGAGATTATGCAACTGTTGGTTGTGACAGGTGTTTTCTTTGAAAACCGTACAGAATGAATCTACGGTACACATGAAGGCCTGGAGAAATGTCCAAGTCTAAGAGCAACCCTTTCACACAGGCAGAATGGCAACTATCTTGGTCTGACAAGCAGACCGAATTGCCAGCTATTTACTAGTATCAGTATGCACATCTTGACATGAAAGAGAGTCACAACTAGCAAAACCTACAAGTTTCCACAATGACCACATTCAGTGACAAGTACTAATTTCAGATAAAGATAACCTCTCTGCAACAATATGAATGTCTGAAAGCAAAGATGCGTTGCACTATTAAGACTGGAAGAGATCTTCTCTACACTCTGGAGTTTGAGCATTTAAGCTCAGTTTTCCACTACATTTGGAAGCTTTCTATTTTTCCACTCCAGATGAGTGCTGAATAGTCTGTCTTCATAATGTAACTGTAGTCAAATTTCACCCAACATCACACATATGGGGTATGCAAAACATAAAGTTTTGCATTCCCATCTGTTTTTTATGCCATTGCAGACAGTGAATATCACTATAAGATACCAGAGTTTTTGTCAGAATTCGGAGAAATTGGAACTTGATAACTTTGCTTTGTGTTTGCCACTTTAGATCAAAATACTATATTTCTGTTTTGCATTTAAAATGTGCCTTTGAGTACAGGAATACCAGAATATACAAGTTATATACAGGGATCATTTCTTTCATCTCTCAAATGAATCCTCCTTTGGGATAATGAGGGATTAAAGAGCATACACCAAGTAGAGAACATTATTATGTCCAGTTACATTATCATGTAAGTGGACAACTAAAATATAAAACTGTATATATGAGTCCAGCAAGGTGCGTGGACTTTGATTTCCAGACAGACTTGAGTCAGGTGGATCAATAGGAGTGAGCACATTTGGTGCTTTGAATTCCAGCCACAAACAGCACAATTAAAGGTTCTGTACAGCAAGTTCTCTTAAAAAACATGATAGTATACCTGCAGCCTGGTCCCAGAGCACTTAACAAGGCACTTGCATCAGCCACTGCCAGAATGGCTTTTCAAGCCATGCAGAAGCTCTAAGGTCGCATCAACTCTTAAGTGCTGTCTATTGAATTTTCAACACCATTCCTGAACACTGGTGTTAACTTAGTCTTAACACAGCTCAGATTAGTTTAACTGCTCTGTACTAATAGGATCATAACACTGGAAACTGTGACCTTGCCCTCCCTGGCACTTGAAGTCTTCTCAGATTCTAACAGTCTTTGAAATTCTTCAGTTAACATTACTAATTATAACTGACATTTGCTGGGTTTAAAAGCAGTGAAACATTGTTTTTAGCCTGACTGAGGCAATGCTAGAAGTCTCAAGAAAAGACCTTTATTTTCTCAAGCCCAAAAATGTTTTGATAAATGCAGAAGGCTTACTGTCTTTGAAAGATACAAGTTACTTTCGTATTAATAGTTTACATATTAAATCATCCACATAAAAGTATTAGATTCAGATATCATTGTCTTATTAAAGTATTACAAAAAGCCCAGATATAACAACTATTGTATATGTTTACCACTGCATTAACATGCAGTTTATAAAAACTTTACACACTTATGCTATTACCTACAAAGACGCAAGATAAATAATTTTCACTGAAGAAGTTATTTCCCAAGAACATTTGTCTGGTATGTTTTATGTGTAGATTCACACACAAAAAAGTTTTATAAAAAAAAAATAAATATTAGTAGCCAATCTTGAGGGCAAAAAATAAAATAAATAATTCTCACATACAGCAGAAAAAAGAAAAAAAAAGTTGAAAAGGTACGATTGAGTGGTTTTAAGTAACTGTATCAGTATTACTAAATAGGTCACTCAGTCCAAAATGTGATTGACATCAAACAGAGCAGCTATTTTCCAGCTGTGGTCATGGCCCAAATAACAAAAACATGTTTTCATATAGCAAAAACTCAGGTACAATCATGCAAGCCTCTGTCTCACACATTCCTAATCAAATTAAATACTTCAGCCAAACACTGTTGTGACACAAACAAGTAACACAGCCTTGTCTCTTGTTAAGCTTTCACTTCAGAAACATCAAGATCATATATATAAACCTCTCCCTCTTAGACACCTAGCAATCCACAATTGAAAAGGTATATCTTCAAATTTGACTACTCGGGGACACTAACAAATTTCCTCTCAGTGAAGGTGTCTTATCCTCCCTGAAGGAAAGAAGAACTACGAGTATGTGTAAAAACAGATGTTCTGTGAGTCTCCCAGAAATCTCTTAAAATATAATTAAGGTAAGATTTGATGTCTCAATCAAAATTTGAAAGCTATTTGAAATGGGGAGGTATATTCTCCCTTCTCCATTGAAAATGCAGTGAAATGTTGGTGTAGTTACGGGAATGAGAATAGAAGTCTGCCTTTCTCAGACATTATTCTAAAAAGTTGTGCCCATGTGTTCTCTCCCATCCCATTCAGCTTCTCCTTGCATCATTTCTCCAGGAAAGATTTAATTTTAAACTGTTTAAGATTAAATTTTAAACTGTGCAATAACATCAGAAGAGACCAGGAGACCAAGAGCATTCTTCCTTAGAATGCTTCATAGCACATAAATTAGGACTCTTCTGAAAGATTTAACAATCTGTGTAGGCGGGGGAAGGAACTGAATCTGATCTCTAAACCCACAGACCACCCTCATTTTTGTGCTATTGCAAAGGAGGGAAGCAAGGGGCTTCTAGTGGCCACCTTTTCTGAGAAAACTACTGTTTGTGCTGCACTCCAGCTGTGGGCGTGTCTTGTTCAGTTCCAAACATAAATTGCACAGTCAACAGTTTAACATGTTGTCTTCGATCCGAGTGTATTACCAGCTTTCCCTTCTTGGAAAAAAAAAAAAAAATCTTATGAACCTAATTCAGAACTATTAATTCCACTAGGTGCATACAAGGCTCTCTAATGCTGGCCATAGCTCCCTCCAGCTGGATAGAGCTTGTGCAATATGACACACAAAAGGACTGAGCCACACAGGGAGTGTGGTTGCTTTCATAGTAAAGCATATCAAGTGGTAAGAAATGCTTTCTGGGAGGCAAGAACCGGCATCAAGAGGCTACCAGCAGGAAGCAGCACACTTGTAAAGCTTTTCTTTTGTCACCATTTTGATCTTCTGACCATGTCATAGCCACACTATCATACTTTGCTGAGTAGAGATGGGATTTTGTAGTGCATGAACGAAACATATGTAAACTAGAGGATTAGTACTAGTCTGAACATAAATCAGCCCTCATGTTCAAACATACACACACACAAAATATAAGCAGTTTTGTACCTCTGGATGCAACACCGACAGGCTATAGGCCCCAGGGCACTTGAAGATTTTAGGTACTTTAGGATGCTCAAGCATCCCAAAGCACCACAAAAAAAATGCCAATGGTATAAAAAGGTAATATATATATATATATATTAAAAACTATATAACAAACTAGCAGCACATAGGTCTGGGACATGGCAATAAGGTCTGATCCCGCCTCTAGTCCTCAACAGTTCTTGATCTACAGAGCTCCCGATCTGCTGTTGGCACAGCCAGAGAGGCTGCTGAGGACCCACAGCACTTGCAGAGAAAGAGCATGTTGCTATGGATTGTCTCAACCAGGAGTAGGGTTCTCTGGAATTCCCAGGATGTATTTTCTCAGTTCTTACATATGCAAAAGAAAATTAGATGTGTTCTTAGCCATTTATGGACACAAACATTCAAAATAAGCTCAGCATAAACTAAATACACAATTTAGCAGGTTTTGAAATGCAAGTCTGGATATATACATCTGATTACAATGAAATATGTTACATATATATTTGGACCATAAGTTCTAGGCAACATAAACCAAGGACACATTAGAAAAAAGAAAATCACCTAAGTTGTAAAGTTACCTTTCCCTTTATCATTGAAGCTTCTAACAATTCCACCCTTCCTTAAACTCTTCAGTTTTGCCAGTAACTAGTTATGATACAAAATATCTTTATTGAAAGCATGGCCAGTATTGTAATGATTATTGCAATCAACGTACATCTTTCTGCAAAACTATTCTATTCCAAAAAGATTTGTTCATTACAAAATAAATATTCAATATAAATATTAGTTATGTCACACTATACAATTAATCTTTTTTAAACCTGAGCAAATGTAAAGTTTGAATCCTATTTTTTAAGTTGCTGTTATTTATTCTTTTACTAGTTAATTATTTTTTGAACTTCATCTCATGATACTTGATTAGCCTTTTTAAATATACTGGAGGTTATAGATTCCACATTTATGTCATTCATTAATCACTGCTCAATAAATGCTGTCAGAAAGCTGTCATCTTTGTTCTCTGCATCTCATTGTTCACTGCATTCTTTCTTGTTGGTAGTTAATCAAATGCACCCCTGCTGTGGTCAAAGCACAGCTTGATAGCAGTTTCAGAGGTGATCCAGCATTAAAACACAAAGCTTATTGTAAAGGTTTAGTTTTTCTTATCACATGCTAAACTGAAAGCTCTCATTTTGCAGTCATTGGCAAATGACACATTGTTGTCATGCTCTTATGACTGGGTAGCTCAGAAAATAGTTCTGCCATCTAACATAAGTTCTGCCATCTAACAGAAGCTCACTGTGCTGACAGACTAATTACCTGCAGCTCTGAAATGAACTGCAAAGTTTCCACTGTCAATCACAGTGAAATAATGTTCCTTCTTTTTAGAGATCTGAATTAGAACAATTGTCAAAATGTATTAAAACTTCAGGGGGCGGTAAATCAAATTGAAAGCATCCAACAGAGAAAAATTTCTGTCCTAGGATAAAATGAAAATTTTCATTTCTAGTGTTTGTTCAAGACAGATTTACTTTTAAAATATTCAGAAATAAATTTTGCAAAAGCAATAGCTAGTTAGCAAGCAGACTGAAAACAAATGAAGTACAAAGTCAGAAAATGACAGAGGACAATGAAGTAAGACTGCTTAAAAAGTTTGTTAGAGTTCTTAAAAACTCACTGGAATCTTTGATAAAGAACACTTTTAGAAGACTATCATAATACATACTAATTTCATAAATAACACACAAAAACTCATATCACTCATACTCAGTGAGTGATAAACAGTAGCCCCTAACAAGGAGCTGAGGTACTTAGCTAGTTAAGAGCCTGTACACTAAAGTCACTAAAGTCCTGTTTCTTAGATTTGTCTTCTTCAAAAAAATCTAGTGATAATCTGATAATCACCCCCTATTAAGACAACTAAGTCTGTAAGACAAGATCTTGACTTGGGAAGGATATGTGTCAGGGGTGGTTAAGTGTAATATTTGATCTCTCTCTCTCTTTTTTTTTTTTTTTTTTTTTTAATACTGAAAGTACATCTTTGTACTAGACAGCTTATGATCCAGCAGTGGTATACATAACTACAAAACCCATCTGTATCATTTTTGGATCTCTGTGCTGTACGTGTTTGCTATAGTTTTTGTGGAGAATACAGATCTCTAATTAAAATAAGACCTTGGTGGACTATTTATTCCTCTTTGTTACTCAGTATTTCTCATTTTCTCCTTGTTTGAGATTGAATGAAAGATAATATGATGTTTTAGAATGCAAGACACTTTCTTTAGATTTATTTATTTATTTATTTATTTCAAATGACTGAAGGAACAAAATATTTTCCTTTCTCTAGACTAACATTCCACCTGACTCAAATCCCAATGGCCTCAAGTACCATTTTCTCTTCTGTTACACTCTAGAAATAAAAGTGCTAAGTTAATACATAGTCTGTTCATTCTACAATACACCTCTTAGTGTGCATTTTGATCTTAAGAGGAGAAGCATAAAAAGTTGAGAAAAAATCTGAAGGGCACATATCCCTGTTGTACTAATAGCAGGCACTGACGTATTCAAAATCTGGAGGCTAATTTGCTAAGGTTACAAGGGAATAATACCACCTCCACTGACACCTGCAAGGCTCAAAACAGTTCTCCAAGAAGTATCTGCAGTTCACTGACACATTTAGCCTAGCTCTTTTGCTTACATTGCTCTGATTCTTGTGATATCACTACTGTCAACCTAAGCTACTCCCAGACAGGTACAATTTGAACAGTTGTTTCAAGGAGAAAGAAGTGACATCATGATCCTTATTCATGACAATCTGTATGATAAACGTCTGTTGAGGACTTCATTGGCAGCAAGATAGGCATTTGAAAAGAGGAGGGACTTGTTAACATGTTTTCTAGTGAGATTTAAGTTCAATTGTCTGATTTTTTTATTTTTTATTTTTTTCTCCCAGGCACCAAATTTTTGGTGTTATATCAGTGCACTCAGTGTAGTTACTGAACATTTTGCAGGAATATAAAAAATGACTCAAACTAAATCTGTGCTGTTGACTAGCTCATCAAGCTTCAGTGAAGTGCATGTAAGCCAAAAAATTGCATTATGATGAATTTGGACCACTATTCTTCAAGAAGCATGAGGGACATTGCTAGTGTTACAAAAGAACAGATTGCTGATGGGTTTGATGTATATCTTATAAACAGATAGGAATTACTCCAAGACAATTGTAACTCCCCTTAGCTCATCATTTTCTTAGCAGAAAAATTTGAGGACACACACACACACACACACAAAAACAACAGAAAAAAACAACAACACATACACACACACACACAAAAAAAAAAACACAACGAAATAAAGGGGCTTTTTTTCCTTTCTTTCTTCTCTTTTTGCTCAAATGGAGCTACTACTTGAGGAAAAATCTAATAGCAAAACAAAACCAAGCCAAAAAAAGAAAAAAAATGTAGCTCCTATAGTAACTTTCCAATATTCTTCACAAACTTTACATAGGTGTTTCAAATTTAAGATTTTTTGCATTCTGAGACAAACATGGAAAAAAAAAAACACAAAACCAAAACCAACCAACCAACCAAACAAACACAAACCAACCCTCTGCTCAGTGCCTCAGCTGTGGAACTAAGAGGACTCCTTTCATTTAATCTCAAAAAACATTGAGTCTTTTCGCATTAAGAATTTCTTTACTGTCTGTTTTCAGGAAGTATGAACCAACAGGGTGAAAGAATTTGACCTCTGATTGCATTATTTTCATCTAGCAAATCTGCATTCTTAATTTAAAGTTCTCTGTTCTTTGTAACCAGTATTCTAAGGTATAATTACAAGGAGATTGAAAGCCTTTTTGCTTTCTTAATTTAATATTGTTGCCAACAGCTCATCTTCAGGACTTACGGTGACTCGGTATTTTGTCACAACCTGTAAGAGGACTTCAGTATCTTCTTTGTCTCTTTATTTTACTCACTTTTTTTTTTTTTCTTTCTGTGATCATGTATGTGTATTTGTAATTTCCTTCTTCTTTTTATCTTTTTTATTATTACTTCATCGTCTCTATATTTTTATGGGATTCCAGCAGACTCTGCCCTTTGTTTCCATCCTCCTTTTGGCTTTTGCTGCAACCATTTTCATTTTTAAAATTGAATTATCCTTATTAAAATTTATCCACCTTGTTTTTCTTCTCTTTTGTCTGTTTGATAACCTAATCACATTTACCTAGTTATGAGCTGCAGCTCAGCCTGATTTAAATAGAGCTCTTAATCCTTCATCAGAACTTCATTTCTGACCATCAGACATACAGTCAGCTTCTTACCTGACATTCATGGTTATAACACATGGAGCAAATTTGACATGAAATGCGCTAATTCAGGATATATATATTTTAAATTCTATCTACATACAATTCTACAGTTCTTTCTAAAAGGACACCAAGACAGCACCTATTGAAGAGACAGAAAGGATTAATAAACTGCCTTAAATTAAATTCTCCAGTGGGAAGCAGCCTGTGTCTTACGGGTAGGCAGATTGTCCTGGATTTTAGGGCATCTGCAGAGAAACCTTGTCAGGAACAGGCAACATAACTTTGTAGTCCAGGTTTCCCTAATGCTCAATATATCTTAATGTAGTCAATGAGGGATCATCTCTAAAAGGTTAACTGGCCTCGGTACAAAAGTTTAGGTACAAAACCTGGACCAACAAAGGAAAAAACAGTTCTGATGACCATTTTGTAATGGATCAACTAGATGGGGAGGAATGGCAGTATGACATGGAATCATACAGGTCACCAGTACTTCCTAAGTTATTACTCATCTTCCCTGTGTGCTGGAACTTTGATGACACCTGATGTGAGATTCCACTCATATCTAGAGGGATTTTAGAGGAAAAAAACAGCAACAGCAACAACAACAACAAAAAACAGTCCTTGTAGCTGCCTCTTACTTTACCTCACAAAACACTAATAACCACTTGATATTACACATAACCACTTGATATTATTTCAGTGCTCAAATATATTATGAAAGATTGACTGTGAAATTAGCACCTTCCATATACAGGTATTTACATGCTACAAAAGGACACATTTAAATCATATGTTCTGACAAAAAAAAAGAACGATATACTTGCAGTCGCTAGTGCATATATGGGAAAGTAAGCAAAAGAAAAGCTGAAACAAAAGTCACAATTGTGTCTAAAGACTATCTGAAATGTTCTCATACAAAGCTTTGCATGTGTAAGAGAGCCCTGCTCTAACATCTCTCCTTAGGACTTGGCACTGGAAACGCAGCCTTTCTGCTTCTGGTTTACTCCATGTGCCATTTGGCCAAGCTGTTGGTGAATTGTGCATATGAATCTGGAATTCTGGAAATAACACAATGCTGGCAATAACAACAACCAAAAAAAAAAAAAAAAAAAAAAAAGTAATGATGCATGGGTGAACATCATGGCAAAAACGTCTACTGTCAGTCTAAACCTTGACCTTGGTTATAGAAATGCCAGATTTAGTTATTGAATTCTTTATGTGGGAAGAATTTGCAGGAGAATTTTAAAAAGTTATCAAAAAAAAGTGTTATCAAATAATGACTGTTCCTTTTGTGCTGCTGAGTATTGTGACTATTTTGCTGCATCTACAGAATAGTCATGTATCTCATACAATTAAATATATAAGTACATAAGCAAATGGACAGCCAAGAAATAGGTTATTTCATGCAAATCATGACATCAGATATGCCACTTGTCCTTCCAACAAGTTTACAGCATCATTACAGAATTCTATGAAGCTGGTGCAGATTTCAAACTACTTTTTAAAATAAACACAAGAGTATAGTTTTCTACAAATAGGTCATTGCAATTGCTTTTGAACTCTTCTGAAATTATCCAATAATAAAGTACCAATTTATCTGTTTCTAAATTGACAGAAAGTTACATTATTGTCTCTGCAACAAGGTAGAAAACATTCAAGATTTTTCAACACTTTTTCCCAGTGGAGAAGAAATTAATTAAATAGAATCCAGGTATACATTAAGTATAACTTGATTTAGATTCACACATAAGCTGTGTATCTCAAGTATGAGAGGACTACAGGTGATAATGTTTGAAACAACTTTATAGAACAAAACAGTTTTCAAGTGATGACTGCTTCAAGTATTCAAGTACTCTATTCAGATCAATTTTCCTTGCACAAGTCAGAACGTTGCATAAGAAAAGTGACAGGAGCACTTTGCATGTCTTCTAAAAACACACCATTTATTTAGAGTTTAGAGAGCCTGGAATATTCACCTATGCTGTTATGTTTTGCAGTTTATAAGGTACCATTTGCTTCTAAAATAAGAGCAAAGTGCAAACTGCTTTTTATATCTTTGTATAATATGCCACGTAGGAACTATTACACAGATCTTGTGTGGAATTCATACTGATTTCTAATACAGCAAGTATAGTTATTCAATTACAAGTCTGTTATGTTCTTATTTTTCTATCATTCTATCACAATCTCAAAAGAAAATAGATAGCACAGCTATTTTAAATATATTTTTTTTTGTAAATTTCATCCCCCTACAGATTAATATTACATCACAAGGAATATATAAAATGGAGTAATACTTAAAAAGAGTCAGGCACTGAAAACTTGCAGATGCAGATTTCTCCTTCTAAGCCAGAGCAAGTATGTTTGTTCCTGTTCATGAATGATAAGAACACATTAGGTTTGCTATAAGTCTTGGTGAATTCATTTATATGGTTATAGTATTGCATGTAAGAAAGATAATCCGTGTAACAATTTTAGAAGTCACACAAATGTTCAGCACCTTTTTTTTTTTTTTTTTTTTTTTTGCTGAACTTCTGTTATTTAACAATAACATCAAATTGTTTTTTGTGGTTATTTTTTTTTCTAATTTATTCAGCATAATTTTTAAACTGTTAAACTATTGATAGATGAGGTTGTTTATTGCCACACAAGGAGTTTATCACACAATTGTTGGTTCAATGACTATCCTTATAATAACAAAGATCATTCTTTATAGGTTAGTATTGCTCCCTGCCTTAGCTTTGCAGTGTTCCTGCTGCTTGATAACAAAGAAAACATAAAATGCCTGGCAGACAGACTTTTATACTGTGTATTTCTGACCAAAAGCTTCTGCTTTACAAAATTACTTGAACATTCTCACTTTTAAATATCAGATGTCCAAATAAGCAGAAGGACTGATAAGCACATAACTCCATCAAAAGCAAATACTTCCTTTCAGATAAAACAAGAAGCCAAAGTTAATCTTTTTCTAGTGCTTAATACTATGTGAAAGATATTTTGCCATTTAACTCCAAGTCACTTCTGGAGATGACCCCATGTATAAACTGATGTATTCCTTGTTGCTCTATATAATGTGTTCAGTATATCTATTAACTAAGGAAAAGCATTGAGCCATTAGGCACTGTAATTGAAATATAAAGCCATTGTAATCATGGACATCATGCAGAAGGAAGAAAAAAAACAAAAATTAAACAACAACAACAACAAAAAAACCTATCACCCCAGATACCACACTGGCTGCAATAAAAACCAGCTTTTGGTATTTGTTCATCTTAGTGAGACATTGTTTTTGAGTAGGTTCACATGTTATATTTCATTCAAAATACAGTGTGTAGAAACAACATATGGCTTGGCTGAATTTTGAACCTTGCATTAGTGATAAAGCCAGGAAACATCACCTTTTTGCTGCTATCTAAGATGTTACTGTGAACTTTTCTGTGTATTGTAAATAACCTGGAATGAACAGACAGAATTAGTTCTTTAGGCTGGAAACATCCCTGAAGTATAAAGGGCTATTGGACTTTTATGACAGCAGCAGCGGTGAGCAGGACAAGCTCACACAATGCGGTAAAATAGCATGTGAGACACAAGGATAAAATAACAGGAAAAAAACTACTATTACCATTCCCTTGAATATGTCAGGACCTGCTTTCCTTGGAAATGATTACTCAAAAAAGCACAGTAGAGGATGCAATGGAGTTGGGGGACACATGGGACACCCCAAACCAGCAGTAATGACATTCAACCTTTAAAACTTCACCCAAAGACAAGGTGAAGAACTAATGCATCAAATACTATCTAGTTCTTAGATTTTTCAAAACCTCATCTTTTTAGGAAAGCAATACAAGTTATTCCAGTACAGTTGGCACATGCCCAGAATAGAAAAAAAGAAATTGGACCCTGGGTATACTTTTCTCTAATACTTATCTTTTGTACTTTCTTTTTAATCCTGCTCTGGAATATTTTAAAAATTTGAAAATTCTTGATTTAGTAAGTTTTGCACTAACTAAGTCAAAGTAGTAGAAATAAATAAAACTCCTCCAAAATTCAAAAACTCCAAGTTTATTTCAAATAAAAACTATTTTTATTTAAGTGCATTAACAAATAAAATGAATATTATTATCTGAAATCAATTTATGAAAGATTTTTTCTTCTCTAGAATAGTGATTTAAAATAAACAGGTAGCTTTATTATTTGTGGAACTGGTTAAGAAAAGTAAAAGCAAGCTTTGGATTTGTAAATGACAAGCATATTGGAACAAAGCCTGGAATTTCTATAAATTCGGATAACAATTCACTACAGCAAGTGATCGTTTGCTTCACTGTTGTGTCTTTATGAACATACTCAGAAGGCCAAGGTAAAATGGAGTGTTGTAATGATTCAGAGGCATTCTGATTACTTGGGAATAGCATCATATGATATATAAACTATGCTTACTTTGTCATCACAGATTAAGGGTGACAAATGTAATCTCATCAATGTCAATGGAAAAGTTCTGCTGGTCTCAGTGGAAACAGAATTTACTTGGAAAATTCATAGATTACTAAGACAAGATGAACCTCTCTGGTGTTTATATTAAAAAGCACAACCATTTACATCTGTTCAAAAGATTCTATGACTGAACTAGCATCAGCATTATATTGTCATTACACAAACCAACTGAGATACTTCAGAAAGCTTTTGTACATTAATATCTACTTGAATAAACATGCTCGCAGGTAACCTCTTGCCAGCTCAATTTTCTTAAGTGTCACATGATCCCATTGCCATTTTGTGAATGGTGAGAAAATTTGATGCCATAAATAGTAACCGCTAGTCTTCAATTCAGATACCAACCCGAACTAGAGCAGTGCAATCAGAGTGAGCTGGTATGCAGAACCAGTACTGTGGGTCTTATTCTGATTTTTTAAATTTTGACAAAGTCAGGACCCAGGGACCAAAAAAAAAACCACATTCATCATACCCCCCTACCTCTGTTCTATATTTCCCCACTCCTCTTTCTAAGCCTTCTTTATCAATGGAATATTTTTTTTTTCTTTTTGTTTATTTATGTTAACATAGTGTTTCTTGAACAGCACCCAGGATGTTGTTTTTGCACATCCCACTCTTTCCCAGACCTATGCTGACACTACTTGAAATTCTAAGGTTCTAAGACACAGAGATTTTGCATGACACTGCAGTATAGGAGTTGAATTTGCAGTTGGCAGTAATGAGAAACAGTCTCCTTCCATAGATGAATCATTCTGGATAAACATATTCTCTGGACACGTTCCAAGGACTCAATGTCCTTCTTGTAAAACTCCTTGCCTAACTCATAGCCCAGAGTCTAAACTAGAAAAAGATAACTACGAAGAGCTTGCCTGGAAGCAAAGTCCACATCATGAAAATTCAAATAGACCAGCAAAGATTATGCCAACAGACTATTTATCGAAAGCAATCCAAGCAAGAAGAGACAGTGCAAGAGAGGTGAATTCATGCATGTTAACCAACTAATAACAAGCAGTTGTTTTAGACAAGTAGTTTTGGATCTGTCACCCATTAGGACCACATGGCAGAGCACCCCACCTGTCTCACCTGATACAGAAGCATTTATAATAGCATTAGGATGACAGTGATGTAGCAAACTACCTCAGACTGAGAAATGACCAAAGAAGAATTTGGAAAGACACACCATGACCTGATGCTCTCTCTGAAAGGACAAAACTTTCACAATTTATCCACTTGCAGCACATGAAAAAACATCTGTCTGGAAACACAGTAATAAATACATAGATTCTGTCATGAAGATTCTGTTTCTCACTAAGTCAGAAATGCACAGAGTTCATAACAGCACTGTTAAAACATTTCGGAACATGTTCACACAGAAACACTTTGCTGTACAATTCTGCAGCTCTACTATACTGGCAAAGATTCCCTTAGAGCCCTGAGCCAGAAGGGCTACTATAGACAACCTCATCTCTCTCCCACATGAGCCATCCCTCCACATTCCTCTTCTCTTGCACAGCCAACTACACACCTGGGATACCTGAAATTATTCCCACCTGTAGCTGAGTTGAATGCCAGCAGTTTCCTGGGAGTGCTTCATTCTTTCACACATTGAATTTGTCTCAAATTAAATCAGCCTTGTTTGAAACCAAAACCTGTGGTTGCCTGTCAAATAAAACAGCACCTCTGTTATGGTAAAACCCATCAACTTTTCTCCTTAAAGAAAAAGCAAAGGCAAAGCAAATCTGCATTCAATCACAGAGAGAGGCATAATTTGTCCTGCTGTTCTATATCTTATCTATACATATATACTAGAGGCTGAGTTAAATAGGCATTAAATGCCTATTTAAATGCATTAATATACATTAAATAGGCAAATACCTAAGGTCTGACTGCTGAGTAATAATGCTTGTATCTATCAAGGAGGTAATTTTCTTCAAAATCATACTTCTCACCTGTTTCATCTCCACTTCCTTTTCTGTTGTTTTTCAGTTGAAGAACTGTGACAATACTTTAAGTTTTCTCCAAAACACTAGCTGGTGGAGTCCATCTCATTCTCTTGGCAGCTTTGGGAGCTTGGCCTCCTCACACTTTCACCTTTGTGAGAGAAAACCCTCTTTCCACCTTCCAACTGACTCATCCAAAGTCTACAGAGCAGATAAAAGAGCAAGCAGTCGAGCCTTGGCCTCTTAATTCATTTTTAGCTCTCTATCCATCACAGTATCTTTTCTTTGAAGAAAGTTTAGTGAGTTCATACCTTTTCTTACAATTTGTTCTAAGACAGAAAATAAAAGAAAAAATCCAACACTAATATGAGTGTCTATTACAATTATTCTGGAAGGATGATAAAAATTCTAATGAGGTTATAACAGTAGCTTTACCTCATTGCTATCTTAAAATCTTTCTGGGATGGCAGCAACAATATAATATCATACACATGCTATATCATCCAAGCTCTTACCACTTGTGTCATTTAAGCTAGTTATAAGTAAGGCAAGGTAATAACAGGATTTAAATTTCTAGCTATCCCCTGCACTGACTTTGTGAAATGTTAGCAGTGACAAGAACAGTAGGACTAACCTGGGATATCTTCTTAATAAAGTGCTCATTTAGACACTTTACCATAAGAGTAAAAATCTTTCTAAGACCTAACTACATGCATTTTTGATGTTGCTGAAAAACACAACAGGACAACCTATTTATAGCACTGGGCAGATTAGATAACCCACTACCTGAATTCATATCAGAATATAAGCCAATATAACTTTGGCAAACCAGTCTGAATATATATTTAATGACAATAACTTTATAAAATTCTCAGGGAAAAAAAAAAAAAAAAAAAAGTTAAAGAAGGAACTTTATATTTCCATATTCATATTCATTTTAGTTTCAAAACTACCTACATTTGACTTTTTAATTCAATGGGGTTTTTAGACATAATTACCAGCCAACTTGAAAAAATACTGCAGTGTCTTTTCAACTATAAATATACTTCAACAGATTCAGCAGGAGATACTGCATGATCTGCTTTTGAATTTACTAGTTTCACTATTAATACTAAATACACTTGTGTTTTTGAAGTATAACTTGGAGTTGTTAGCTCTGAGCAGTAATTGTTTTTCTTGCCCTATTAAATCACCTTGGAAAAACTATATACCTCTATCTTCATGCAAAATGACAAATGATTATTTAATGTAATTGTAAAGAGAACTACATGAGTATTTTAGGCAACAATTTTTAGCAAAATCTTTTTTTTTTTTTTTTTTTTTTCCCCATCATTTAAAAATAATTTTCCACAATTCACCACTTAACTTGTTATTCAAACTTTTTCCAGAGGAACTATCAGACTCATACATTATTTAATGGAAACTCTATGTTGAACATGTTTCACCTCACTTCGTACTACTGATATAATCACATTTTTGTCTAGAAATAATAACTAAACCCTTCTTTGAAAAATTGAATTACGCTGGGTTTTTTAATCACCTGGTGGGGAAAACTACAAAGAGGACTAAAACTACATGGAATACCTACAAAAATAAAGAATCACAATAACATCTCTGTTCTTTGCTTATCATTTTAATCTGTACGTATAAATCATGTTTTTGGCTGTTTCAGAACCCTTTCTTTTAAAGGGTTAATCTGTAAGCCCAAGAAAGACCATCATTATTTTAACTATTTACCAGCTTTGTCTTGAATCAGGCTACATTTAAAGCTTAGATGTGAAGGAAAAAATACTATTCCTAGGGGGCATACAGAACCCAATAACTCTCTTCTTCATGCTTAATAATCTTGTATGTGAGGGACCAATCTAATTTGTGGAAATGAATTGTTCCTTAGGGATATGTTATTTCAACCCAAACTGAATATACTATTCATTTTGAAAAGTAGCAATAAAGATTATATAAGATGTAATTTATTATTTTTCTAAATGTTCCATGATTCCACTGGGAGGTGAGACTTAAATAGCTTACAGGATGCCTACCTTAATTAGGTTGCTTTTCATATCTAATCTAATATAATTTTAACATAAAAATGTCACTCAAGGGAAGTATTCCATTTACAAGGATGATTAATGAATTTTAAAGGAAAAAAGGGGATAGATCCATCGGTAATATAATGTGAAAGAATTTGAGAGGGGGATCGATGCACATGTAAATGGACATGTACAAATATGTGACTAGTTATGAGCTACATACAGATATCTGTCTTATATTCATGCATTCACACACACTCACAGAAAAAGGCAAATTGTTACCAGAGCAATCACAGTCAGTTGTTTTTCTGTTCTCCATCGGAATTGGTTTACATTTTTGTTAAAATATTTTAGCAACTAAAAGTTTGGAAGAATTTCTTGCATAAACAGATTTATTTAAGCTTAATAAATGTTTACATTTGTAAGAATCTCTTTTTCAGCATTACAATGAAAAGAAGAAAATTAAAATATTTTTCATAGATTTACCAACAGTTGATGGTAAGACACTGAAGTTGTAATTGAGGTACTTTTCCTCAATTATAATGTTATATATGTTAAAATATTGATGTGTATGCCATAGAAAAAGTCATTTCCTTTTCTGTGTATAGAGAAATACTTCAGTTTCTCAGATCCCAGAATAGAGTAATTTACATAAATGTTGACTTTTAATGAGGGCTGTGGTCAATGATTAAATTTGTGGACTTCAACTCCACTGTAATTTCAGAAGGAACAATAAAAGTCAAAATTTAGGAGCTTTAATTCTCAGTGTATCCCTTTCTGAAGGCACTTAGTACTAGGCTTTATAAGGCTTCAAATAGCTTTTTAATGAAGTACTTGAGTTCCACTATTACCATGCACTTGCAGCACTCCATGTACCCAGCCCCCGTTGAAGTTTCTGCAAACTGGTGGCAAAATGTGAAACTACTGGCCTTACCTTTTCTGTATCTCAGTTAACCTATTAAAAAACATACCCTAAGAAGATTTATTTGTTCAAGGATTTATATATCTTAGGTAGCTATGGCCCTTTTTCATACATACATATATATATGCATATATATATATATTTCTGTGAAAAGGTGTAAAAGCTTGTGAGTCAAATCAAACACTGCATATAGTATTCTATGATAGGATCACTCATGTCTTATACAAATGACCAGTCCATACTATATTTCTGGTCTATACTTAAAACAGATTGATGTATATTATTAATTACAACTTGTTCATCAGAGACACTTTTCCAATAAAAATATATTTATATAAAAATATAAAAGTATATTCTGCATTGAAATGACATACAATGGTTAGGTTTGTAAACAGCATTTTTCTTCATAAATGGGAATGGGGATTTTATAATGCAATTTCATATATAACTTTGATTTTAATAGATAATGTTAAGAAGTACTTCACTAGATCTGTGAAAAAATGTTATTAGCATTTTTCTTGATAGGAGACTACAATTTTTAATCAATTTTGGGTCAATCTTTTTTTCTAGTGTGCTCAGAACAAACAACAGATCTTGTTTTGAGTCAAATGAAACATTAGTTTTAGCTGTATATTTTAACCTTAAAATCTAGTATTTAATTTTAGGCAACTTTCTCAATGAAATATCATTTCAAAACTAAAGTGAAACAAAACAAACAAACCAAAAATGTCTTCATGTATCTTTCTTTTCATATTTTAAAATATCTTTCTGGAATTTTAGATGATTTTTTTATTTGTTTTGTGTGTGGGTGTTTTTTTTTTTTTTGATAATATTTTGTATTGCCAAGTGAAAAAAAATAGAAGATTTTGCCAGTCCATACAGAACTGCAGACCCAAATCATTGTGAATATTTCACAGATCTGTGAACACCTGTCTGTTTCATAGCCTACAGAAGGTGACTGTTACTCACTGCCATTGAATGAAACACCAAACAGCAATCTTACTATTTCCTCAAAATATGGGGATGTAGTAATATGTAATTCTGAAATCTTGAGAGAGTTAGAAATAACCAGGATTCTTTTGTTAATGATCAAAACACATTTAATCAGTTCCACATAGCAATTTGTAAAGCAAATAGGTACAGTGGTAGATTGTCATGCACAAGCATCATATACCCAAATACTGATTATTTGCTTTATAGTATAATATTCTCTATGTGTATTAATATGCAGATTTAAAATGAATTACATCTTTTGTTATGATTAACATTTGATACATCCCATAATATTTGACAGATGCCAATCTTTATGCATATATATATATTTCTTTTATTTTCCTTTGTTTGTCTTCTCTGAGTCTATTGTTAGACTTTAAACAATTTACTAAACTTGTCTTTTCTCTTTGGAAAGCATCAAAGTGCCTAGGACACATCCGAAATGTAGCATTTTGAACACATCCCACAGTAACAGTCCCCTCCTACCACAGCAGGACTTTCAGCATGCAGAAACAATCCTTTTTTTATACATGAGAAGATCTAGGAAAAGGAATAGCATCAGAGCTCATCATTAACTCATTTACCATTCAGGTCTATACATATTCATGAGTCAGTCAGTCACCTTTCTCTTTGGCACTGACTGACATTATGAATTGAAGGGAAAAGCAGCTTTTGAAACCAACGCAGAAACTTCTACAGCAACCACCCAACATCTTCTGTTAATAACAGGAGACTAATCAGGCAGTTGTTGAAGGAAATTAAAAATACTGCTACTTTACACAGTGATAATAATGTCCTCCAGGGTAGGGTGAACACATCTCCCAAATGCAGTCCTGACTTCACTGCTTATTATTCCAGATCTGCAGGCCTACCCTGTCCCTATTGCTTATGCTTCCTCTCTGTGCCAGAATTTTCTTCAGGAACAGTTCAAGCAATATCCAAGGCTTCTCTGCATGGCCTTCCAGCTCCATGTCTTCCCCCAGGAAAATGCTTCTCTGTCCTTGCTGTGCAGTTCTTATCCAACACCCTGGAACCAGCTCTTCCTCAACCTGGAAGATTGCCAGAGGTTTATAGGCCATCTTCTTGAGCTCCCAACTGCCGCCCAGCCTGTCCAGCAGGGACACAGAACATGGATGATTCTTTGTGCAGACATGAGTATATGGCTGTAGGGTCACTGAGTGCACATACTGCTAAGGAACTCGGAAGGTCCATAGAGGGCAAGAGAAGAACAAGGCTGGTGAATTAAGAGTTGCCTCCCTCTCCCCAGGGGACAGCAAAAATATTGTACACAAAGGAAGTAAATCACTGTATGACCATGTCTTGCAGCAGTCCCAGACCTCGCACCACCTTCTGCTTCATAAGCATTTTATGCTAAGTAAGGGTCACAACATCTGTACCAGCTGCTTCCATGACAAGCTCAAGGGACTTGCAAGGCTTGAGGGAAAGGAGCAGATCGATAAAGCAAATTGCAAAGCTCTCTTTGTCCTCAGTATCCTTCTGTTATGCTTGTTAGTGTAAGAATGATCTCCAGTTCTGTGTTCTTATTCTTAACCAGCAAATAGTTGTCTTTTCAAGGTGGCTTGCTAATAACACAAATATTTGAAACTAAATATGGAGGTTTAGATTTTCAGTATTCAGATGGGATTTAGCTATGGTCACTACAGCTTGGATAAGTGTGGGTCCCCAAGGAATAGGGAGAGGGGAAAAAAAAAAAAAAAGGATTTGTAGAAGAAATATTTTTTCAAATGAAAGGAGAAATTTCAGTTGTAGAGTTGTTTGTTTGTTTGTTCATTTTTGGTTTGCATGTTTATTATTATTATTATTATTATTGTTGTTATTATTTCCTATTATTTTACAGCCTGCTCTTTGATTTTCTGTGCAAGAAAATCTATCTGTCTTATCTGTAAAAGAAGATAAGGACATATCACATCACAGTATTTTGAACCAACTGTTAGCCTCAGACTCTGCTCTAAGGTCTCATTATTCCCAGAGGATATAGATAGAAATGTCTGTCTCAGGGGTACGTTTTTTTTCTCCTTCAAATTGTATGACAAGTCTTTAAGAGAAGTTATTTGTCCATTATGCTACAATATGTCTAGAAAAGGTATCCATCATGACTGAGGAAAAATCATTCATTTTCAGAGCTGTCAGTCTGAGCAGACAAAATAGGTAGCCCTCTCAGCATGGAAAAATACAGGCAACTCATCCTCCATTAAAGTTTAGCACTGTCAAGGGACCTCTGACATCTAGTAAGTTAGTTCTTCCTTCCTAGCAGTTGCTTTTACTTTTTTTTTTTTTTTTAAGTTCACACTTAGCATTGGAGTACAGCTATTTTAACTCCAATAGTGAGACAGAACTGAAAAAGTGGAAAAGCTCAAGTGCATACTCAACCTGTACCTGTGTGGTTCCTGAAAACAAGCAGTTAACTTGATAGAGTTATATTCTACAGTCACAACTTACCTCTTGTTTGTGATATCCCAGTGAAAATTAATCAGTAAATGCTTAGTATAAGATTTCAGAAGAGAGGTTAATGAAACAGTATTACGCAGGTGCAGCAAAATCATCATATTTTGGAATGCATAAAGATTTGTCATATAATGTGATGATTGCGTTAACAGCTTCTGTGGCAGATGTCTTACTTCATATTCCAGAAAGTACACCACTATCAGAAAGTAAAAGCTTTATTAATTAATTTTGTAATATATATTTTTACGTCTCCTTAGATCAGATTACTTACATCACTATTAATTAAGTAAAACATACTATAACATTACTATTAGGTAAGACATACTATAAAATATTACTATCATTTGTAACTATGAAAAAAATATCCTTTTTTAATAAGAAATCTAGTTGCACAAGTTAATTAAAAGTAGAAATTGTGTTTAAATTAGGTAATGGTTAACGCTTCCTCCTCCTATCCCCCAAACTATATAGCTTTATACAGAAAAAGAGAAACTTATTTGCTGGGATATTAGATATCTTTTCCTCCTGAGATGCGTGCTGTTGTTTTTTCTTTCTGTTAGATGACTCTGACCACATGGAGTGTGACTGAAATTCCACAGTTCTCCCTCTAATGCTATTGGGAAATCTAGGCCAAATAACTCCAAATTGAACCTGTAACAGGACAATATCATGAAGGAATAGATGCTACATATACTACATAATATTATCTCATAGTAGCCTTCCTCTCAGAATTATGGCATTCTTAGGTTTTTATTTGCAGCTCATCTCATACATAACAAGAAGATAGGAAACAAATATTCAAGTCCTTTATCTTAGCCCGTCATGACTTGGGCTCTTTACTGTGATTTCTCATCCAGCAACACAAGACCACGGTCCTGGCAGGGACATCCCTATTGTCGATGGTTTGCTTCTGCAGCATAAATATCTTACGATAAACCCAAAATAAGTAAAAGTTCTTGCCTTCACTAGACAAAACAGAGGGTCAGATCTTCCAACTGATAGCAACAGATGCATAACGTTTTGTGCTTTGCTTACCGTGGGAACAAAATAATTCTGACCAAAAGGCAGATAGCAAATCATACATGCCATTTCTTTAGGCTAGCCTATCTTTACAATAATGGAAGTTAAATAAATAATTAAATTAAATTAAATTAAATTAAATTAAATTAAAAGGCTTAAATTAAAGCATATTTTATCACTCAAAAGTATGTACCTCAAAACAAATTGCATATGTAATTGTATTTTGAATATTATATTCTATTATAAATCTTGTGTCTGAGTATAGATACCGTACAAATACTTCCAACATTTGGCATAATTGTTTTGATCTTAAGCATTATTATTTCTAAGAGAAAAATGCAGTACATAATATAAAACAAAGGAAGCATTTAAGAGTAATGATGCACCTCAACAAATCCATTTTTATTTTTCCATTTAATAACTACAGAGCTACTCTCATGGTTATGTGTGTGGCCATGGTTATGTGTCAACTGATAATGTAATGATAAAACTATGGTAACTCTGCTATTCCTGAAAAGTGAATCAGATAGTCTAATTAAAAAAAAATTTAAAATGCTATGTATTACCTGTCTGTAGCCAAATGTTACATTAATAACTTTTCAATTAGAAATATATATATATATTATTAGGCTTTTTATCAAGTAAGTGGCATCTATTTCACATAAATTTAGCCAACAGAAAGTATTGACTATAGTCTAATTCTACAATATAAATTTATTTCACCATAAATTACCAGAAGATAATTAATTCCTTCCTAATTTGGCACAATGAATTGTCCTTTGGAGAGCACACTCATTGACTACAGATCACTTCCATATGAGTTGTGTGGACTACACACATTTATTAGCTAAATGTTCTCAGAGGGACTTTTAGATCTTGGAAGTCAACAAGCTGTATATCATGTACCCTTCTTTATAACCTGATTTCCTTCTAACAGACATCAAGCCTAATTATTAAATTTTCTGAATCTTCAAGAAACCCTCCAAAACACACTGACAGTGAGAATACAAAAATGAAATACCTAGTGGACAATTGATATCCAATACTTCTAATAGTGGACAATTAATATCCAATGGCAGGAAACTGGTTGAGTAAGATACACAGATGATCTGCCTGGTGAGCACACACTGAAGAAGAAAATAATAATTCCAAAATTGGAAAATGCAGCTTTGTGCTGTAGAGCTTAAGGAACACAGCATATTTATTTTACCAAAAAGAAGTCTGAAGAAAGGCTTTCTCAACTCGGGGCCAAGCTGAGCAGCTATTCTAATAGCACCCTGTAGCACCCACAGTTTATCATCCTATCTTCATGTGGAAAACAAAATAAAACAAAACAAAATAAAACCAAACACAGTGCTTCAGAAGGGAGAAAAAAATAATAGTAACTCATGGTAAGACAATATTCCTATGTGAGGGGAAACTAATATTGATTTCTGATTTGTCAGATGACTAAGTGAAGCTCTGAAGCATGAGACTGACTATTAAGTGTTATGTTTTTGAGAGTGTTATGAGAGTAGTTAGAGAAAAAAAGAATATCACTAAATGCCCCAGAAAGGTAGAACAGACCACCTGAAAGATTTAGCATAATTCCTCATTACACACAAGCTGAAAATTTTGATTAAGATGAATTTATTCATGTACATCTTAAATGCTGTTCCACCTCTCATCAAAGATTCTGAATGATAAATTGCATCTTTGCATCATCTGTAAGAGCACTATGAAATCATAATCCTACTTAAGCAATATATTTCTCTAACCTCAGTTAACAGCCTTTGCATAAAAAGATTTTAGTGCATTGAGATCTTAGTGCATTGCATTATTTAAACGAAACTGTGTCCAAGCACTTCTAAAGAAACATCAAGACTTCTTTCAACTTCCTCATTGATAAGACCACTCTTTATGATAGAAAGGTTGATTTTCCGAATTCTGGATATGTTTCATGATTTTTCTGTAGTCCTATTTGATTACATTGATATTCCTTTTCAACTGTGGTAGCTTTAGCATGGCTAGGTTAAAAAAAAAAAAAAAAAAAAAAAAAAAAAAAGTTTTTTAGCTTGTTCATTATGGGGCATTTCCCGAAACAGCTTTGAAATGAATTCCAATAGTATTCCAACATTGTAAGCACATAGTGTGATCTTCATTTTGAAATGCATATCATTATGTATATCAGTATTCAATTGTAACCATTTAATTAAGTTCTCCAGGTCATTCTTAAGACCAGATGTACTGGGCAGAAGGAGGAGGAGATTAATGAATTTGTAACTTTTGCCCTGAAGGAGGATGGGTTGATGCAGTGAATATGCTCCACTTGCATGGCTGCAAGTAGCCTCTTCGATCAGGTCATCTATACCTGGGATCTAATACCTTTCTCTTCATCAGTATCTCATCTTAGTTATCATTTGTTGCCCCACAAATGTCATTTGAAAACTTCACTGAAAATTCTGTATATGGCTTCACATATTCTGTGTACATCTCCAGCAAATATTAATCACTCAGTAATTTCTCATTATCCAGTAATTATTCTGTACTTTTTCTTCCCGTTAGCGACTTGAATTTATCTGTACTGAGGGAGTCACTTTTAAACTTATACTGCAATATAACCTGTTACTGAATGCAGTGAGAACTTTCAATCAACATGTAATTGGAGAAATCCAGATATGATACTGATTCTCTGTTTTGACCAGGTCTGCAAGCCTGTCAGAACAAACAAATACAGAAAGGAAGGTTTGAAAAGACAACTTCCACAAAAATAGACAAGCAATGTAAGAAACAACATTGTAATAATCATTCTTATTAAAGTCCCAACTCAATGGTTCCTTTGTTTTACCTAGAATCAATATCAATCCAGTCAATATGTAATTATTCTCAGGTCATGATTTTCATTGATTTTCATTTTATCCAGTGCTGGGGCAATTGTACAACCTCAATCTTTTGGTGCAACCCCTACTTTCTTGTTAATGTTGATACTAATATTTATGGTCCAGGACTACATACAATTAGTTTCTCTAGACTCCAGGATTTAAGTCACTTAGGCTAGATGATTATACTTGGTGCGTTTTAGCATTTTAGTAAATGTTTCCTTTTATCCTTCTGTGCTATAGCCGGTAACCTTTGTTTCACAAGGGCTGGAAACAGCTTTTCTTTTTTGCCTTTTTTTTTTCTTTTTTAACTCCCAAACCCCCCCCCCCCCTTTTTTTTTAAAAAAAAAAATAAAACCTCTCTTGTACTTATTCTATTCACTACCGATATTCCTGTTCTGCCCCATCCCCACCCCCCTTGGTAATCATATAAACCTTTTAACTAGTGATTATATTTACTACCCCTTTTAATATCCCTTATTCTGTTTTCAGTGCCACTGTCCTGTCTCTCTTTGATCTAGATGACTGCCTTCCACAGTGTAGCTTTATATAGAGAACAAAGTAGGGAATTTGCTAACTTTTAAGAACTTCCAATCTATGTGATTTACAAGACAGTAAATATTATATATCTTTATAACTATTGAAGCAAACATTCCTACCACTTCCAAAAATCAGGATTACTGACAGTTTTGTTGATGAAGATAAGGCAACCCTTAGTGGCCTCGCTGGCACAAAATCAGTTGAACTTTGCACACACTGCCCAGTTTGGTGGCTATCCAGACTCAGGCTCTTCCATATGAGTGAAATCACGTCATATGGCATCATAGCTGCAGGACTTGCTTTGTGGTACTTACATGTTTGCTTAATCTTCCTGTAGCTACTTGCTTAAGACTGCAAATGATATTCGACTTCAATTTTTAATTTAAATCTTTAAAAATTGTTTACTTAATAAAGTAACAGATTAAACAGATTGGAAAGAGTGATTTTTATAAGGGGAAAAATAATGAGTCCCATGTAACAATCCAGAACACTGCATAGATAAATAAATAAGACTAAAGATAAGAATGCCAAGGAAAAAAAAAAAAAAAAAAAAGGATGTTTTTCCAGTGAACTAGCTTCTTAGAAAGAAAAATCACTAGGATAGGATCTGTCCATTAATCTGCTTTCTATTCTCATCTCTGTAGCATATAGCTATCTATGTATGAGTGCAATGAAAGGCTGCAAGAGCATTTCAGCACTCTGAGTTCCCCAAACTCCCTCCCCTCCCTTCTTTTTTCAGCTGCAGATTCTACCAAAGGTTTGCGTTCTTAGTTCATGCTAATTCCTGGTCCACATTCACCTATTTTTAAGTGGTACTAGAGAGAATAAACGGAGAGCAGAACAGCATCTGAACAGCAGGATTTGAGTGAGCAGGATGCAAGATCCTTGAGGGAAGAGAAGCTTCACAATTGTTAAATTGTTTTTCCCTGTACAACAGAAAAGATAAGACTCGGTTTTATCTGAACACTCTCTGGACCCATTGTTTTTCCTCTTGCTGTCCTTGCAAAACCTTTACATAGCTTTGAAGTCAGACACTTAAAGAGTCTTAGCAACTTTCTGCCATTCATGACATGAATGGCTTTGGGGCATCTACAAAAGGGTAGAATTATTGTTTATTTGCCATGCAGTTACCACTACATTTACGGTGCATTGATCTTTCCAACAAATCCAAATTTCAATTACATACAATCACAGGTATCTTACAAAGAGGGTACATATGTTGCTCGTGGTACTGGCCAACTCTTTTGTGAAAAAAAAAAAAAAAAGTATATATAAATATATACACATAGGGTTGAAGTTCTTTAATGAAAACATCTTAGCTTCATTAATGTTTCTCTTCAAAGCTTTGCACCAGACATCAAGACATCTTTGGGCATGCTCAGCCTAAGTGATTATCTCCAACTAGAAGAAGATAAATTGTATGCAAACTCACTACCATGCACATCTCTCTCCTCCTTCACTCAATATAAAAGATAATTTTCATAAGCCCTACAATTTAAAAGGTGATTTACTTATGTCTCTGTATTTATTTATTTATTTATTTATTTATTTGGGGTGGGGGATAAGTAAGAGAATAAGAAAGATGTAATAAAGAAGTCCATTTCATAGAGAATGTGTAGCGAGGTATTCCCCTACTGTGAGGGGAATATTCCCCTCAGTATTCCCCTACTGTACTCTGAAATTCCATTCTTTAAAAATTAGAATCTCTGTCATTTCTAACTTTTGTTTGTATTTGATGTAAATGCATTTTCTGTCCTCCCAATGGTTAATGTTTTAATAAAAAGCTTTAATAAATGTAACTTTTGAAAGTATTTGAACTGCTATGGTGGTGTGTTTTGGATTTAGGATTAGAACAATGCTGATAACACACTGACGGTTTAGTTGTTGCTGAGCAGTGCTTACACTAAGCCAAGGAGTTTTCAGCTTCTCACACTGCCCTGCCAGTGAGGAGGCTGGCGATGCACAAGAAGCCGGGAGGGGACAAAACCAGGACCACTGACCCAGACTGATCAAGTGGATATTCCATACTATATGGAGTCATGCAGAACAACAAAACTAGGTGGGTTGGCTGGGAAATAGGGCTGCCACTTCTTGGGGACTGGCAGGGCATCAGTCAGTGAGTGGTGAGCATTGTACATTACTTGTTTTGTATATCCTTTTATCATTATTAATTTCCCTTCCTTTTCTGTCCTATTAAACCATCTTTATCTCAACCCATAAGTTTTGCTTTTTTTTTTCCTGATTCTCTCCCTGATCACACTGAGCAGGGGGAGTGACTGAACAGCTATGTAGTGCTTAGCTGCCTGCTGGGATAAACCACAACACAAAGACATCAGACATTACAAAGCAGTCAACAATTATTGAAGGAAACTTTACACACACCCCAGTATTCCGATAAACAGAGTCAGCATCCATTGTAAATTAAACAGTAAGGTACTTTTCTTATTGTGCTACACATTTACTCAAACACATTTAGGGAAACAAATACAACTGAAACATAATCAGCAAATACAAATCCAGGCAGAGGAATGACAGGCAAAATCCATGGATGCATAGTTGACATTCATTAATTATTAATAACTCCTGAAAGTATTTACTCCTCAAATTTTCTGTTAATATAATCTTCATTTTACTGGAGCTTTTTTTTATATGTCCAATGAACGCACATTCAGTATGGCCTCTGAGAAAAGTTCATCTTCAGGTTAGATCAGAACTGCTAGATAAACGCTACATCAACTGTATTCCCCACACTAGGTAACAGGAGCATGGTGGGAATACATTGCTCTGGCTAGTTAAGAGCTTAGAAGTTGAAGTCTTTGAGGGTGTTTTATTACCGGAGGCCACAATGCCCTCTGAAACACATCAAAAAATGGAAGCAAAAAAAAAAATGGTTTTGAGATATCTTTTTGCCGTCAGTTGAAGGACAGACTGGATGAGAATGGCCCTTGAGTATTTGTGGTTTTCTACTGAATATAAAGTCATTGTGTACTCTCATAAGTCTATTTCTCCATTCTTTGCTTGTCCATCCAGTACATGAAAGGCCTGAAAGCTGTCTTGTTTCTCCAGAGTTTTCATCAGAGCTGCTCTCTTTAAAGTTTTTCAGAAAGAGGCCATGATGGATGGAGACTTGAATAAAAGCCAAAAGGCATTTAGAAGGAAATGGTCTATGGAAAGAAAGTGCCCAGGCCTGGGGTAATTGAAACAGTAAGGAGATTTTGTCAACCACAAGGGAAGCAAAAGGCAGAAAACTCAAGAAGCTCTAAAGTTAATCCTTAGGCAGCTACTTTTTTTGATATATATATATATATTTTTGTTTGTTTGTTTGTTTGTTTTTTCCTGAAAAAGTGGACTGGCAGAAAGCAGTCAGTAGTTCCTGCTAGGCTAAAGAAATGAAACCTCTAACCTTTGCTGTGAGATTTTCTCCCTGTCTCTCCTGGTATGCTGATCCCAAATGCTCAAAACATGGATCAAACTTATTTGAATCCTCTGTCAAACTGTAATTTCTTTCACTGTATGCTCAACATATGCTAACTTCCCTCAAAACAGTTGTTGATTTACATTAAAAGTGCATTGTTCAAGCAAAATGGCTTGCAAGATTAAACTTAATTAAATTAGCTATTGAAAGGAAGACTTATAAAAAATAAATAACTCGTGAAATTTGGCAACTGTGCACCTGAATAGATCTATAACACTCATGGCAACTAACAAATCTATTTCAAATATTTGCTTAAGGAAGGTGACAAATATATTTAACATACATATATATCTCTGTCTGGCATCATTGCATAGTTTTCTTGAGAGTATTTAACCTTTGCACATTCATAGCCTATTTAATTAATATTTTCTAAAATCATGATGAAAATGAAATAAAATTCAGACATACTAATTATAAAAAGCACAACAATTACTCACCAGGAAACAGTATTTTCCCACATTCACCCTATCTGCAGAATTTTATCTGTTTTGTGAATTTTACTCACATACATAAACTGTTTCAAGACAGTTAAATTGTATTTTACAAAGAATTCACTATTTAGCAAGAGCAAGAAAAATGTTGTCCCATTCCTGACCTTCAAGGGGCTGTAAGGAGATACCTACAAGGTCTTTCTGTCACCTAACAAAAAGTAGAAGTGGAAGTTCTTTGGAGAAATCCAATTCAAAGCATCTAAGTTAGATTCTCACTCTGAATAGTCCTGTGAAAAAATCTGTCCCTCTCTTTATGAATTTCATTGGAGGCTTAAGGAGATTAGTTTCCAGTTTGGGGAACCAAAAGCTCTTGAAGTTAGCTGGTGCTGCTACGCTGTTATGTACCAAATAGGCTGAACTAAACACATTGAACCACACTTCCTTTTCATCTACAAACGTGGTCTTAAGCTGAAACAAAATTTCCAGTATTCAAATTAAATTAAGCCACTATTACTGTTTGTTTGTTTTCATAAAATGCCAGTCAATATTTGTAAAAGAAAAAACAAAAAGTATAGTTTTCAGTCTTCTTAAACTGTTATCTACATTGCTGAGTCTGACAACAATGTGGAAAACATTCTGATTATTGAAACTCTTGTTATTAACTCTTGCTATTTTCCATATAAATTGCCAGTGGCAGTTACAACTTTCCCAATTATATTTAGCAAAAGATACTTGTTATAAGGGCATTTACTCTCTAGAAAGAACATGAAAATGAGCAAGAAAACACTGGCATAAATAAAGGAGACATACATGAAGCAGAGCACACTGCACTACTTAACATGCTGGAGGTGACAGAGCAAATATTAAGCTGCACTGTGGTTAAGTGATTTTTGTCCAGAACAGTATCTACAACGTGCAGTTCTGTTTTCTTCACTCATGGCCTGTCAGGCTCCTCTGAAATTTGCAGTATATCAGGTGCTCTCTCTGCTTTCCTTGACATAAGTCAACGATTTGTGTCCCATTCAATTCAGTTCATGTGAAAACACTCATAGCTTCTTGCCATATGTCAGTGGATGATAATTGCATTGATCCACCTTGCAGTGAACTCAGTAAGGGCACTGTTCTGATAACTGAATAACCAGAGGCTATTGCTTGTTAGAATTAGTAAATTTGACTGTTTGACTTGTTTGATTCCAATCATGCTTGACAGAGTGGTGTATAAAGTAGGGAGTGTTAAATGTGCCAATAAATGAATTACTTTTCAGATTATGTTGCTAGTAGAGATATTGATGAGTATGCTTTGCAAGCTAAACATAACGGTTTGCCCCATTCTATTTTCTATTGAATGGGTGAATGTGCTCTGATAAAATAAAGAACAAATTTTAATTTTCATCACTGAAGAAAGAAAACCACAATGTTTTAAAGAGAAAAGTTTTTTTTTTTTTTTTCAAACAATTTTCACTCTTCTACTTTAAAGTTATCATCAGAAAAGAATTCAGAATAAGAAGAATTATTTTCTTGACAATGTGAATTTAAATAAAAAAAAGTTAGGAGATATATTTAAGACAACATTGTTGGAAATATAGGCAAACTAACATTATTTTGGGATATAAAATTCTTATTAGCTAATGATTGCATCAGAACCCTGTTCCATTTAAATATGTATTTATATATTTGAGGTATTTAAAGCATCAAAGTTTTGGCTAATACCCTGAAAATCTTTATTAAAAATTCCCACAGTAGTCAAACATAACTATACCATCAGTGTGCAGTCTCTGCATTTATCATACAAGTGTACTTATATTTAAGACTCTTAATTTGAATGGTAAGGACTTTTATTCTCATTTCTGTCTTGTCTGTATACCTTTAAAATATTTTAGGAGTTATTTTTCTAGTATTTCTTTTAAGCAGAGTAGCTCTAAGGAAAATAAAAGAAATAAAAAGAAAAAAAACACTAGATGTAGAGTAAGAGATCAACTGCCTCATTTTAAATTGTCCCTTACCACCTAAAGCTCCAAAGAACTTCTATAAAAGGTGTTAATGTTCAGCATCTGTTATAGAATAATATCAAGAGGATCATGTTTACACCATGAATCACAACACGCAAAATATCCACTAGCATTTGTAGGACTTAGGTAGGTTTCTTAGACAAGTCCCTTGTGCTTAAGTTTTGGTCAAACCTTGGTGTTCTATATACTAAATATTACAAGAATCAAATATTAGCATTACTCTAATTGCTGAATAGCCACATTTTGACAACCTTTATTGCTTTTCAGAGCACAAATCAAAGTAAATAGCATCAATAGCTTTAATGAAACCAAAACGAGAGAAAAGTACTATGTAAAGTGATTGGAAGTATGTGTTTGGAAAGGACATTATCCATGATCACCTAAGATGTGTAAACAATAATTAAAAGCCAAACACGAGATTACTTCTCACCCATGTGTAAATGCATTTAAAAAGAAGCTATTTTTAATATCTAATTTTTGACTTGAGGGGAAAAGCAGATGTAATTATTTTGTAGATAGAAAAGGAAACAAAAATATTTTAACATAATTTGAAGGCATTTTAACTTCTCCATTAAAGTCATTGTTTGTTGTACTTATTTTACTTTTTGGAGTTCAATTAATGAAACAGTGGGAAAAAAATGTGTGTTCTTATGTTATATTGTACAGTGGTGAATGTCCAAGGCACTGTCTTGTTCATGCCCGCAGATAAATTAGATTCCAGGACTGCAAGAATACCAGCAATAATAGCAATATTAATTTGCTGTATTTGTCATTGGACTGGGATTTTTATTAAAATTGTATGTGTGAAAGGAATAAAGAACAAGATGCAATTCCCGAATGTCGAAAAATATGGTCATTAATTAATACGTTAAGACCAGTTGGCTGTTATTCCCGTCTTTGGAAAAAATGGTGGGTATATCAGTCCATAGTCATTGGCAGGAAATTAAATTTCTAGGAGGAAATTTTAGGATAACCATAACTCCTATGGTTTCTTAATTCATCAGCACAGCAGGATGAGCTTGAATAGCAACTAGTGAACACATGTTGAATAAATGAGGCCTTTAAAAAGAGTCCCGGTACTTGCTGGCCTCCAGATGATATAAGCAAATTTGCCTAAAAGTCAAAGGGAATTTTTCAGGTGGAGCCACATCTAACATTTACTTAAATCAGAAGACATATTTCAGTTTTAAGTTCCTTCAATACACAGTCAAGAATAATCAATCTTATATAATCATTTACGGTGAACCATAACGAGGCCTGTTTTTGGCTACTATGGTATTTAACCACGTGAAAAAAAAATACAGAAAAATTAGCATGTATCTATTGAAAAGAATGTAACAACCTGCCTATCAGGCACACTTAGTTTAACCATACATTTTAGATTATGAGTGGAAACATTTAATACAGCTAGGATCTTTTTTAAAAAAATCTGAAGTGCTTATTGAAATTTCATCTATAATTGACAAATACATACTCATACAGAAGAGCAAAATTATGCCTTCCAACCTCCTCCAAACTATATTGTTAGTCGTGTTTTCTTACCTACTTTATTTTTTTAAAACAGTTGCTCTAAACAACACTGTACAGGATAGGTATCAGATGAAGAGATCCCTTTAAAAATTTTAATTTTTATTTACCACAGTATTAAGAAAGAGAATGTTTGATTGCAAATGATAGCAACAGTAGAAGGACCATAAAAATGTATGGGGAGAGGGAAGAAAATATAAGAAAGTGGCTGGCTAGGGATACTCAGTGCCTGGTTTAAATAGATCTACTGAAGTTCTGTATTAACATGCAATTACATATTCTGCTGATGCCTCAAACAAAATTTCCCAAAAGCTTCTGTTATGGACAATTCTGCTGCTAAAGTAGAAGATACTGATTCATTCCTTTCTTTGGTTCACTTTTTGAAGGGATTGCCTTTGGATGCCTCAAACAAACAAACAAACAAACAAACAAACAAAAAAATATGGCAGTTTCTGCAAGAAAGATAATGTGACCTCAACACAGAAATAATGCTAGCTTTTATATTATTTATATATGGAATCTGGAAGATTCCAGACATGAGTCTAAAAGACACATGTAAAATAAATCCCACCAAGTAAGAAAAGAGTGAGCAAACGGTAAGAACCCTTTTGTATTAGTAACAAGACTGGTCTAAAAGTTTTAAACATACACTAACAATACATGCAAGTCTCAAAGTCTCAAAGACCTCCTGTTTGTTTCATATAACTGTTGCCACTGTTACTTCATTATTAAGGTCCGTATATCTACAACAGCTTCAAGGTACTTCTTTGAATACATTCGTTCATTCGTGCAGATATGTATATAGGAAACCACAATCTATAACAAAGAAAGCTGATGCAAAGAAATAGTCTCAGAAGCTCAACAAACAGTAATTAGCCAAAATAACAAAAATCTGTACAAGGTCATAAATACAGAAAATTTTCCAACTCTATCAGCCAAATGTGCTACCCAGCAAACCATAATAAAACACAATAGACTAGAATGCCTTGAAGGCCATGGTTTTCTGTTGGACCTGCAGCATCTTCTCTGATGTTCTTGAATTTCAATATAGAAAATATTTCCACCTTCATACTTCCCTGTCTAAAGATCTCCTCATTGTAAATACCATCTTCCTTCAGTCTTTGCATCCTCTCTAAATATGAAGAGTATTGCTTTTCAGTGAAGCTACACTGACAGAAATGAGTAGAAAATATATCCAGGTCTTCCTCAATGCTGCATCTGAGATAGCATGCATAAAATTGTGGTATTCTTTGTGCAAATGCATTTCACAAAATAAATATAATAGATATTGCCAGTACCTCTTTTCAGCATGCTGCTCTCACCTGCCACTGTTAAGATGACAAAAATGCCAAGAGAATGAGAAAGGTGGGAATTGCTCATGTAGTCATGACTTCACTGGACCAAGAATAAAAATGAAGTCTAGTAGTGGGGGCCTGGGGTTTTGTTGTGAGTGTGGGGATGGCTTTTCAGTATTATGTTTTTTTTTTTTTTGATTTTTTTTTTTTTTTTTTTCCTGAGAATGCTCTTGAGTTTGGGCTGATGTTCTTGTTACTGTATTTGCTTTCTGCCTAATTTTATTTTTCAAATGTTGGAACAAAAATGCTTTTAAAAGTCATCATTCATAGTGCTATTGCTATTAAGATTTTATGTTGAACTTCTAGTATGTATATGCTTTCCTCACAGAGTATGTTGGATACAAAGTACCAGGAATGTATGAAGTAACATAACACTTTGGTTAATACTATTCTCTGAGGATTGAGCTGTGATAATCTGGGGAATTTGTATGTAATTTATGAATATACATTGATTTAATAAGAATCTACAGTTTTATTTCTCTACTACGCTGTTTCTGTGTGTTACTTATACAAGAGACTACAGGATGGCCTGGAAGACAGCAGTCTCTAAACATTTATTAAAGTCAGTCAGCCAGAACCAGAACACAATTGCTCTCACAAGGGAAGAAAAATAATTCTGAAGTGAAGAGTGCTAATTAAGATTTTTTTTTTCCTTTTCTTTTTCTTCCCTGTTTGTTACCATCTGAATTTTCCATTCATTTCTGGAAAGAATGGGAACTCCCTACTCGGCAAACTTTGTTTAACAGTAAGAAAACTTCAGAGTGGGGAGGACTGAATCCACCATGCTTAAGTTCCCAGTGGAAAGATTTAATAATACATCCTTGGGATTAGGCAGCTCCCTATTCTCTTTGTAGAAATTGCCTCTCTGAGTTTGTAATCTTTCTTTGTATTGACAAAAGCTGAACTGGGTTTGGATTCCACTCTAGAAGCCAAGCATCAAAACTCAGGATCTTCAAGTCTTACAGTGACCCAGCACTCCTGTTGATCTCAATAAGCTTTAAGAATAAAAGTTTGGAAACAATATATGATTTTCCTTCCAGAATCAAAGGATAACAAGGAAGAACCAAATAGAAAAGAGTTATTGGGATTTTCTTGTTGTTATTTGTTTGTTTTAAATCAGAGCATTTCTTCATGATTTAAAACAGTTATTTTAAAATTTTAGTCTACATACTTTGAGCCATCAGCTATTTCTGAAGAAGTGAACTAACTATATAGGACAGGAAAGGAGTGTGTTCAGCATTTGAATAGACTGTTACTGTCTGTGCTACTCACTGAGTATTGACAACTCATCTTTAAGGAGGCTGGTCCTAGAAACATCACCGAAAATGGGCTTGAAAGTAAGAGTTAGAATCTGCTGAGTCCTATTTAATTTTAAAGCACAGACATACAAAGAAATCAGATGAATGTAAGTAAGGGAAAATTAACCAGCACTCATTGAAAATCATTGGACAGGTAAATGTGTCTTCATTCTTTGCATTTATGTCTCATTGAGTCTTAATTCTCTCATCTAAGCATTCAATGCTCCTTAAATCATGGCTAATTTATCACAAAATCGTATTTCTTTAAAATCTTTTCTAAAGTCAAATCAGAAGCTTTTCAGTTGTAGTTCAACTGAATCCAGTTTATGTTGAGGTGGTTTCTAATGAGAAAACAAACAAACAAACAAACAAACAACAACAAAAAAAAAAAAAAAACAAAAAAAAACCACTGCAACCATGGTAATTTAAACTTCACAATGACAGCACAAACTATACAGAGGTATGAGGAGATAAAAGCTTTGCTGCAGATTACCTCTTCTGTTTGTCCCTCCCTCCTGACCATAACCCTAAACAGTCCCAGGAATAGAGTCTGAATGGTACATTCAGTTTTGGTGTTGGGTGTATTTCCCAACATAAACTGCATGAATTTTATAAAAAAAAAAAAAAAAAGCACAGCAGGAAAAAAAAAATCCACAACAATGTACTGCAACAACTAAACTCATACTTGGAACCATTTCTAATGTTAGTTCTTAAAATTAAAAAGTTCTCTAGACTATGCTGTTCTAAATCATTGTTGGTTCAAGATACATTGTCAGAAAGATGTGAATTGAATATCAAGTTCAATTCAAACAAAATGCAATAGTACTCTGCAGTTATTTCAGTACTTTGCAGTTACTCTTAACTTTGATGTTTAAAGCATTATCCCTTTCACTGGAGATTCAGCGTTGACTGATCCAGCAAGCAATACCACCCGCAGCTTAGATCTCAGTTCTGTTGCACTAGCAAGCATCTGGCTGAGCCAACAGAGCCCATTTCTGTTTTTCTCAATCAATATATAATTCTTATTTGTGTAAGCTTTCCACATCATTTTATAAAGAATAGATTGCTCCTGGAGTCAGGTAATAAAGCTTAACTTGCATCTTTACAGTATTACATTTTCCTTTTATGGTTCTCACTCTCACTAATACAAAACAGGCAAAACAGACAAAACTGGCAAAAACAGGAAGGTTTAAGTTGCAGGTGTTGTACAGATTGCAAAACAAGAGCTGGATAATCACTTAATTCCCATGGGGTAGCAATGTAACATCACCGTTACTGCCACACACTTGCAGAGTGTTTGGCTAGCAATAAATGGATGCCTAATTGGAAAATGTGCTGAAGTAACATTTTTTTTTTTTTTTAATATTTAAAGATGTATTTGAATAGTTACAGAAAACCTGCTATGTTGCTTTATACAAACACACCATACTTAAAGGTCATTAACTGACTTGAACTGAAGACTGAATTTGTATCATAATAAAACTATATAATACAGTTTCAACAATTTATATTTTTTGTCAACACTATACATGACTTCAGGTGAAACTCAACATGACTTGAGATGAAACTGAACATACCTTCAGGACATACCTGAAGGTATGAACATAACTGAACATACCTTCTATTCCTTCAGGAACATAAGAAATGCAATCAAAAAGGTTTGGTTTCATTTTGTTCACTATTTTAGGTTTACAGTGCCTGCAAATCTGTACATGAATACTTAAAAGAAGCTGTTGGTTTCTATTATTAAAATTTTCTGAAACCAGTCTTTAGCCCAAATGCTGCTATAGATGCTAAAAAGAATTTCTCTCTCTCTCTCTTTTTTTTTTTTTTAGGAACTTGGGGGATTTTTTTTTCTAAGTGATAAGAACTCCCTAGACAATGTAAAGATGTCACACAGCATTCAAATGCTGAAATTTACTGATAACAGAGAATAGAATATCACTTATTCAATTGCAGATACTAGGCAGGACACACATATCTTTGAATTCTGCCTAAACTGTTTGATTACTGCATGAAAAGTAGATTGTAAATGTAACTGCTTTATACATTTCCAATAGAAAAAGTTCTTTTTAGTTACTTAATTCATACACTGATCAAATCTTTATTTTATTTCAGTATAAAAATCGGAGGCACTAATCAAAAGTATTTAATTAATAATAAAAGATAAGACAAAAGCCACTGAAATGATAACACAATTAAAGTTCTGTGAAAACTGTGATATTATTTTAAAAGTATTTTTAAAAATACCTTTCTTGATTTCAGTCAATATTAATCTCTTAAGTGATAAAATACTGATGTTTCTTTTTGAAATGAATGGGCACAAAAATGTTCAAAAGGAATCCTTTATAGACATCACATGTGGCCACATCAGAAACCTTAAGAAATTAAACTACATCAGAGTGAGTGCATTAATACCGGCCTGAAATAGAGGCATTGATCTGTTAAGACTGAAATGTAGACCAAGTATCAAAAGCAAATTATGCCAACATTATTTCCTTGTTTAAACATATAGTTATGTAATAAAATGAGAATATTCTCTGAAAATGTATTTGGAAATCCTTTTAATTATATTTTTAACACAATTCTATAAGCACCTTTTTTTTTTTTTTCTTTTTCTTTTCTGGAATAACCATGATGTCTGTTAACACATACAAAAGTCTTTATTCTAGATGGTTGCAATAATTTACATAAACAGAAATTGAGGCACAGTACTCAGGATTTCTGTTTTCTGAAGTGGATGCTGATTGTAGATGCTCAGTCCAAGACAGGTTGTATAACCTTAGTTTATCAAAGTTTTGAAAACTAAAGTTTCTCTGTTCAATCCTCTTATCAGTCTCTGAAAATGAATCCTAAGTGTTTTAGTAACATTCACTAACACATGTGGTCAAGGAATTGTGAAATCCCATTTTACAGTATAGTCAGGTCTTTCCAAACACATGCACCAAATCACCATGCTTTGTTATCAACTCCTTTGAAAGCAGTCCATAGAGACACTTCAGAAAGCCAAAGCAGTAGAGCACTGTAAGGCTTCACAAAGGTGGGTGTCTACATTTGAATGATATATTCAGAGGAGGAAAGTTATGGAAATGTAGTTTGCCATTAAAATGATACAAAAATAAGGTATTCACTCAATAGCAGTATAATATTTTGAAACAGAAGAACATAATTTTATTCATTTTAGTCACCTCTAATCTGAATCATGTTACACCAATTAAGTAACAATTCATCAGAAGGAATGATAATGGACCATTTTTTTCATGTCACTTAAAAAATCCACACAAAACAACAACACACACACACACACACACAAAAGTAAGCAAGCAACAACAACAACAATCACAACAACAACAAAACAATCAAAACTTAATTTCAATCCTTTAGCACCTAATTTCCTAATTTATTTCATCCCAGACAAGACACTGAACTCTGTTTGCTATTTATGCCAGGACCACTACTAAATTAAAGAAGGGTATGATATTCTTAATAGAGTACTAGGGGTAATTATCCTAGATTGTCCTCCTACTAGTTTTCTGCCTTGCTTTTTATAATATTATATACTACACAGTATTGCAATTGCTTTTCTGCAATGGTACCTCTTCCACAAAGACATAAAGAGGAACCATTAAATAAAATTATTCCAGTTGCACAAAGAATAATCACGTGAAATTTTTTTTCTTTCTTTTTCTTGTTTTTCATTTCACAAATGAAAAGCTATATGATTTCACAGATTTTGAAGGGATTTGAGGGGTCTGAATTTTTCCAGCCCCTATTCTGACCAATCCACTTGCTAGCTGGAGTTGCCCAGTCTTTGAGCAACCTTTCCAACAGTTCAGACATCTCTCTTCTCCTGCCAGTAGCTGCACAGGGTGCTAACCTCTACTACAAGCTGAAGTCCTCCTGAAACTTTCAGCTTCAACTTCTTCAGAGACTTAGCCACTTGTTTGATACCCATACAGATCACATTTTCAAACAGCTTTCATTATACCTTGCAAGTGCTTTATTTCATACTTAAACAGAAAAAGCAGGACATCAATATTGGACAGTTTTTAATGAGGCATTTCAGTTTTTCAAAGTTGGAAGTAATTTATAGAAAATAGTTTTCACTTTACCTATAGTTTCATATTCAAAGAGGGATATATGCTAAGGCTCTCCGTGTGTGAATTCTCTAGCTGAACCACACCCTTTAAAACATAGGAACCAACACCCACACAAACAAACAAAATTTTAACATTATCAAATTATGAATCACTTAGAGATTTCATCCAGCACCAACACAGTTGTGCTGGTAGAGTTTTAGAGAAAATTTCCTCAATGCTATGTAAGCGTGATTTCAAACCCAACTATTTATTAGAAGCAGGTTTAGACCCTTAGTACACCTGTTCAGTCTAGATAGGCCAGAGGACACCCTTATGAGATACTTAAATTCACGAGGACTATTAGGCTGAACATTTTTAACAACAAACACCTTTAATGGTAACCTTTATGCTTTCTTGAGGATAATGATTAAGTTCAAACCCGTTTTCCCTCTTTCAAGTCAGGCAGGTTTAGGCTGGATATTAGGAAAAGATAAATATCTCACCTCTTCACTGAGGGGGTGGTCAGGCAGTGGAACAGGCTCCCCAGGGAAGTGGTCACAGCCCTAAGCCTGCTGGAGTTAAAGAAGCATTTGGAATATGCTCTCAGACATATGGTTTGATTTTTGGGTGGACTTGTGTGGAGCCAGGAGTTGGGCTCGATGATCACTGTGGGTCCCTTCCAACTTGGAATATTCTATGATTTTATGACAAGCAAGCTTATTGAATGGGATATAGAATATGCTCCAGTGAAGCAACTGGTTTCCATGGATACAGCTAAGACTACACTTCAGAATATTTTTTATTGCAATTCAGAGCTTAGAAGAGCTCAATTTGTTTTAACAAAAGGGAAGAAGAAAAAAAAAAGTGTATTTGGTAATGTGCCAAATGTATAGTCAAAGAAAAATAAAAAAGTAGCATACCAAAGCAGTAAGTTGTATGAGAACTGCTGGTCTTTTAGTCAGAGATCATTAAAAAAAAAGGTTATATAATTACAGTAATATCTGGAATATAAATTTTTGAATATTGAGAAAAGTTATATGCAATTCTAGGATTTTTTTTTTTTGAAAATGTTAATTTTAAATGTTTTACCTTCAAAAATTATTTATTTATTTATTTTAATCAATATCTTGTTAAAAATCCATAGTGATATGCTACCTAGGTTTTGTTTTCTTCCTGAAGAATGACTACCACACTGGAGTAGAAAATTTCTATTTGTGAGACAAGATTGAAAACAAAAATAGTTGTCAATGATTTTTTTTTATATATATATTGTGTGCAAGAAACCATGTATTTTTACATCATTTCTTTAAACAATTTGGTGACCCAGTCAAAACTTTTGTTGTTACTGTACAGTTCAGTCTCCCACATATTTCTGTATTGCATCAATACTCTAGGAGAGAAATATTTCTTCAGCTACAAGTGTAACTGCACTTTAAATGATTCAGTTACTATGGTTTCAATTACTAAGATCTCTCCTTCACTAAATGCCTTGCAGCAACCTCAGTTTTTACAGAAAAAGTTAAGAATATGCACTCCAGTGATATCTTAGGCAATTTTCCTCAGATTCTTGAATCCAGACACCAGACTCCAGAATTTTACATAGGTCACAAAGAAATTCTGTTTTCTTTTTAGCAATCAGTGAGTAAGTGGAAAACTAGACTTAACGACAGCATGAATAAATTCCTATTAAAAAGATTTAGTATGAGCACTGTAGTTAAAAACTTACAGCTTCACCAAAGGTCACAACTATGATTTTTTTTCTTTAATTATTGTTGCTTTATTAAAATTATATTGATCTATATTAAATTATTATTATTTTGTGATTACCTCCCTTGCATGTTTAAAGAACAGACATCACTTATCTACTCATTTTACATTTGTTCAAGAAGTCTGCAATGTTGAAGTATGTCTGTGAATTTATCTCCTGAAGTATATTTCCTTTGTCTATTCCTTCCCTACTATAATCACTCCTAAAACACTCACCAGTCACTATACAATTTACCAAAACCTGTGAGCTACTATGACAAAATTTCTTTTTGCCTCTTTCCAGTGTATTCTTTGCTGATTAATACACTAGAAAGCTCTATTAGACTACTATCTGCTGAAGGCTGTCATATTGTTCGTTTCTCATTTCTTCTTCCAGACAACATCATGATGAAATTCTGTAGTGATCAAATTTCTGTTGTTTCATTAGTGCTCCTTTGTATATGTAAACATTTCATACTCTGTCTTTAACAATGCCTAGAGGTTTAGAGTAGTTTTACATAATTTTTGCCATTTCTACTTTCAGTCTTGATCCCAGTTAGCCAGAGGTTTGGGATTGTTGCTGTTTGTTTGTTTAAATTCAAATACAATTTATAATTTCTGCACTGAATACTGACAAATTTAAAAGAAGGGATAAGCGAAAACATGAAGCAAGTCAGCATTAATCTGTAACGCCCTACTGCAGATAAGCAAGCTGTTCCTTTTAATACTCTGCCAGGTTAAGGTCAAGGAACATGAATTTTAAAAAACAACAACAAAAAAAAAAAAACAAAAAAAAACACTTAGGGACTTAGATTTGTAGAACTTAGTAGTTGCTCTATTCATACAAGATCATATAACTTTGAATTGTACTTTTCAACTGACATACACATTTTAGCGAACAGATGCTATTTTTATTTTAAAGAAAGTCTTGCATATATATTTTTTAAAAGGCTATGCAATTTAGTATTTTTACTTGCCTACCTAATGAAAATATACACATATTTATAATTACTGTACATCTCTTTCTGGGGAAAGTAGACAGTCAAGAAATGCATATTCTTTATAATGGAATAACAAATGATACATTTAAGAAACCAAAATGGCAGCAATTTGTATATATTTGTATATATATATATTTAACGAAAATAATAAAAAGAATCCTTTATTTTAATTAGGCTTAATAGAATTAAAATAGAACTCATCATTCTTGTACTTGTAATCACTCAATCTCTACTCAGATTTCTGAGAAATGTTTATTTCATTACTTTTGATAAATGTGAATATAAACCTAGATTATTAACTTAAACATTAATTTTGATGCATTAATTTGAATTTCTACATTATCTTATTAATCATATTGAAAATTGAATGCATCAAGGCTTATAAATTAGGCTGAACAAAGTTAATCCAACAGTAACACTACACAAATCTTAGTATTCTTATTATACTGGTAGTTACAAATCATAGTAATTGTAACTGGTAATTAAAATTTCATAGCATATATGATGTGATATAAATATGTATGTATTAAATCATGAAATATTCCTTTTAAGCACACTTTTTTCTTGCCTCAGTATCACTGAATGTCTCATTCCACATTTTTTCTTTACAGTGTTCATCACTAAAATTGCATTTCTTTAACTGTTGCTTGAAAATAAAATAAAAAATATTTTAAATTAAAGAAATTTGAACGCTTCTGGAAAGAATAAAGTTTCATCAAAATGGCCACGTTGCTGCAGAAAGCTTTGAACTCTTCAAAATTACCTTTTGCCATAAATAGAACTTGCAATAATTTTTTGACTTCTTCAGGCCATAAAGTTTTTGATAGAAATTATTTCAAGAAATAGAAATTAGAAATTAGAAATTATTTCAAGAAATTTATAAATTTAGAAATGTGAATTCTGCTTTTGTTTAATGTTTAGGTTTAATAGACCTGTTGGAGCAAGTCCAGAGGAGGGCCACAAGGATGGAAAGAGCTCTGAAGCACCTTTCCTATGAAGACAGGTTGAGAGAGCTTGAGTTATTCATCCCGGAGAAGAGAAGGCTCTGGGGAAGACCTTATAGCAGCATTCCATTTCCTAAAGGGGGTCTACAAGAAAGATAAAAAAGGTCTTTATATCAGATAATGTAGTGATAGGACAAGGGGGGTAATGACTTCAACTAAAAGAGGGGAGATTTAGATGAGATATAAGGAAGAAATTATTTACTATGAGTGTGGTGAGGCACTGGTACAGGCTGCCCAGAGAAGATGTGGATGCCCCATCCTTGGAAGTGTTCAAGGCTAGGTTGGATGGGGCTTTGAGCAACCTGATGTGGTGGGAGATGTCCCTGCCCACGGCAGGGGGTTTGGAACCAAATCTTTAAGGTCCCTTCCAAACCAAACCATTCCACAAAAATGTATAAGCCAACCAACCAACCAAACAACAGCATCAAAACACTTCTTTTTCTTAATTAAGCATAATAAGGGCAAATACTGGTTAAATAATCTATTAAATTCAAACAAATATTTGAGGATTTTTTTCCCTCCCTGTTACTTTCCACCTATAATGTACAGCTTTATAATCATCACTGTGAAATGACATTCACTCTGCTACTAAGTCTTGCTTTCTTAAAATAGATGGTTTATCCATTTTATTTTACCCATCCTCTCCAGTAATCTGAAAATTGTTAACAAGTCTTAAGTTATTGGTAGGATTAAAAAGCCTGTTTGGTAGATTTTTTTTCCCCTGACCTCACACAACCTATATCACTCTTCATGCCCACTATGATACAATTATTTCCCATATCTTCATAATTCATATTTTCTATGGCCTCTCTGTATAAATTTAGCTCTGTGTATACTCCATTGCATGCCTCGTTTCATTTTCAGCCCCTCACGTAGTGTTTACACATCATTGTGTCTGCTAGTGGCAGAGTGTGTAAAAACAGAATTTGTCTGGTGATCTTAATAGAGTCCCACACTGCTCCCTCCCCTGCCAATCCCCCTGTATACTACTTCTCTTGAAATCTGTAGGAACTTAATTATCTTTGGGACTTTTGTCACTTTGCTAAATCAGGTTGAAATTGGCCAAGGAGTTCAACATTTACTGAAGATAGGAAAGGATACCAGACAGAGTGCACAATCACACAAGTATTGTTTCCTTAGGACACTAGGCTAAAATAACTGTAACAAATGGTTTGAAGGGAATCATCTCATGAATGTACCAATTACATTACAAGCAAGCAATTTGTTTTGAATGTATTATCATAAATACACTGCTTTACTGTTTGTAAAATATCATTTAACTACATACATTTTAAAACAAAAATTTCAATCTGAGTTTTGTTTTTGTTGAACAGCAAGGGGAAAATGTTCTCTTGTCTTCAAATGTTATTAACTGGAAATGAGTGTAAGCTATGCTTTGAGGTCCTTATTGCAATTTAGATAGACAATAAGATACCATACCAAAAACAGAGAGAGTACTTGGTAGTAGAGATTTTTCTCCAGGTGCCCCAGGTGGTTACGGTAGACTTCCTTCTGTGTTCAAATGATTAAAAAATGCAATATATACATAGGACTGTGCTTTTTATAGAAAGGTAAATTGTATCCTCACCTGCAATATTTATTTTTCCATTTCTTTCAAAGCTGGAAACAAAAAGTAAACCAAACTCTTGCATCATATAATTGTATATGTGGAGAAGAACTTAAAACCTTAGAGGCTTCCAGTAGTTTCAGTATTAATGCTATGTAACTAAGAAAAAAAATATGCCTCTGGTCTGTTACAAATACATCTTTCAGGACAGTGTTGAAAATGAAATGCTTACTGCTGTGCAGTTATGCTAAAGAAAAACAACCAAACAACCAAACAAAAACATTCTGGTCTGATGCTCAAAAGCGAGAGAAATGACAAAATGTGTTTTGTTGCTGTTGTTGTTGCTTTTGTGTGGTTTTTATTTATTTTTTCTTGCATTCAGATGTTGCAAGCACCTATTCTGCTCATAAAATTTTTACAGATGGTCTTTCTACAAGGAGCTTTAATGATTTAGTCACATGGGACCAATAAGAAAGTTTATAATTTAGCAACTGATGGTTTTTGTGGTAGGTTCTATGTTGTAAGATGGCACATAGCATGTATTTCTCTGAGGGTAATTGTGAATTGCCTGCACAATTAGAGGCATATCATTATACTGAGTTTAGTTCAAAAGCATTTTCGGAATAATGCACTTACAAGAATTGACTTGAATATTGTTTTGTCTTCCACTTAGGAAGTAAATATTGGTAAGAAGAAGCCAGAGTGAAGCAAAGAATAGAATAAAGCATTTTTGCACACCCCACCAAAAAGACAGAGAGAGGAAGGGAAAATAAAAAAAAATAAAAAATCCCTAAATTGTAACTGCTTTATTCAATCATGCATAGATCTTATTGACTGAAATGTATACTGTACAAGGAGCCACTCTCAATTTCCTATTTATTTTGCTCAACTATTTGTATTGACATTTGAGATTTTGGGGCATTCTGAGAGTGTATAATGCTGATGAGGTGATATTTATATCATCACTGGAAATCTACATATTTTCATTTTGTTAAATAGCTACTTCATCACATAACGTGCTGCTAGCAATTTATTGTTCATCTCTGATAATTAGCACTGTTTTGTGGTTTTGGAAAAATTATATCTGGGCAAAAGACCTTGGTGTGATGTAAAGGGATGACCCTGCACCCTACAGAATGCCCTTGCTTAACTACAGCTCCAGAGTCAGGACTTTAATTGGCTACAGAAAGTAATACATACAGATAAATGGAAAGAGTTTCTCCTGTTTACTGAAAAAATTATGTGGTAATTAAACTCAATTTAAGAGAATAAACCTCAAAAGTTTTAGTAAAATAACATTTATTTTTTTTTCATCGAACTAAGCACATTAAGAAATATCTGAAGGTCAATTTAGGTAAGAATAGTGTGTAATCTTTACTAGGTTGTCACCATACAACTCAGAATACATTTTTCGTTTCAAAAACAAAACTTCTGTGAGATTTAATAATCAGGAAGGGAAAGTTAAAAACCAACCAGTGTAAACAGTAATCAGTAATCAGAAAAACAGGCTACTCTGTGGAAGTAGATGCTTCATTCCAGTCTTTAGTGTTTTAGAGCACTGAATTCTTTCTTACAAGTATAAAAGTTATTTGTGTCACCTTCTTAATTTCAAGTTTTTACTGCAAAATCCAAATTCAGAACCAAAGAACCCATTAAAATAAAGAAAATACAGTCCATATTTCATTGCATCTTGGTTATTCAGAGTCACCATGATGCAGTGGCAGGTTATCCCATTGGATGTCAATTTATGCAGTATCTTTGTTCAACTGCAAGTACAAGCAAGAGTAAATGGAACCATAGTTCTGAAAATCAGTATTCCAGATGCTAAGACTGGAAGTCCTGTAAGTATGCCTCACTTAAATTATACAAAGTAGTAGAATAATAGGTCTCTTCATTCACAAGACTCAGTAGAGTAATCTACACTCATATAAACCTTAAGCTAGGTTGTGTTTCAAAATGATCTCAAGATAACACAAATAATTTTATTTCTAGCTTATGTCCTACTCTAAACACACACTGGTCTGCAGCACATCTGACTGATGTTATTTAGCTATGAAAAATACGGGTATTTGGTTTGACACGAAAATTAAAAATTCTGTGATAAAACATTAAAAACAAATTCAGCTTTTTACAGAGATGTTATATTTGAATATTTGAAATGTCAATTCACCATTTTTAAAAACCTGATTTGTCTGTTTGAAGGCTAAGAGAAAAATAGTCATTGAAAATATTGTTCAAGATGTATTCAGACTACAAACAAACAGAATGTTATGAAATAAACCAGAATTTATTCACTTAACACGTAAGTGAAAATCTAACTGTCAGAGAAATTGTTGCAGATGTCAAACAGACTTTCTGGTTAACTTCAAAATGCTTCACAGGAGGATCCTTGACTTTCTTTTGTGTTTGACCTTTGAAATGACTTCTTCTCCCCCATATATTGGTCAGGGGCTCTATCGTTTGTAATTTGAGGGAAACAATGAAACAGAAAAAATATTTTCCCTGAGGACAATAGTTGAAGACTTGAAGCTCCTTGCATTTCACGAGAGTCAAACTCTGGAAGAGGATTATAGGCTTGGTCAAGAGGGAAATGCTGGGGAAGACTAACAAGTCTGTCCATATAACACATTAAAAGATTTTCTCTCCTCTTGAATCTGCTAATCCTTTCAGCCATTGTTGATTTTATGCATAATTTTCACACCATGACAGACTTTAAATTGAAGTGTTCATATGAATTTGAGAAATTTATATGAACTTTTAACAATATCACAACAGTGTTCTATAAAACGTCACAGTTTCTGTCAGGTATTATAGAAGTTGCAATTTCCATACAAGAATGTAAATAAACGTGTTTGAAAGTACATTGATTTTAAATGATATCATCTTATCCTTTAGACAACCAGGAAAACTCTTTTCTCACCTAACATTGGTGCACTAGAATCTGAAGCAAATCTGAATTTCATTATACAGTTTAATTCTTAATTTGTCCTTATGCCCTACCAAGCTTGCAGAAAAAGAAGAAAAAAACATTCTAAAACCAGATATTTTTAATTCTGTTTATTACAGTATACTTAAATGACAAAAACTTACAATCTTTTTATTATTATTCTTTATTTTATTATTTAAAATCTAATAATAAGCCCAAGGAGTAAATATTTTATAAAGGCATACTATATGTATTTTAAAAGCAAGAAAAATCAAGATTCAGAGTGGGAAGCTGATAAAATAATGGCAACTCCCAGAGATTAAGCTGAGAATTTATTTTACAATAAATTTCAGTTTAGCTATTTGTGTAATTTACTCTACATGGGTATAAATATTCACTGTGGAATATAATTCTTATCTAAAACTTGTGTTCTCTTGGTATAGAGCTAACTGACATTTAAAATGTGACCTTCTGAAAACCGGGATTTGTTAAATTGTCAATAAAAAAATGAGACAAAATACTGTTGAGACAGCAGATGAAGTGAATGGCACTGGCACTCCAGCCTTACTGTGAGGGAAGTCAGTACTGCACTAAAAAGAAACCAAAGAAGAAAAGTCAGAATTTTCCTTAGAAGAGTTTCACCATTTCATACAAGAAAGTTGAAATGACCATTGTGCATAGCATTAAATGGTCCATCTGGGAAAAGAGATCCTATTTAGCATAGAGGTTGAAGAAAAAAGAAAGAGGAGATTGGGTATGAAATCCAATGCCTTTGAAGTCAATGGGAATTTTGCCATCAATTTCACTGGGTCAGGATTTCACACAAGGTGGATGCAGACTGTGCTTTGTGATATCCATACTGAATTGAGTTTTCTGACTGTAGAAGCTGTATTTAAGTCACCCCCACATAAAGCTAATGTAGCAGAATAGAGTCTATTATTTTAAAGTAGAGACAATTAGAAGTTTAAAAGTAAGGTTAAAACCTTACTATTAATGTAATCAATCATGGACAACAATGAAAGCATATATCTTTCAACATTTACTTCCAATATCTATTTTGCTTTTTCCCTTTTATTTTTCTTTCCTGAACATTCATGATGTTCATTCCCTATACTCACTTTAACAGCTTAACTGCAAATTCCAGTGGGGGAAAGCAAACTGACTGAAATGTAATGCCAGTTCTGTATAATCAACATTGTTAAGCTAGACTGCTCAAATTCTGGGTAAAATTTGATATATACACCTTGTATATACATTTTTATATACATTTATCTGTAAGGATAAAAACTGTTTCAGATGCTTATTTTGTTAGTAATAAAAGAAATGTAGCAGTAGAAAATAAAATAACAGCTTTCAGTGAGGAGGCATTTGATGTAAACAGCATTATAAATGCTATTTTCTACTATCCTGAACAAGCAATAATAAGTATAGGTTATTAGTAATACCTTGAACAATAATTGTTTACAAAAGGAAAAAAAACAATCCCTACTGGGATCTTTCCCAAAAAGCGCATTCAAAAGTTAGATATGTTAACTTGAATGGTAGCAAGATGCATTTTCCTTGTCCATAATTACACCTATGATGATATCCAATAATGTTAACAGAAACTATAACCAATTAAAACTAAGAAAAAAATAATATATTTTATATGCTATAGAATAATTTGTCTCCTTTCCAATTAAAATTACTTCTGGTAACAAAGGTTAAAAATGTGTATTCATCCCATACATGTATTTAATGGAATCAGCAGTGCAAATTAATCAGATGCTAAAGATTTAAGTTAGAAATAATGCAGGTTGGAAAGTGTTCAAATATTCTTTACCTGCTTCTTTCCTCCAATTTGTTAGATGTATTTTTGATGCAAATATATCGGCATGCTTTCTTCTTTTTCTGTCCTTGATAAAGACAGTCTCATAAGGGTGAAATGCTAGCCTCTCCTGTTTCTTCCCTGTTGTGTGAAGAGAACATTCAAGTTGTAACTATCATAATATGACTGATGCCACTAAAGCTGGCAGGTCTTTGTCTACCAAGTTGCTTGGTTTTAATATTAAAATATTTTTGCTTACAAAATACAGCAGTTCAGAAAACTTTTGTATATAAAAAACAGCACTGAATATTTATGAGGCTCTATAGAAATATTGCTGCTAAAGAATATTTTGTCTACAGAGGAAGGGCTTTCTGAGTTAAAGAAGGCATTTTTTTGCTTCTAATGGCAACAGTGCCAATTTTTTTATTGAGTAAAGATTAATTACTAATAGCTACAAGGATCAGATCTAGCAGTCCTTTCTTGTCATGTAAATATTTTCTTTTAAAAATTGAAACAATATATTTTTTTTTTCCAAAAACAAATGGATTACTGAATTTTTACTGACAAGTGATAAACAAATGTTGTAAGTTTCATTTTTGGCTTTTGAATGTATCTCATTAAAGGGTATTGTTATTCACTACTAAGATATAAACATGAATAATAGAAAATAAAACATTGAAAAATATTTGATCAGGCTTCCAAGCTATTGCAGTCCCTCATTGCCAGAACAGATCTCCTCCATCTTCCTTAAGCTGACACTTAAAGTAAGCTCTATTCAAACAATTATTCAAACCAACACACTCACACATACCACCATGTGCATCACATCATATGCAAGCTATTTTGAGAAAAACAAGAGTCACAGGATCATTTAACAAGTGTCACAGGATCTTTTTTTTCTTTTTTTTTTTTTTTAATGTATTTAAGCTCCTAATTCTTGCCTGCTTAAATCACTGAAAATCCACAGTTATCTATATATCTATGAAGATCTATACAGTCTATGGCATGTGGAGACTCATTCTCTCAGCTATCATTTAAAATCCAGATCCCAAGAGATTTGCTTTGACATATGACTATAAATAACATCTCCTTGAAAATAAAGGGACATCAGGCTAGTTTTGAATTTAGGTGATTGAAAAATGTGATAAAAATTCCTTCAGTTTAGTTGAATCTATAAGATATTGCTATTATCTATGAACAATACATAAATCTCTTTGAACATCACAAGGATTAAATGTAAAGAAAAAGCCACATGATATATAAACAAGCTATTATATACACTGAAATAAAACTAATTGCTAACACAATGTCCCAGAATGATAAACCTTATTTTCAGTTCAACATATGATAATTTTGTTGTATTAAAGTCCTTTTCTTCTGATAGAGAAGTGAAAGTTCTAAAGTTTAACCTTTTTTTTTTTTTTATTTTCATTGTTGTTTTCTTTCAAGTGTCCTCGTGAAAAAAGACGGTTCTCTGTAAATATTTCCAGAGGCATTTGTCACTCATTCATCCTTTAACCATGTTCAGATTAATGTTGCAAATAGTAATATTCCAAACCCTTCCAGAAATTAGTAGAAGAACGCATGCAATAGAAACTAAGGCAAGAGTCACTTAATACTAAAGGTTACGCTCAACTGTGTAGTCAAAAATATTTTTCAGAGAGCCTCTTGAGACCGGGAGCATGTATAACAGATGTCATCTTAGGTTTTGTGTCACTGAAGCTATTTACAAAGTGAAAGTTCTTGTGCCTAGATCTATTAGTTTTAGGGTTCAGCATATTACTACACGTTAAATGAGCAAATTCTTTGGAAACACTTATTCACATAAATTCAACAGAAAAATAGTAACTGTTTCGATAATACATTCTGAGATTTCTTTTAAAATATTTTTATTTATGTTTTATAAAAACATTTAATTTTTTTTAATAAAAACATTATAAAACTATAATATGTACTGAGTTCTCAATATTTGTCTGAGACAGCTTTGTTTTTTGAAGACCAGTTATGCACTTGTAATAAGAAAAGCCCAATTATATTTCAACACTGAGATATTCAGGCAACCCTGATGGTTACTCTTGCTCAAATCATAGGAATCACAATTCTTCATAAGCATTTCTTTGTGATTTTTCTCACATTATACATTTTAGTCCTGTCTTGACTTTGTTTCCTGGATTGTTTCTAAAAGTGGACAACAGACGTGGGATGAAGAAATAGGGAAGACTGGAAGAAGAAATGGTGATGCTGTGTTCAGGATCTCTAACATAAAATTTAGCTGCTGTTGTCTTAAGGGAATGAGTCTGCACAACCTCTGAGCACATTCTTACTTTCCCCAGAGCTTCAGGACTTGAACAAAATTGTTTCTGGGGAACCAAATTGCTGACATTCTTGGTTCCAGAATTACTTTAAGCATCAGTTTAAATACACAACTAGCTTTATTTATTGACTAGCAGTTGTTATTTACAAATATATTAGCAGTAGCAACCACTGGGAGAAGGAAAAGCTGTTAAAGCTCCAAGATAGTGTTGTCACATCAGCATTACAGCAAAGAACATATTCAGACTACAAACAAGAAACTGGTTTATAACTCCAGGAAGGGTGAGATTCTGAAGCAGCCTCCCCTGAATAAGAGGAGAATGAAAAGGAAGGAAACATAATAAAGAAAAGAATATATTTTTAAATGAACCTTGATAAAGTGAGAGAATTAGTCTCAGCATAGGAGGGTCCTTCTGAGCCTATACTCCCAATAAGATTAAATAGATTGTTGAAATTAATTCAAGCCTAGTGAGGTGCTGTCCAGTGAGCCTTTAAGGTTTGTGCACACTTCAGAAAAAGCAGGATGGGTGTGAGAAATCTTAAAATGAGGGCAGGTTTGCCTACAAATGAGTTAACAAGAAAACCTTGCAGTTTCGTCAAAAATGAAAGAATCCCCAGGTTGTACTACAAATTCAATGAAAAACACAAGAACTATCTGTCTACACAGCAAAGGCTGTAAGCATACAGACCGGAAAGAAAAATGAGTATCATGAAGGTAATCCTTGTACCAATTCATCAGGTGGTTTAGTTCCTTGCTAGTTTGTCATCTTTTATATTTTGTGCTACTCTAGATCTAAGCCTTAAGCCATTCTATAAACACTGCCCTTCTTAAAGAGCAGGGTGTGAATGATGAAGCGTTTGTACTTTAAAAGCATTGCTATGTTTTTAACCATTTCAAAAGCTTTTGTGTAATACCAGACTTCTAATGAAGTCTGCTCATTCTGTCTCAATATGTTAATAATGCACTTTCTAGAGAAATTAATTAAAATCAACTTCTGTTGTCGCAGTGAAAGGCCAATCCACAAAACGAGGAACAGTAGGCTGACTTCCAAACAAATACAAAAGGACAATAATGGAGAAATTTATGGAATTACTAAATAATTCATTTTTCATTAGTAAAAAAACAAACCAAAACAAAAAACCACCACCACCACCACCAAAAAACTATGCAGAGTTCCCACATTACAAAATACTGATCACAATTAATTGTCACAAATTATAATTTGCCTTAATTTCAATGTAAGGGGAAAAAAATGCTTAAGAAATAAGTGGATGTCTGGTGGTTTTTATGGAGAGGAAGAGGAGGTTGTGGGTTTCAAAGCAGAAAGGAAATTATACAATATACAGCAATTATTCATTATACACGGCAAAGGATGGTTGTGTAGTATTGTCCTCTTCACCATGTATCTGACACTGTCTCTTTGGGATCAGAGCAGATCCTGAACACCAAGAGTTCGACATCAGGCCTGTTCAGCTTGCAAGGATAGCTGTTTTATGCAGCAGGTTACCATAGCAACTTACCCCAATTTACATTGTGAATAGCTGCTTAAGTTAATGTGACTCAATATAAGCATTCACTCCCAGTGCAAGATTTCATCTTGTTAGTGTAAGACAGGCAAAACTGCTATGTGGATGTCAGAAGCTGAAATGCACAGGCATAGCCATTTACATGACTTAAACCCATCTTCCTTACACAAGGATTCTGTCTTTTGAATGTATACCTTAAGCATATTTCCTGTCTACAATCTTTAATTGCTAGCTTCAAACCTCGCTTTCACAAATGGAAGATTTTTTTTCTGTGAACTTAACTTGCACAACTAAATATAAGCTTAACCACTGTTCCTCTTTTTTCCTTCCATGTGGTGTGCAAAAATAAAAACCAATAAAACCCAACAACAATTTCTTGCATGCACTTTGAGACCAAAAGTCAGATTCTTGTGCATGAGCCCTGGTTCTGCTTCTGTCATTGCTGACCTAATTTAGCCTGAAAGGGCAACATCAGATACTTCTAAACATAATGCTCCAAATTAGAGCATTGTACTCTAGAAGTTTTGTGGTGATAACTGTTCATATGGACTACAGGCAAGACACTCAAACTCAGTATTTCCCCCTCTTTTTTAAAATATAATTACACCTAGTCTTAATCAAAGATACTACTAATATGCATTAATCCCACTTACATAATATTGTAATACATACACCTACATACACATTTATAAAAAGGCAGATTTCAATGTGTGAAGGAGCTACTGAAATAGGGCTAATCAGTTTTACAAACACAATAAAGAACCAAATATTAGGCAATTCTTCAGAAAAAAATGGGAATTGTTTTAAATTGTGACCAAAGTATGAGTCAATGTCATGACTTTGCAGAAGGCAAATGCCATACTGGTATCTACAAACAGGAGTCAGTACTCGCAAAATATATGAAGTGATCCTTATTTACCCAGCATGGATAGAATTTCTATTGAAACAGGAGTTTCAGAGATTGTGTTCCAGGAGATGCATGGAGGAGAGCAGTGAGGTGGATGGTTCAAGAGAAACATCATGCACTAGAAAAGAAACAGAGTTAGGTACTCTTTAGCTGAAAGACTGAGTTCTTTAAGAATTTAAGAGGCCCTTAAAAAGAGAAAGGAAATAATCTGTTTTTCATGTTTGTGGGATTAAATTGCAGTGAGAAATTGGGCCTGGGAGTGAAGGGGAAACCTTTCTTGCAGGAATAGTGAAATCAGAGACTATAGAAATCTGGGGCAACTACAGAGTCTCCATCAATAGAGGACTCAAGGAATATGTCAGGCAAAATTTTACAAGGACGACAGGGTATGGTCAACAGGTAACAGATAACAGAACAGTTCCATTTAAATTCTCTAAAAGTGAGTACATTATATTTTATACACTGGAAATGAAATACGGTACTACTGATAAGGCAAGTGAAGATTTTTCTCCCAGTTTGTTTTTTATTTTTTTAACTCAAGTAAGCAGAGGGACAATCCTAAACAGCTTTCAGTTTATTGTGTGAAACCTTAAACAGTGACCTTAATATTCCTTGAGTAAGGAGGAGAGAAACAGGAGTCTAAAAGGAAAAGGTTGAAAAACTGATTACCATGAGACAACGAGCCCCATATAGTATGAAATGAGCATTGATATTTCTTCTTCTAAAAATTCTCACATTATTTCAGATCATTTTTACTCAGAATTTTATTGAATTGTATTGAGTGACTGCATTTATTACTATTAAAAGATAATTTATTGATCAATCATACAATAGTGAGTAAGTATACTCATAATCTGAGTTCTTTCATTCATTATTCAGGTGAAGAGTTGGTTTGGTCTCTCCTAAAGCACAGCTTTTCAGTCTGGATGTCTTAATCATAATAATGATAATTACAGTAATTTAGTTTTGCCTGCTGCTGCTCTTACAGTAGGATTAACAAATTTTTTTTGAAGAGCCATCAACAGGAGCAAGCTTTAAGTCACTGACAGGATCCTAAAACAATAGAATGGAATGTATTGAGCATGAACTGAAATCAACCTGAAATCAATAACACTATGGTATAGTGTTAAATTTAAAATGTGTAAATCAGAGGAGAAAAGAGTTATGGGTAATGATTTTTCACTTCTGAGCTAATGGAAGGTTCTAACTGGATAATATTCTTTCTGCTCTGCTTGATCTGCAAAGACACTCCAATCAATTACTTGTAAAGGAAATTCTCCTTTAGCTGAAGCTATTTTTTTTTTTTTTTTTTTATACTGCTAAAATTTCATTCTAAAGTGTTTCTGGATTCCTCAATGTTCAATAATTTTCCTCTTAAAGCATTTATTAGGAAATGTAACTGTTGAACATATTTAAAAAGTGGGAAATTTCTTTCTCTATTGAGATGTAATGTTTCTACTTACATCTGAGATCAGAACTACACAGATACTTTTATCAGTGAATTTCAGAACATACAATTATTACAAGAGTTAAAAATTAATTGATACCTATCTTTCTGGCTGTCATACTTTTATTATTTTTTATATTTTTTTTCAATTCTTTTATTATTTTTTATGGATTTTTTAACTAGTGCATACCGAGAAGAACAGCATACATGGAATAAATAAGAATACTGAAGTTACTGTAAGAGTAACTTCTATACAAAGAATTATAACTTTGAAAACAACAGCTACAACAAAATGGAGAGTTTGTGTTATCCCTGTCTTTTAAATAAAAAACTTCAGAAACAGGGTGGTGAAATGACATCCTGAAATAGAAGAAAAATAATTTAGATGTCTGAAAGTGTAATCTTAGGATAATTAAATTGGACATACGTTCTTCTTCTAACACCTTGTAAGCAACTCCTAATATTTACTGCAGTGTAATAAAGAAAAAAAAAAAAAAAGTATGTCATTCTAAATTCTAAATTCTAATCATTCTAAAAACTTTTGAAAACTATTACCTTTCATTTGACATAGAAGGTGTTGAAAGAGTTAACACTTAGGCTTTCTGAAATCTATACATTCCTCTTAGTCAATAACATACTTGAATATAGGTGCATGTGAACACAGACAAAATACAGTTGTTTGGTTTTTTTTTCCCAAAGAAAAAGATGTCTTTTAAAGTCACTGCAAGAGTACACTGTATTGTTACGCACAAATTGTACTGTTATCCACAGATAGCACATTAAGTTTTACAATAGACCTCTGAAAAAGGAATGTAGTCTTTTCTTTTCAGCTTTCTTGTAATAAATACTTTATGTATAGCTTAAAGGTGCATGGGCAGGAGACTATGCAATGTCTAGTCTTTAGAAAGCCTGATTAAGTAACAACTAACACAATTACAGACCCTAAAGGATACTGAAAATGTGTGCAATACATACTGAGAAGTGTGATATTTAATAGAACAGAACTTTCTTTCAGTACTGCTGAAACAAACATGCAATGTTTTAGTGATAGGAAACAGATTCTATGTCTTTGAGAAGCTTTACTGTAAGAAGAAAAGGGTGAAATAGCTGTGGCCTATTACAAGCAAACATAATAAGATTCAAATTGTTACATGTCATGAAAAGAAGAAAAGGTTTTCAAATTGCATGCTTTTTCCAGAATGCAGGTACGATTCCTGGTATACCACTAGCCCAAGGGCACAACATATTGAATGACTTATTAAAGTTTCATGATACAAATTTATTTCCTAACAACACTGTAGGAATGTATTGCTTTCCATTACAAGAAGCAATGCTTCTCAAAGGTGTTTACAATTCTCAAATTGCAAAAATTAATTTTCAAATTGAATGAAGCATAGTAAACTTCATGAGCTCCCCATTCTTCACACCCAGACCTAGCTACAAATATAACACAGCAAAATAGATTAGAACAGGCAAGCTACACGTATTAAAGAATTATGGTTTAGTGAATGAGCATCTTTCACTTGACCAATGACAATTTAAAAGATTCTTCCAAAGAGAAAAACAGAGTCAGGCCAACAGCCTATTTTCATATTTAAGCTTAGAAGAACAATGAAATTACGTGCTCTTTGCTGAACAGGGGTGAAGGAATACTTATCAGATTGAAATTTATTCTACCTCATATAAAAGCAACTCATTGTTGAGATGCATACTACTATCTTCGCAAAGGCCTATGATTTTACTGTAAAAATGCTGCTCTTGTATGAGAGTATCACAGTAGTGAGGGGAAAGGATTGAAGAAAAAAATAGCAAAATAAGAACTAGAAGAGCCAATCAAATTAGAAGTGGATATACTGAAAATTTACTAAATCTGATCTTTTGAACCCAATTTTAGAAGAAGCATGGCTGATAAAATGATAAATTATAATCCACACATCAAACTTCAGCTCTGCTTCTCTGTGAAGATCACTGACTGGAAATTCTCAAGCCTGCTCATTTTCACTGGTCCAGCCAAACAGAATCAAGATAAAGAACTAACACACTTTCCAATGATCTACTGTGAAGACTACTTAAACAAACAAAACCAACCAACAAATCAAAAATTGATTGTAGTATAAAAATATAAATAACTTTAAATGTTCAGTTCTAGACATTTTTCTGTATTAGAGACTTCATAAAATATTAAATCACAAATAATTAAGTCTCTTTTGAATTAGCTTTTCTCACGTGATAAATTTTATCAACAGACAACCTAGGAGGAAAAAATTCATGGCAATTTAACTGAATTACCCAATATTCTAGAATGGTCTCGTCTTGACATTATTATTTGTAAAGACTAAATCACATTTAACTCAGAAGTTAAATTTCACCAGAAAATAAATTAGTATATTACTTCTAATACAGAAAATACAAAGTAGCTAAGTAAGCCTATATAACAACTACTTAAAAACAAGTGTCCAGGTAAAACCCTGCATCCAGGTGGGTTTCTGTCTATTCTGCACCTTTCTGAAGAGTGGCAAAATCTTAATAATCCCTGCTTATCAAGGAAGGTTATTCAGAAGGTTGTCAAGGCCTTGAAATCCGTTCCCTGCACTGCTTAGTTTACATATTCTTTGCAAGTGCCCAGCTTGCTGCTATAACCCTGTCTCTTCTGCCTGGCATAATCTCCCCAGACAATGTTCAGTGTTTGCCCAGGAAAGGCACTGTCTGTCATCTCTCTAGACAGTATCACCTTGCCTGATAACTCCTTTAAAAAAGAAATAAGATGCACATTTAGAACAGAGAACTCAACCAAATGTTGTCTGTCAAACCATAGCCTGACAAATTCATATACATATGAAAAATATACTAGGTACACAATTTACAATGGGGCTTGGAATCCATTTTCACAAATATATATATATATTTTTCACAGTGTTGTTTTTTTTTTTTAAAAAAAAGATAGATAAATTTGAATTAAACTACATGAATTTCAATATAAATGTATTTCAGTATAAATCTTTACTGTAACATGCCAACATGTAATTGAAGAAAAGCCCAGGAGGTGTAAGAGGTTATTTTTCCCATGACAGGCATTTCCTTCTGATTATGCTGTGACAGCTGGAAAGTAAGTCTTAATTTTTTTAGAAGTGAATTTAATTGCTTTAGAGAGTCAGTTTAGCATATCACTTCAGAAATGCCCCAAAGCTACAAGTAAACCCATTGTTAGCCAAATAGCTGCTTATTTGTAAGCTTCTTAGTTACCAAATTATGTTTTCAGTACCTTACTGAGTATTCCACAGGTGGCCTCCAAATCTTATCCCTGTTGGAACATTTTCAATTAGAAGATTGATGATAAGGATCCATGACAGTCTGAGAACCATTGATGGTAGATGATGTGGTATAATCCAGTGAATTTGGGAATCAAGGACTTAAAGGTTATGCTGGCAACATGGCTAATCCATGTTATAAGCAGTTTTAAGGAAACAATTGTTTAAAATATGATCATGATTTTTAAAGAAGTGGTAAAATTCCTTTATTGAAAAAGAAGATGATTTTTATTGAAAAAGAAAATGATTCTCAGCTTGAAAGAAGCTTATCTTAAATGAAACAAATATAGTTTATAATTAACAGTGATTTAACTCTTCTGTAAATACAAAAAAAATCTATTTTAATTGTAGAAAGTTTTCTAATTATGCAAATATCATGGCTGTATGTTTTCCACTACATCCAGTTCTCGGATAAATGTGGGGTAGATACTTTGTATAAGGTATCTCTAGAGAGAGCTTCATCTTCTGGAGGCATACCATTGATTTCCAAACAAAACAAAACAGAACAGAACAGAACAAAACAACAACAACAACAAAGTAATTGCTATTGTATGTTTAAGGAATATAAGGTAAGGCAACATACAAAATGTAGGAAAACATAACATAATACAATTATGCTGTACTTTCTCCCTGCAATCCAAAATTTATAGGGCAGGAATAAACTAGAAAATGTAATAATCATCTTGTATTTTCTATACTTGTAACATCTTGATAACTGTTTTACACTATATTGTAAAGCTGTTTTTTATGTTTTTTTGTATGTGTGTGTGTTTTTCTCAAAGCAGTATGATACAGATTAATTCATTAGCCATGAAGTTCAAAAATAAGATGCATATATACATCCAATAATATCCATATTTTTGAACTTCATATCCATATTGGATGTATATATGCATCTTATTTTTGAACTTCTTGTTCATAAAAATGTGAATCAATTACTGTTATACCTTATTATCTCATTGAAGATATGCCGATATTTACAGCTTGTTTTTGTAGTCTATTAGTAAGAGCAAGTTAACAGTCTTTTAAAAGTCCGAACTTATTAATAATTATTTCCTTCTTTTCTGAACAACAACTAAAAGGAAGCTAAAATGGAGAGGACAAGCCCAATAGGGTGAGACCATACAAAAAAAAGTACATCAATATTGTTAAGGGAAACAGGATAAACAAAGGCTGTAAGAAGTACAATCACTAAAATAATGCATAAACAAGACTGGTGGAATACAGTTATATTTCTCAAAACATACGGTTTATCTGTAATGTGAATTTATTTCAAGAAATAACAAAGGAACCCAACACCTAAACATTAAAATATCTAACTGTATCTGAAGATAGCTCACTAAAAGGTTAACAAAACAAAGAAGTTAGAATAGTTTTAATAAAGAAAAATTAAGCTATTTATTGTAGAGCAACAAGTATAATTTTGAAGATACTTCTTTAGCTGTTGGAAGTGTTTCTCTAAGGTGAGGATTTCACAAGATATGCTTTTAATCTTGCAAAAATTCTGTTGAAGAAAAGATGATATACAAATCCGGTTTCTCCTCCTTGTTTAGAAATCTCTAAGTGTTTTACTGTGAATATTGAGTGAAGGAATTGGACATTATAGGTAGTAAACTTGCTTGTTAATCTTAAATCATGTCATTTAATTTGTATACTAGGGAACCATACTTAGGAAAAGAACACACTCACCAGAACACCAGAATTTAAATTACATAAAAATAATCAGTTCTGGAATATAGTGTTCTACCCTACTTTTAAATACATGACAGTTAAGCAACAAAGCATGATAAAAGGGTCATTAAAGGACACATATCTCAACAATTAGCAACAATACTATAAAAAAAAAAAAAAAAAAAAAAGATCTGTGTCTGTGTATGGATGTTAACTCATCTGCAACCATTAACATGATTCTTATATTCCAGGTCACCATCAGTAAACTCATATTGATGTCCCTGACAGCAACAAGTATCCTATTATTAGTCTCACCAATTTCCCTCTTTTCTGACTTTTAAAAGTCAGAACATTCTTACAATACATAGCAGAGTTATGATCAGTAACAGTAAACAAAAATATAAAAAGCTCCTGCAGTAGTAGGCTAAACTTATAGACTGGAGTTATGGCTGAAATGTATTGAAATTTATAAGGCTGAAATTTCAACTGATAGTCCAAATAAAGATAGCTTATATATAACTAAAGGTAGCTTAACTAAAGATAGCTTAAATATAACTAAAGGACATATGAACAACATTGCCAAGGTGTGCGGTATGATATTTAGACCCATTTATTATTTTGTATTTTGCATGAGGAAATTTAGTAACTAGCTGTGAAATCTAACTTCATTGAAACATTACATTTACTAGATACAGGATACCTCTTTACAGCTGTTTATGGAGAACATAACTCTAATAATCTCATTTGCCTTTAAGTAAGTATGGAGTGTCCTTATGTCCTTTATACAGGATAATGTCATTCAGAATCCATGTGTTGTTTTTTGTTGTTGTTGTTATTTTGTTTTATTTATTTGTTTATTTACTATGGACCCTCTATGTTCCTGTGTTCTGGGTCAGCAGGAGTTACACATGTTTGCAGGTAGTACTCTGTGCAGATACTGTTTGCAGTGTTCATTTGAATTCAGTTAAAGAAACTACAAAAATCTTAAATCTAGGAAATCAAGGTCACCTTGTTATTGTTAAAAAAAAATGGAAAACACTGGGTAAATACAACATGCAATGAAAATTCATACAATGATACTTTCATTTTCTTACTGGCATGACGGGCTTTCTGCACTACATTTAACTGCCATTTTACCACATTTCAAGCACTACGGACAGATTAATGATCAAAATTGCTTCAATACTTTTCTATCTGTTGCATAGGATTATGACACTCCTTTTTCCTACAGCACAGGCAAAGAAAAAATGAGTATGTCACCTCATAAAAACAGTCTAAATTTACTAGCCAGATATTGCAGAGAATGTGCAAAAACATCTTAGAGAACAGACGATGAATTACTTCTAGTAGAAGTTTTTGTTCCTTTGTACCTTTTAGCACTTGGCTAATCTCTAATACTTAGCTTTTCTTAGAGAATTAAGGATAGTTTCTACCATGAAAGTAGAAATTAAAGAATAAAAATCTGGTAATTGATAAACATGCACTCAGTGTAAAATCCAGACAAGATCAGCTCATCTACGCTATTTCTTCTCTTTGCTAAGCCTACTCTTATATTGTCGTGACCTCTCTTTTCAAACTAAAGTCTTTCCACAGTCGTAACTGTTTCTGCTTCCATGTCTGGACTCTGCCTGAGAAACAGGTTGCACTTTCATTTCATCTCTCTCTTCAGTGATATGTTAATTGCTCAGCAGTAAAGCTATTTCTAGCCACCTATTTGAACACGTATGAGCCACTGTCATTTGTCATGTCTTATTGGCAAGTCGATAGCTGACTTTAAAAGAAAAAAAAATCAAAAAGTCCAGGCAGTTTGAATTGAATTCACAATCTACTTTGGCAGGATTCTCAGAAGCACATGCCTCTAGTTTAAAAAGACTACAGCAACAGTTAGCATATTGGCTAACATGCTTCAGACAGAACAAGACCAACAAATCTAAACAGATGAGTTAGTACAACGTGAAGCAAAAAGAGCTGTCAGTGCTTGTCCAATGATGATTTACACATTTGCAGTTATTTTGAGATATTTTCAGCAATACTAAACTCTCATTTACTATTTGTAGTCACTGATTTATTTCATTCTTTATTAGGAGATTTAATAGTGGAAAGAAAGAATCTTCATGATTCAGGCCAGCCATCTACAGTATTCTATTCATATGCATGGATTATTATGAACTGTAATTCATAAGGCATTGACTAACACAACAACCACTGTTCAAAATGGCATTTAATTTCTTAGCGTTTGTGACCTTATTACACCAGACACTTATCAGACACCAAATAACAAATGCAAAACCAATGGTTCTCAATACCAGATTAATCTTACATTTAGAATTCAGAAGCTTTTGATAAATTACTAAATTCATATGTTCACTTCTTCAAGCATTCAGTAAGAGCAAGTGCGTTCCTGTGTAATCCATACTTAAAATGGATTTTGATGGCAGCACATCACATGCTGCCCAGATTACCCCGAGCAGTTTACAGCATCACTGCTCCAGATGTGGAAGGCAGTTGTATTCTAATGGGAGTAGCATATAATTGGCATCACAATTGAAGAGGTCAGAGAACATCAGCATTAATTTGGTCTCAATTTAGATGTCGACACAAGTATTAAAATAATGCATAATACCTTCTGCACCTAAACAAATTGGTTGGTCACTCCTGCCAATGTTAAATATGTGTTTGCGTGATAGACGTTGAAGAAATTTCCCTGTGAAAGGTCATGATCTTGAATATTACTTTTTAGATCAAATTGTATCCACCACATCTTTAATTTCATTTAAACTCTGTTTCCATTGATCCATGCATCTGCCATTTCAGAGCAATGTTAAAAAGCAGTTGCATATCTCCTGAAAAACAGAAGCTCTCTGCAAGCTCCTCTATTTAAAAACTCATATAAACCTTAAAAAATCATCAAATTTAGTACAGAAGGGTCATGCCTTTTTACTTATTTACATTTCCACACAACTTCTTGGGAAAAATTAAAGGAGATAGAAGAAATGTGTATAAATAAACACTTTCAGTTGTTTGTCACTCCTTTCAACCTTATACAGGCAATATGGTAAAAGTTTGGAAGGAGTTCCCAGTTGCTGGAAGATAAAGCCAAGTTGCTGGATGACAATGTGAAATATTATACCACCACAAATTATAGATCTTACAGTTACTTTCAGTGGAGATGAAGAACTAATGTAATATCTGAACCTTAAATACTAAGTTGATGATATTTCCAAATTTTAATATGTTTTGCTAAACTGAAACTTACTAATTATATAGGGATTTGAGTGACAGCTTCAGTTGTACTTCTAAATCCTGTTAAACTGCAATGTAAAGCTATGCATATATTTAAAGACTAAATATATATTGGTCTTTATATTTACATGTTGGTGTATACAGACCAAATAAATGCATTTCCGTATTCTTTCTTCACTTTTAGGTTTCCAGATAAGTTGTTTTGTAAATGTTGGGAAACTATGAAGAAAAATAATGTCTACAGAGCAGTTTTGGAATAATAAATAAATATCTCTCTATATCCTGCCATTTCATAACTATGGATTATTTTACACCCAGAATAGTGTCGGGAAATCCCATATTTTTATCAGTGCTAACTGTAATTTGGACACATCAAGGGAACCTACTTAGTGAAAACTCTATTGGGATCTGTCAGATCAGCTGCCAAATTATATCAGCTTGTCATTAAAACATAATCTGTGTTTTAGTGGATGTCTTCAGGTTATGTCTGAAAATTAAATTAGGTCTGGGATCATGGAATTGAATAAGGACTGGTACTTTAAATCCCATTCACAGGGCTAACTCAGACTTCACCATCACAAAAGTCATCATTTTTAATAAAAACTTGTAAGAAATTTAATTCTTAACTATTTTTTTAATACCATACTTATATAGAAATTGCAGAAGAAGCTAGGATCTTCAAGTCAGATGCTATGTGAATAAAACATGTATTATTTAGTGATTTGTTTTTTTCATCCTTGTAGAAAAGGTCTTCAGTAAGACTTTTCTGGGAGATCTCACAACTGAAATATATAAAATACATAGCTTGCAAAACACAGCTGAAGTAAAGGTGTGAGTGCACGAACACATTATAACAAATTTATCTAAGGCAGTAATTTACTTTTTCCTCATGATAAATGTAAAGTAATAGTACTTCACAAGTGGTTACTATGCCAAGGTAAGGTTTTCCAAGTTGATGTGATCAGAACCCAGTAAAAACTCTCATAGTCTTAACCAGTACAGAGCCTGGACTCAATATTGTATGTGCAATTGTACCACTGCTACTTAAACCACAGAAATATCTGCATTTGGTGGACACCAAAGGCTTTGGAATGACACAGAAGAGAGTGCAACTGCATTCACTCAAGCTCTAAGCATCTAGATGCCGATATTTTTATGTCAGGTAAAAATATGTCAGTTCTCAATCACTTTATATATATATATATATCTGTAAGCTGGCTATGATTGAGAGCAAAATGTCCCTTAGGCAAAGACACCACTTTTGAGTTACAGAGGCATTTATCAAAATTGTCCATATTAAGGTTCTGTCCATGGTAGAACAATTTTATTGAGGAAAAGAACGTATCTGAATATTCAGCTGATTTTATTAAATCAGTTCTCCTAGGCCATGCTCATATCCTTTGGGGTGTTTGATTTTCATGAACATTTGAGTGACTAACTTATTGGCATGCACATTTGTGCAAAGTTAATTTCAAAGTACTATGCACCACTATTTGCAGAAGTAAAATCCACACACAAAAGTATTTGTGCTGGAAGGGTTTACTGCTGTGGGATTTATCTGATTTACCACAAAATCCCAACCTCCAGCAGTCAATATCTACTGAACTACACATGATCTCCAGAGTTCAAAATTATTTCAATAACTTGATTTTTTAAACTATTAACACTTGCTTTAAAAAAATAAAAAAATCTGCTAACAAACAATAACCAAAAAGAGACCAAGCTTTTAAAGTGAACATATTAACTATTTAGCTCCACTGAATTTCAGCAATTATTACTTTAGTAGACATTTTTAATGGAAAATCACATTTGAAGAAGTATTGGAGAAAGCTTTTTCTTTATTTACTTTTTCATGGGAACAATATAAATGCAATATTAGTTCCAATGTCAGCTTTACATATATTTTATTCTTCCTTTCATTTAATAACATGCCTCCAAAGTACAGATTCATTTTTCTCCTCCAAAAGAGTGAAATGACAGATACTTATGGAAAAAACAGCTTTATTTGAATTATTGAGTGAATCATTGCTTCTCCAGTTCATTAAACTTATCAGTAAGAAAATTCAAACTCATATATATTTTTGTCCATTTTAAGGTACATATTGCAGTTGTGTTGCTTGTTTACTTTCAATATAAAAGATGAATTAAAGTATTAATCTATGCAATCAAAATCTAATGGAAAAAATATTTTTACACTTTTTTTTTTTTTTTTTTTTTTTTTGTAAAATGTTTCAATCACACTTTAAAGAACCTCTCATAAAATTGCAAGGAGCTGAGGATATAGCCTCAAGAAACAGGACTCCATATTGGACTATATTATTATTTTATGAGCTGCAATTCTTAAACTACATTGAAAAAAGATTTTTGCTTATATTTCTACTTCAGAAATGTGTTTGGATTCTACCAGCTGTGGTTGTCAGGAAACATGCAAATAAAAAATAATAATAAAAAATACTTAGAGGGTTCAAAACAAAGTTTAGTCAGTCATATTTCTAGGTGAAGATGCTTTTTCTTTGCTTATCACTGCAGGATTTGTAGGAAAGGAAAGAAAAACAACATATAAAGTTCTGCTGCCTTGCTTTTCTGTGATCAATGGAAGAACTGAGTTCAGAAATGTATCAGCTACTGGGGTAGAAAGGCTTATTTACAGTCTTTATAAAGATAATAAAATGTTTTTAATAATAAAGACACCCATTGCTCATGCATAAAGGCTCATTGTTATTACATTTACTATTAAAAATAAAAAAATTCATAAGTTCAGAAAAGAATTAGGCTCCTCACCCTTCAAAATCTGCATGGAAAGAAGGGTAGGGAGAGTCCAGTGTTTGGTTTCTCCTGAATCAGAGACATATAAAATAGGGAATCTGAAAGTAACCTGGACAGCTCGTTAGAAGAACGCCTCCAGCACTCCTGTGCTGCTCTGCCTCTGTAAAATCTTGCACTAACTCACAGCAAATGCCTCAGAAAGCAGCATGTCAATGGGATTATTGGGTAGGCAGAAACCTCGCCTGGGGAGAATTGTACCCTTTCTTATTCTTTTTGGAATATGATGTGCAGGGCTTCCAAAAAAAATAGACCTGAAGAAAGGAGAGATGCTAACCTGCAAAAATGTGAAAGAAAATAAAAGGTGCTCTGGGAGCCAGCACAAAATGTAGAATGAGCGAAAAATTTATTATTCATATACACTAACATGGTTACATTTCATTTCCTTTGCACATGACTATTCCACTTCTTTTTGTACTCCTACTTAACAGGCAGACAGTCTCCTGGGAATTCTCCCTCCAGGAGCTTGTAAGGGACATTATAAGTTTTCTGACCTTTACACTTCTCTGCTTCAGGGTCTCACATCACAGTTACCGAATCTTTATTCAAGGACTGTAGGCTGTCAGTCAGAGCTAGCTAATACCACTCCATCCAGACAGGTCAACACAGAATAGTAACAAATGTTTAATTTGAAGGCCTGAAACAGACATCACGACAAAGCCTTTAAGACTGTTTCTGATACAACATGGTAGAGCACGTCAAACTGTTTTCCCAAGCTCAAATTTTACATTTAAAGTTTTGTACTTGAATACAATCTATTTATTTATTTATTACCAATGAGATCAATTTGTGAAGATCTAATAAAAAGAGGTGACAGTATTTTTTAGGTCAAAATTTAAATATATTTAGGACAAAGTAATTTTTTGTTTTGATACATTGCAAATACTTAATTTGTGAAGAGTGAAATCTGACTTGCTTTATCCATATTAGTTTGCCCACATGAATGCACCTATGATAAACCCAGCATATTAGTTGTAATAATTAGTTGTAATAATTCTCAGCTATGCTTAAGGTCAAACAGTTCATCATTACAGCAGTGGATGGGGGAAGGGAGTTGGAGGGAGATAGATAATTATATTTTCTCTCCTCCTATTTTATCCTCCCAATTTGCATCATTTTCTTCCTTGGATCTCACCCCTGGCAAACAGCTTCCCCATGTGAGCTCCCCTGACAAGATATGGGGAGAAGTTCCAGGGCTGAATGTATTCACACCAGGGTCATGACCCTTCCCTTTCCACTGTTACTAGATGATCATAATCATTAAATAGTACTTCTTGTACATATTAAAAAATCATTTTTTTCACTTTGAAAAACAAAATTTTGGATTAAAGTAAAATTGTGTAATTTCAAAATTTGTGAAAATGAAAAGAAGTCCATTAAGATGAACTAACTTGTATTACATACAGCATAACATGAAAAGTCCTGCCTTGAATCATTGACTTTGGCCTCACGTGTTAATTAATCCATTGATGCTGTGTGTACAGTTATGCAAATGTTAGTTGGAGCTGGTAGTTACTTTGCCAGAGAGAAACATGCCAAAATGTGGAGGTCTGTTACCCCTCCATTCCAAGTATCCATATGAAATTGAAAGAACTGAGATAAAGAAACAGCTAGCAGGGTAGACTTATACTGCACAGGTAAATAAAACACAACCCTGTACACACACATTCTCCCCCCACCAAATGCAAACCAGACTTGCAGACACCAGAACCTGAAAGTTAGGCCTTGAACTTAGAAATTAGATACAAACAGTTTAAGCCTACAGATTTTCATCACAGAAACTGTAACCTCTAATGAACAGCGGTTTGATTACTCATGACCCTTCCTGGGAATCTCTAGGTCAAGAGAACAGAAAATGATACTTGGTGAAAATTCTGAGATAGTGGATGTTGTATAAAGCCACAGTTGATATTTATTGACATGGTGTTTGGAAGCTTTAAGAAGATTAGGTCATACCTGGCCCTTGAGCCCATGGCAACATCAATGGATGTTCCACAAAGATTCCTGCATTGTCATCCTTTATCTTAGCAAACATCAAAATCTGAGCACAAAAGACAGAAAATGAGCTATTGATTTTTCAGTATTGTCTTAACCTGCAGCTTAATTGAAGGTCAGTATATGTATTCCTGTCAAAGATAGACTTTTGCTATTCATTGTCATTGTCTGACACAAAACTCTTCTCAAGAGGGAGAGCACAGATACTCTTCAGACAATGCACAAAAGGAGAATACACAACCTAACACTTCCAAAAATTCTCTAAGGAAAATAGAAGCACGGAGAAGACAAACTGCAAAGTAATTGGATTAGATGTCAAATGCTTTATGGAAGCTGGGGCAGGGGGGAGGGAGATAAAAAAAGAGAGGGAGGAACAGAAAGAGTGAGAGAAAGGCACAGAGGTGAATGTGTATTTGCCATTATAAGACAACAGATAAATTGTCTCTTTAGAGAAAGTGGATGACTGTTTCTCTCTGTTCTGTTCACTCTCTCATTGAAGGGTGTACAACTGCAAACACTTCTTTTCCTAACACTGTAAAATAGTAGCTTTTGTGAATAAAAGGAACTCGTTTTATTAGAAGACAAATGTAGTATGACAGCAAAACAGAATTTGTCAGATAATAGATAGAAAAGAAAATCCACATCCTTCTCTTATTTCCTGTTATTGATCTAGCTTTGCTATCCTTCACCATCACCCTCTCATGAAGGATCAGGCTTTGCCATTTCAGATCTGTCATTCACAAAAGGAGTTTCCAGTTACTTTTAGCCATGTGATACTTAATAGGGCATTTCTTGGTGAAGAATAACTTCTGTAACCATAGGACAAGAAGTTTTAACAAATAAAGTAAAGATCTTAAGAGCTCTTGATTTGCTTCAGAATGACAAAGAAGGAAAAGGAGCACCTTTGAAAACATAGTCAGTAAGCTGAAGAGCATTCATAGCCTGCAATTACATAAGACATCTGTTAAACTTTGGTAATTTGACTTACAGAAAGAAAAGACAGTGGCAGTTTTACAAAAGACATCTTGCCCCATTAGTAAGCATAGCAAACGGACTATCCTTTTGGAAAGGTCATAGTTTATGTGAAACACTGCAAAGCTAGTAGGCTCAAACCAGTGGACAGGTACTTTAAAAACATATGCTAAAGGAGTAAAAGCATTCACCCTTCCACAGGATGGAAGGCCAGGTACACAAGGCTTCTTAAAAAAAAATCTTCAGAAAAGAGCATTGTATGACATGATTATTTAATATCAGACTATGTCTTAAAAATAGTATATACGATATCTGATATCCATAAGATCCATAGTTTCAAGGGATAAAACTGAGTCATGGAAAAATATCTTTTTTCAAGAATCAGCTTATACAGAGCACTGTCACATGGAGAAAAGAACATTTCGGGGGGAGAACATAGGTAATGTAAAACATTATTAAAAGAACTTGAAAATGTTTTTATGCTTCCTAAATGATTGTCCGTGGTCTGAAGAATTCCTGGAGCTATGAAAGCTGCAAGTCATACACCATGGCAAATTAGCCAACGTCTTTAAACAAAGGTAAGGGATGCTACAGAAACAAAACAAATTTAAGAGGAAAAAAACAACAACAAAGAAAAAAAACCACACAGCTAAAGAAAGATGAAATCCTACATGATACAGTAATTTGGTAAAAATTCCTTTCACAGAATAAATTCTATACAAATATAAATAGAATTCCTCATCCCATGATACTCTCTTGATGGAATATTCATTCTTCTAGGACTTGTTGCTGCTTCTTTTGAAAAGATTTTCTTCTTCTCTCCCGAATTATGTATTGAGATTACTAGAGACAACAGTATAAATTGGCATTGCAGTAGAGACTTAATTGCAGATCTTCCTGGCTATATTTATAGCCTAACAGCACCTATACATTTTGAATCTAATACAACATTGAGAGCACTACAGTGAGATTCTGTTTGGAGGCTTAAGTCACACACAAGATTGCCTATACTTTCTTTCTAGGCTCACAAGTCTTTTACAGTAATTTATGACAGTAGAATTGACTCATAGTATGTATTTGTGTGGATTATGATAATTACCACTGTTTTTCTGCTGTCCAGAGAGCCGTCTTTCCCCCTTTCTTTTTACTGTATCATGTAAACTAAGGGCTGAGTGGACACACTTCAAATCAAGTACTCTATTATTAAATTCAGACTAACTAGTTCATATATATTAAAGGAAGACTAAAGAACACAGCGAACTGACCTGTAACATATAAACAAAGGTGAGAAGATTAAAAACTTACTTATCTTTTCAAGTAAAATATAGGTGAGATATAGAAAGCAAGCTATTTTTCAAGAGTTGAACTTCCTTGCGAGGGGGAGTGGAGAGGCAGGAGACCTTTTCTCCATAAACACCAGTGATAGGACCCACAGGAACTGGGTTAAGCTGAGGCAGGGGAAGTTTAGGCTCGACATCAGGAGGAGGTTCTTCACCGAGAAGGTGGTTGCGCACTGGAACAGGCTCCCCAGTGAAGTAGTCACTTCACCGAGCCTGTCTGAATTCAAGAAGAGATTGGACTGTGCACTTGGTCGCATGGTCTAAACTTTTGGGTAGACCTGTGCGGTGCCAGGAGTTGGACTTGATGATCCTTATGGGTCCCTTCCAACTCGGGATATTCTATGATTTTATGATATAAACATGCATATTTTCATATAGATGCTCAAACTCAGAGCTACAGAATGACCACATCAGAATACAATCAGTAGCTAAGGAATTATATACAATTTTTAAGGGATTAAAAAATACAAATAATAATAAAAAAAATGGTACCCCACTTAGATATCATTTGAGCTGCAACACTTTTAATGCCTGCCATGAGTTATCAGCAATTTGGGTGCAAAGTATTTGTGAACATAGAAGAAGAATGTAAATATAATTAATACTTGGAGGTTAAGGCTTTCCATGATTTTACATTCACAATGCACTGAAGTGCCAATGCTTCCCTGATCCTGCACATCATTTATGCAACCCTCCCCCTGTATCAAAAGCTTTCTGAAATTCATCTCTGTGGTCCTCACAGTTGTATCTCAACCATGGCAGAGTATAACAGGATTATATGGCAGAGTATATCAGGAAATCATCACCACCATTACTGAAACTTATCTGACATTCATCTGTAAAAGAACAATAACCTTGTACATTAACATTATCTGAAAGCATGGAAACTAACCTTAACCTGATAAAAATAAAAAGAACTCTGTTATCCCCAGTTAATATTGCCTTTGTTCAACATGCTCAGGTTAGGCAATTGCCCATTGTACAACCTCATATCTTTATGACTACTATTACAGATAAAAGCCACGTACAAGAAGGGATTCAATGTGGAGTTCACTGTATATCTCCATTTTTGGTATTGAACTACCTATAAAACGTGATAGCTAGTGTTTGCCACACTGATGATTTAACACATTTATAAAATGCTTTGAGAACTACAAATAAAATTCATAAAATGAAGTATCTTTATTTTACAGTTATCAGCTGAATTCTGAAAAATGATTTATGGAGGGTGCTTATTTATTTATTTATTTAATCTTTGCTTTCCATTGAGGAAAAGCCACTAGTGAAAAAATATTTTCCAATCATCACCTGTAGCTATGAAGCTTTCTGACAGTTCTTGCAAGTTAAAGCACATGGAATTGACTGACGCTCCTCAGACTTTTGGCAGCCATCAGACCTTCCTGAGCTTGTGCACAACTGTAACAACTGTGTTTGAAGCAACAGCCTTTCTGTTGCAGCCAAGTCATGGATCGCTGCCTAGGCTGCTCCCTCAGCTGATTTGGTCAAAGAGAAAGTGGAGGAGAGCAAAAGCGTATGTTTTACTTTGTAGGGGTGTAGCCCTAGTCCCAGAATTTATTCACATCTATCTATTATCTGTAAAGAGGTGAGACAAAATATATTTGATACATCATGTTCTAACCTAGTGTGTAGGGGCAGAGGAAGATACAATGGACTTTGGTAGCTCATGCATGAAGCATAGTAACTGTGCTGCACTGAGGTTTGTGAAACACTTTGCTTGCTCTCTGGCTCAATCCCTCTTCCAACACCTATGTTCCTCTGCAGAGACTCCCCTGAGGCTCCTTAGCAGCTCACACTACGAGATATCAAAGTTACTGAGGAAAAAGACTTTCTTCCTCTGAAACCACCTGCTTTTGCCTCTTCTTCCAACACTTCTGAGTGCACTACACAGGAAATCGGGAAAGCAAAATTAATTCTAATATATAACAGCACAAACATTGATTGCCTAGTTGCATGCCTACCCGTATCTGAAGCAGTTTAACTCTCCCATCAAGCACAGGGAAGATATCCAAGGAGATATAGCTCTTAAGCATGTTCTCAAGCCATCTGTGAACATTTTAAAGTGCATTCCAAAGTACACAGGAATCAGTGGAAGTATGGCATCATTTGGAGTGTAAGTGAAATGCATGGCACAGGGTTGGATCCAAATAGATTCTTTCTGTAGGGAGGTTAGTAGCAACCCACACAGGTTTTTTTGAACATTACTTTACCTTTCCAGAGCTAGACTGGTGAGTATCAGACTATATAACTCTGTGCTTAAGATGATTATTTTCCTTCATTAATAGCTTTCTATAGAAAGGCAAATCTTTTATGGACTTTCTTAGAAGCAAATCCCATGCTGATGCTGAAGCTTTCCTCTTTCCATCTTCTATATGCAGAAAAAATGTATTTGAAGAAAAAAGGAAAAAAAAAAGTTGCTACTAATCACACTCCTAGGCCAGAAGCTTCTGTCTGAATGAATTGCTTCCTTTCAGAAACTATGCCAAATTGATTTCTTTAAATAAAGTTTTATTTTAAAGGAGGTCCTGTTTTGTTCATTGTGAGTAAACTCTTATGGTAACAGCCTGTCTTTTGGAGTTAATTGCTGATTGTCTCCTTGGATATTATCATTTGCATAACTGTGATTCTTTTCAATAAAAAGGGATTATATAATCTTGGAAAAGCAAACATTATAAAATTTAAATTTACATGAAATTAAAGGAATAGTGTTCCATGGTAACAGTGCTATTAACTTCCACCAAAGAACAAAGTCTTTAATATTAAAAGTCAACGTATTTATAGAAAATCATTTAGACTATGCTGCTTCTCAAATGTCATGCAAAATTAAAACATCAGACCGTACTTTGAAGCAACATTACTGAAATAAATATTAATGCCAACTTTAAATTTTTGTAATAAGGACATAAGTTTCTCCTGAGGTCAGTTTCATATTTCTGACTAGGAAAATTTGTATACCTTTTAAGAGTAAAAGAAGCAATTGGATAGCAATTTTATAAATAAGAGTAAACTTTGAAGTACACCATGATAAGTTTTCTTTGCCTTCCAACATAACCAACGATTGCATAAATGAACTTCAACAAGCTGCAGTGAGCTTCTGAGATTATAGCAGAGTTTTTTCTGCCAGGGTAACTGGACCATTTACCCCTTCCTTTTTTAAAATATGGATTCATTTGTTGTATTTGTTTTTAACTGCCAGAAACATTTGAAATTGTCGAGAGAACATGTCAGGCTAATCTAATTAAGAAAGTGCTTTGTAAGCTGAAGAACAAAAACAAATTAGTTCAAAGGCCTGACACTGAAGAGCTACAAACTTGAATTTTCTAATGTTGTATCAGTACATTTTAAAATAATTCCTTCACAATGCATTGCTGCATTTACTACTCAAATAATTTAAATTAGGCCAATCTCTAGCATAAAAATTAAAACAAAACAAAACAAAAAAGAACCACTCACACCTCCTTTCCACTTTATTTAGCACTGCCCAACATCCCACAAAATTTCTACTCCCTGTCAAGGGAGCTATGTATTTGGTGTCATAAGAGCATTTCTTTCAATTAAATCACCAAGGCCAATAAAGACCTTGATTGTTGCAACCTCAAATCAGTCAGTATAGACAACGTAACTATGGAATGTAATACAGCCACTTCTCTTCTAGAAAGGGTAGCCTCAAAAGCTGAAGTAAAATGATGAAGATGTAGTTCAAAGCACAATCTATATTTAACAAAACAGAAACTGATGAGCTTCAAAGCTCAACTGAAACTTTGAATCTCAATAATTTTCTTGCTCCCGCCTGATAACAAGTAATTTTCACTTAAACTTTATAAGGTTAAATACGCAAAAATTACAGAAAAATAGGCAAACTGAATCTAAATGTCATCATGATCTGAGGATGAATTAGCCTGTTGCCTTAGCACACTGTGAAGCTCCCAAGCACAGCACAGTGAGCAAAAATAATTCTTCCGAGAAAAAGCTATTGTCCACATATCAAGGCATATTCTGGCATATTTTTGAGTTAAAGGCTGTTCCTACAGACAGATAAAATCATCTAGTCTGTGTTGCCCACCTTAGCCATCAGAAAATAGTAACTGTATTTTAGTTGTTTTCCTCAAATGACAAATGCTTTTAACCCAGCAAATTAGAATGTCCCTTTTACCCTGCACTGCCGTGTCTGCCATGAGGATTTGGGAAGATAGGAATTGATGTTCACACCAAAGTGAAAACAACTTTGCCACTGTTTAGAATACATATTAAAAGAGATATCCAGAACAATAAAAATAACTGTATTTATTTTTTATTTGTTTTAGTTATGGATCTTGGCTGTTGTAATTGGCTGGGAGTATAGACAAAGCAGAAAATCAGACTGCATGTGCCTTGTATTTGCCTTTCTTATTGCAGTGAAACATGTTAAATGCTACTGATTAAATATATATATGTATATAAATACATCAAGAGGAAAATAGTAACTAAAAGTCTGTGTGGGGAGACCCTTTAACCATTCATTCAAGGGAAAAAATAATTTCTAGTTCTACAACTGCAAAATGTTGGAAGGCTTCCTTGAAAAGGAACACTTTTGCAAAGTGCAGTAACAATGCACCAAATTAGTAATTCCACAAATATTCTATCTTGAGTTAAGCATATGATAACACATCGAAATATAGTTCCTCAGTGAGACATGATTTCATGTTTAACAAGAACAAAAAAAAAAAATGGAGAAGGAAATATTAGGTAACCAAGTCTCAAGATTTCATCTTGAAATAAGAAAACATTGGCAAGCTTAGAATAGTAACTTTAAAAAAACAAACAAACAACAACAACAACAAAAAAACAGATCTATGCTTTCAGTGTGTTGCAAATGCTTGATGAAAGTTAATGGTTATTGAAGTAAGTTCTGGAACTGTCCAAAAACATCTTATGAGATACACTTAGTAGTAATAGAAAAGATTATGTAAAGTAGTAGCAATAGAAAAGAAAAAGTAGTAGTAGAAAAATAGTAATAGAGAAGATTATGTACAAACTTTATATGGTGTGAAGCATACATGAAATACATCCTCCAGCTTAAAAAGAATGTGTAGAGGGAAAATTTGTTCCAAATAACTGATGTCGTAATTACTATATTAAGTATTTTTTGAATTATTTTTGAAATACATCTTTCATTTTCAAAAGCTTTGGAATATTGTCAATGTATTACTCAATAAAACAGTTTTCCTTTCTTCATAACTAGAAAGAAAGAAAGAAACAAACAAACAAACATGAACTCGTCACTCTAAATTGAAGGGTTTTTTCCTAATTTCATCTCCAAATTTGAGATGTGGGTGATAGAGGGGTAACAAATAAATGAACAAAACTTGTAACCAACCAACCAGGGAACCAACAAAAACATATTCTTTGGTGTTGTGGTTTAACCCGGCTGGCAGCTAAACACCACACAGATGTTTTCTCACCCTCCCCCCTCCCTCTCTGGGATGGGGGAGAGAAATGGGAAAGTGAAGCCTGTGGGTTGAGATAAAGAAAGTTTATTAAGATAGAAAATAATAATAATAATAATAATATGTACAAATAAGTGACGCACGATGCAATTGCTCACCGCCCCCCCCCCCTGGCGAGCCACCCCTCTATGTTGTTTAGCATGCCGTCAGATGGTATGGAACAGCCCTTTGGCCAGTTTGGGTCAGCTGTCCTGGGTCTGTCCCCTCCCAGCTCTTGCTGCACCTCCAGCCTGCCCACTGGCAGGACAGAGCGAGAAGCTGAAAAGTCCTTGGCTTAGCGTAAGCACTGCTCTGCAGCAATTAAAACATCAGCATGTTATCAGCACTCTTCTCATCCTAAATCCAAAACATAGCACCCTACCAGCTACTAGGAGGAAAAAATAACTCTGTCCTAACTGAAACCAGGACAGTTGGTCAAGTGTAGTTTCGCCTCTGTAGTAACCTGGTAGAATCTGTACAAGTGCTGAAAAAGAGACAAAAGAGGTAAGCTGATTTGCTCCTAGAAGTGGAAGGACCAGAAGTGGAACAATTTTTTCTAGAAGTGAAAGGACTGTGAGTACTGAGATAAAGCCACAACTACCCATACAGTTGTGAACAGCATAGTGCTTGACAGGAATGGCTGCAGCTTTCACAGAGACCTGACAGCAAGGTTAATGCCTTGGATTACTACATGGGAAGAAATGATTGTAATAAAGTCATTGGCAGCCAGAGAACCCAGGTGTTCTAGTCTTATCTAGATTGTCTCTAACAGACAGAGCTCTTCTGGACAGACTGTCTTCTTTTGAACACAGATGGTTGAAATTAAAATAGCTATGACAGTTCATTAACATTCTGGGGACAGCTGCTTTCTGCCTATTCTTTCTGTCTGGACTGATTTTGCCTTTTGCCAAGTACAGATCTGTACCTCCTGTAACCCAGACAAACACACTTTGCAATGAGTTGCTGCTGGAAGTCACTGCTGTAGCACTGCACTGGTAAGTTAAGCACCACTCTCAGCCTGTGATTCTCTGCATTGCCTGGCTCAGACTGGGGGCTGCAGCACAGAAACAGACACTCAGCACACACACAAACAACCATGTGTTTTCAAAAGATGCATATCAAAGTACTTATACAAAAATACATCAGAAATTGTTACCATACTATAATACTATATATATAAGCATACTATAGCATAAAGTACAATATTATGATTTTCTGAGTACTTATTCAAACATTTTAATGAGGTAAGAGAACAAGACAACAACTACTTGCTTTGGTTGAGGGAGGACAGCATTATTTAAAGATAACACTTGCACAGTCTGTAGAAAGAATGAGCATTTCCTGTCCATTCTCTCAGGGAGACCTAAGGTGAGAAATTATAGCATGTCATCTGAACACTGCCAGATCCACTATCCAAGCAAACAGTCACAAAAGGGTGCATTAGAAGGAGAGAGAGAGCAAAACAGAGAGATCAGAACAGACCTATATATCCACAAATTCTATTTTGTGGCATTTAGTATGGAAGTTGGCAGTTAGATTTCAGGTGACAGAGCCCTCAGTGTTGACATAAAGCCTACTATAAAAGAATAAAATAAAAAATATTTTTATGTCATAAACAAAGGAAAAGACATCTTGGCAGGTAGAATAAGTTTTGTGTTTATTTATTTACCCTTGTAAAAAAGGAACCGTCACACTATAGCTAGCCGGACAAAAGAAGTGATTCACTAAGTGATACTTAGTGCTGGTGCAGCCTCACCTTGAATATTGTGTGCAATTCCGGGTTCCAACATTTTGAAAATAATGTTAATGGCCTTGAGAGCATCCAGAGGAGGGCAACAAAGCTGGTAAAAGGGCTGGGAGGCATGTTCTGTTAGGAGAAGCTGAGGGCACTCGGGTTGTCTGGTCTGGAGAAAAGAAGGCCAAGAGGTGACCTCCTTGCTCTCTGCAACTCCCTGAGGAGGGGAAGTGCAGAGCAAGGTGCTGGTGTCCGTTCCCTGGGAACTGATCATAGGACACATGGGAATGGCACAGAGCTGCACCAAGGGAGGTTTAAATTAGACATTAGGAAAAAATTCTTTAATGTGAGGGTGGTCAAACACTGGCACAGATTTGCTAGCATGGTGGTTGATGTCCCATGTCTGTCAGTGTTCAAGAGGCATTTAGAAAATGCCTTAATACTATGCTTTAACTTTTGATGATCTGTGTAGGTCTCTTCTAACTGACCTATTGTATTTTCTCTTCACTGAAAACAATTTGGGTTTTAGAAGATCCTCCTCAGCATGCCCATTTTTAAACACAGTCTGAATCAATATGCCTGCTTGAGGAGTCATAATTTCCTTACTTTCCTTTTAACTTTCTTTTTTTTTTTTCATTTAAATATTTAGTGGGAAAAAAGTTTTGATTAAGCTCTATAAAATCACATGGCTTAATACAAAACCCCAAGTCTGAGGAAGCTTCTTGTTTCAACTTCAAATAACTGTTGAACACTTCAACAAAAAATGTTCAAATCATTTGGCTGAACACATACTTTGTGTGAGTGTTCAGTCAAAAACGGACTCTGGAATAAATTTCTGTTCGCAATCCAAACTGAGTTAATATATGTGTCTCCATGCAGTTCACCGCATGTTACTATACAATGTACACCATTATGAACTACACAACCTATAAGACACTATTTCAAGGAATTATTCTGATTCGTTTTTTTCATGGAAGAACAGCATAATCATTATCAAAAGTGTGCTAACTATGAGTGCAGAAGCTACAAAAGATCTGATATTGCACCCTCAAGAAAACACAAAGATTGGATCATGTTTCTTCTATAAGAAAACAAAAATAAATGTAAATAAACACGTAAATAAATAAATCTACAGGGGCATTTCTCTGGAAGTTTAAACATACATGGCATACTACTATGCTTTAGACTTTAATCTGAAGATTATGCAAAATATTAGCTGTACATTATATCCAATATGTGATTTTAAGTCTGGATTAAAATAGCTATTAAGAGGTAAGAATTAATGCAGTTTGTTCAAATGCACAGCAAGCCAGTATTGCATGCAGCCTGCATAGTATCCGTGTATTTTCCAGACTTCCACTAATATAAACATAAGTTATTGCTGCCACCAGCAGGAAGTTTCTCAGTATATTTTATCTCAATAGTTCTCAAAATTTGCCTTTCTATACAAAATGCTGTATGATTGCATTCAGAAGAATACTTTTGCTGTAATACAAAATCTACAGTCAACACTGAAAAAGCTGTACAGCAATTAATTCCATGTTCCCTACTAAACCTGAAACATGCATTACTTTTCCTTCTCATGAAAACAGTTTACAGAAAACGGCCTATTATCCTGTGTGTAATTCAAATGCTTACACAAATCCCCAACCAAAAAACACATAGTAAAGAGAGCACATAAAATGGATGAAGGGTTCATTATGGTGAGTACCATAAAAAGTAGCATATTTTAGACACTATCTTTAGACACTACCTGAATTTTTCACAGTAGCAACATACTATATATAGAAAGTAATCATGATTTGATCATGTTTAGTGTAAACTGATTGAAAATAAAGAAAAAAGTTGTGATGAAAAGCAGTGCTGATGCAGATAAGGGGCTCTTCCTTTTCATATTCTGCTGTTGACCTGACCTTGTTTGGCATATATGTTTGCTTATCATGAGAGGGGAGCAGAGGGAAAAGAGAAGAAACTTTCTCTGTGGGACTTCACGTGGTAAGTGGAGGGATGGTTTGCAAGTAACTTCACAGAGTCCAGGCTTTGGAGAAGGGCACGGAACATGGTTGAGAATGTGCCCAGTAAGGCTGTACTATACAGATTCCACAAACAAACAAGCAAAAAAATATATATATTATTTCATTACAGCTGCCATGATACACTGATAAGTGTCAGTGCTTCCCAGATGATAGCAAAATTATTGCCTGTAAGAACAAAGCTTTGACAATATTAGCAGATTTATAAACAAATCAATTCTAATCTGTTGAAAGGTCATCCTTCCATTAAGACTGAAGAGGAATGAGATTAAATTACATGGTTGGCTACAGACATCTACAGCAGGGCACTAAGCATGGGGGAGGTTAGGAGCTGAGTTGCATTTAAAAAGCGTGGAATTATACTCTCCATCTTTTCTTCTGAAACATTTGCATGAGGCTGGCTAGCCAAATTTTGGTGCAGTTTAGCTTGAGATATATCTATATGGTTAAAGGCAAACGTGAATTAAGAAATGCTGTAATGACAGTTCACTCTGTTCCTATACAATAAGTAATTCTTTCCTCTTCTTCTATAAATTAGGTCCAGCTGCTGAAACCTGCAATGGCAAGATTAAACTTTTGAGGCACATCCTCTGTTGTTTTTCATCCCTGCAAGTTTTCCCCGTTAAAGAGCTTTAATGAATCTGTCTTAAAAGAGGTGTGGGGGGATAGAGAGACTGGTTATCTAAAGGCTGGACACAGAAACAAGGGATGTGTATATTCAGCTATAATGGACAAAAGGGACCTGGGCACACTAAAGTGACAGAACAGAAACTTTGCCCTCAGCACTCAAAATTCCCACAAGAAAGATTATGCCCTAAATAAAAGGATAATTTTTGAAGAAATACAATTAATGTCTGGGTATCTCAGTTGACTCTTAATGATTCTGGAAAGTCAAACATGAACAGGTCTAATGCATATCAGCTTTCTTTGCTTAGCTGATGGCTAAACTGCAGCAGATTCTAGAGGATTTTTAAGCTGCAGTGACCATGTGTAGAGGCTGATGTACTGCATTGCCCATATTGATGCTAGCTTGATTTCGGTGTTCCCTTTGAAGAAGGTAGAAAAAACACTTTGCAAGTGACTGCAAGAAAACAACTCTTCTCCACTTCTGCTTACAGAATATGTTTTAGAACTACTTTTCAATTTCTAATATAAAGACAAAGAAAGCATTAAAATTTAACATAACATGTATGTAAAATATGTATATTTTTCTAATGTTTGTTTTAAACCTGTCATTAAATACTTTGGCTTAATTAGCTTATACTGGCACCTATTGGTGGGAAATAATATTTGCATGCTCCATTATCAATTATTGCTTGCTCTTTAATCAGGAACCACAATACTATCTGTAGTAATTATTGGTTTGTGCCTTTCCCATTTCATTAGGAGAGTATCTTCCACTGTCTTAATTGTCCTACAGTAAATCATTGAAAATAATGAGTAAGGGGAAAACTTCAAATTTAAAAGATCTCTTTTTGATATATATATGTGTGTATATATATATATATATTTGTAAAGAAAGTGTTCTAAAAAGTTTCTTAACTGATGTAGGCTTGTACTCAGAAAATCTGCTGAATACACTTAAACACTGTGATGGGCCAGAATTCAGGCAAAAACACATACATGGAAGCACAGCATATCTTAATCTTAGCAGGCAGACCAATACCCAGAACCCATATAGAAAAGATAATTGACAATTATTGTTTGAATGGTAACTAACTAGGATTTTATTGCTAAAATGTATAAACTAAATAAAAAATAAACAATACATAAAATGACAGAAATAATTATTCATTATAAAAGTTATTCCTGAATGAGACTGATTTAGAAATAGTTTTCTTGCCTTTTTTTTTTTTCTTTTTTTCCAATTTATCATGGATCTGGTTATTTATACAGAAAGGTGAAAATTCAGCTCTTCAAAGCCAATTTAGTTAGTAGTTCATGCCAGGAAATTAAAATCATTTCAAGGATCTGTGCAACTGTGCTCTGAATGTACATCACCTCCAAATTTGCATCTTGATCTGGAGACACTTTTTCTCCTATGTGCATAATAATATTTGAGATTATGAAGAAAAAGACTTAAATTTTGAATTTAAGTTTCGCAACAGATGCTCCCTACCAGTTCCTTGTACTACCAGCTTCTCAGCCATATAAATAGCTAATATGAATAAAGAAATTGATGCAAAATTCTGGTTTTGTGGAGTTCCTTCTGTAACTGCTCAATTAGTTATCCTTTCCTATTGTTTGTTCTATGAAATGTATCATTCAATCAGATTAATCAAATTGAACGGCTAACTTGCACACTTCAACAGATACTATTTTTCTATAGTGAATTTAGTTAATCTTCAGATACAGATTGTATCCATTGCACAAGGTGCAACATAGAAAAATATATAGCAAAGCTAAAAAATATCTGAAATGCATGAAACATTGTTTGAGTAGTACTGGCGAACTTTAGCAATAAAAAGAAGTGCAGAAAAGGAATGCAGTGTCTACTAGACATTTTGACCATATCTTCTTTCACTCTGAGCTCTGTAAAGATGCCCTAAGCACACATCTTTATGGCATTGTGGTTGTGATTTCATTTCACATCATAAGCTGCTATCAACACAGCCTTGTCATTGCAATTTGTCACACATACTAGCGTAAGCATTCCCTATCTCACCGAAATTTTTATCTCACCAGTCACAATCAAAGACTGCTAGTTTAAAGCAGAGCTCTCAGACATTATGAGAAGATGAAATCACAAAAGATAACATTAATAGACATTGCCACCACCACAGAGACAAATACCATAGCTTTTCTGGAGCTTATAAAATCAAGATATAATGGTATAATATACAAGCTTTCATATATGTATATATAGGAGTGAGAAAATAGAACCCACTTAAAACACTCCTGAATTTCTCATGAAACATATCCAATGCTATTTGTGGGAAGTATGATATTTGCTTTTATCCTTTGTTTTATCATTTTTTGATGTCTCCCCTCTTCCCTCCACACTGATGCAATCTCAGGGAAGAAGCTTTGCTTATTCCTCAAGTCTTGAGTTTCTAACGTATTTTTTTTCCCCACTGTTATCCAGATTAGCTCTGATTATACTGTGCACTATAAGAAACATAGCCCTTACGCTGGTGACTTTAAAGTAATTGATGTATGGATAGATAACATTGTATGTCCTAATCTATACTGTATGAAGAACTCTCAAGACCTTCCGTGTTTTGTACCTGTAAAATTCCTGCCAGTCTTCACCTACTGTGCAGACATTTGATTATTCATTTGTGAATGGCTCTCTTTATAGAAATCTATTATCATCTCTACAACTAATAAATGAATGTTTTTCACTAAGACCTCAAAAACAGTCTTTTATTATAGTTTACTGAACTAAAAGCAGCAACTCCACCTAATGGCAAGCATGGATTACAAGTTCCTAATTTCTTCTGGTTTCAAGTTAAAAGTTAAAGATGCATTAAAACTTCCTAATCGAACCTCCTTCCACCCCGAAAAAAAGTTTTTATGAACTTCGTTAGTGAGTTAACTTCTGAAGATACCCACATTAAAGGATTAAACATTTAAAAATATTTAAGTATCTATTTCTTATTAGTCCACTCCAATTATTTTTCTGAACTTCACTGAAGCATCAGTAAGATATAAGAAGCATATAAACAAATCATAGCATCATGTATTAACTAATCATTTTTGATTCAGACATTCTGAATCTTAAAAAAAAAAAAAATTACATATTGCTCATTTAACAAACACAGGTTTTACAAAAACAATCGCCTAATCTGTGTCCAGTGCTAAAAAAAAATGTATATTACAGTAAGAAATGAATATAAATAATTTCAGAAAATAAATAGAGATAAAACATATTAGAAAAAATGTGGATCTTCTGGAATGTGTACTGAGCACACAACTGATGAGATGACACGTTCAAAGATGTGTGTATTGAAAAATAAAAGATACAAAGATAATGTAGATACAGTCACTAAAAGGTTCTAGTAAGATGTAGCAGTGAAATATCAAATATACAGGATGTGCTTTAAGATTAATAGTCCTTTCTCAATGCTTGAAATTTGGCAAATACATTAAAATAAAAGGAGGAACAGATCCTACAAGCATTTATATTTACAAACAGTTTGCAGCTTTTTTATTTGTTTATTCTGTGTAGATAACAAGCTCTGCATGCAGTGCAATAAAGCATAAATGTTCAAACAATAGGTAAGGAAAAAAAAACAACAACAACAACAAAAAACCTGTATTTTCTAGAGGTGTTCCTCTAATTCTACTAAAAACATTAAACTATACTTTACTGCCTATACTTTAGCATGTGTGGTTCTGGTGATCCAGTACCAGTACCGTAATCTAGACCTTCTATTAATCTATCTATAGATAACATTTTCCATTTTTCGTCTTTCTTTTTCTAAAAAGCTCTTTAAAACAATGAGCACCTTAAAATTTGTTAAAATAAAAATGAAATAAAACATATGTAACTGCTGAGTGCTATTTGATCCAGAAACAATCATGAAGAGTTTGCTTTGCCTTGTTTTTACTACTGTTTTATCAACATTTTAGTTCCAAACACCTTCATTAGATTTTGTTCAAATAATATTTTCACTTTAGTTCACGTCAAGCAGCTTATTCTTCACATAGACAGCAGTTTGGTTTGTCTTGTTCTCCTTTTTCTTTTTATTGTAGAATGTAAGAATACATTTAAAAATATGTATGTATTGTTCAGAAAAAAAATCCAGGCTTGAGGAAAATCTAACATGCCCTATTGTGAATACACAAGTTACAGTTACATTAAAGTACAGAATCTAAAACAGAACACAACAATACAGTAAACATTGAAGAGCAACAACAGAACAGTCTAAAATGTTCTACTTTGTACACTATTTTACCCATGTTAGTTCTATACAATGCCAAAACAGCAACAAAGAGCAATTTCCTTGGTTAGTTAAGACACAGTCTATTATATCAAGAAAAGAGGGTAACATTCCCCCACCCCATGTGGATTCCCTATGATCTCATGTACCCAGTAAGAATATCCAACATTTAGAGTGGAATTTCACAATAACAAAGTGTTTTTATTTTTTGCTATAAATGACAGTTCAAAAGATACCATACCTATGCCTAGTTTCACTTGATGAAGTACTTCAAAAAAAAAAAAGTTTAAAACACAGTCACTTGATTTGTCACAGTCTGAAGATTCATATTGAAGTATTTTTCACAAAGGGATCAAATTAGCAGTAGGGCTTCTGAAGTTTTGGATTTTTTTTTTTTTTTTTTTTTTTGCTACCATGACATTTTATATGTTATGTACTTCAATTTATTCCAGCTCTTGCTTTCCTTATAATCATCTGAGCTGTAAAAATAGATGCTTATCCAAGAATATACAACCCTTAACTTTTACTTAAAAAGAAAAAAGTATTTGAATGACTCAGGAAAAACTTTTGGGGCCTGATATTGGAGTTTGATTTCTCTACAGAAAAGCTGTCAATTCAGAATAAAACACAGGTTTTGAAACATCCTTTGGATTGTTGCATGTAAGAACACAGTCTCACTCTTATTAAGCAGCGTTATAGAAATAGGATGTTTGATACACTATTATATAAAGAAGCAAAATTTGCAGTGTGTCATTTGCACAGAAATTGTAGCAGAACTCATAGATGACAGACTGCTGAAAGCCTGAAGAGGGAAGGTACCAACACCTAATGATATAAACCGGCATATGCAAACATAACAAGTTTATATTTTAAGAAACCATTCAGGACAGGGACGTAATACTTTAAAAGCATCAAATTTTCATAGTATTGCAAGCATTTTTAATCTATAAATAAGCACATGCTATGCTTCATAACCTGATGAAAGAAATTCAAAGATATTCAGAGAGGGATCATTTTGGAGGAGTCAATGGAGGAAAAAAAAAAAAAAAAAGAGAGAGAAAGAGTCAAGGAGGATGCAGTTATTTAGAATTGCACTTTCACTTTAAGCTTTGTCCATCCTAACTGTAGGATGCTACCAAAAAATGGGCATCTTCTCTTACCCCTCCCAACCATGAATTCTTGTGCTTAATCTCATAGTTTGTAACTGTACAGTGCAGTGCAGGAGACCGCTGATCTGGTGGAACACTAGCCCAAATAAGCAACCAAAGAGGGTTTTGCTTGTTTGTTTTCTTTTTCCTCCTCCATTCTACTGGTTAATTGTAATAATTTTTTATTTTTTATTTTTTAAAAATGGTTTAAAAGTTATATAAAATTAGTAATGGAGCTCTTTCTGCAAATGGATATGCTGATATTAGCACTTTAAAAAATTGAGTATATTAATAAATGTGCAGAAAAATTAAAATTAAACATTTATAACTCATATTTTTATTAAAAATCTTCCTATCATCTTCTGCATTACAGGAAATCATTTCACCTGATTAATGTTTTTTTTTTTTTTTCTGGAACAATGATACCAAATGACTAAAAGTGAATCAGTCAAAAATTGAACAAATTATTTTTTTTTTCCCAGATTATCTATTTATTAATTGCATACAATTAATGACATTAAAGCTAAAAAGTCCTCACTTGCCCTAAAAATTATGGCAGTAAAATAGTTTGCAATCAATTTCATGAACAACTTAAATTTTTGCTTTCATATGTGATAAAAAAAGGCTTGACTTATTCAAAAAGTCTTCCAGCACAACTCCCACACAATGCTGGCAAAGAGATAAATCCTAGAAAAAGCCAGTAAAATAAATGACCTCAATATGCTTTCAAAATCTAGAACATTAGTGTTAATGACTTAATGTTAACTCTACAATACTAAGCAAAAACTCCTATCCCTTACTAGAACTTACTGTTTAAGGAAAACACCAACAACAAAAACTTCAAAAGCAACATACAGGATTAAACCCTAATTAAATACGATAAAGCTATCAAACTTTAGCTTTCAGATTTTTAAAATCTTCAGAAAAGTGAAGATTTTAGTCATAGTTATAAAATGCACTTATAAGACCGTTAGCTTCATAATTAAGTAGAAAAAATCCATAACATCAAATAAATTGAAATATTTCCTCACAAGGGGGAGTGGAGAGGCAGGCACTGATCTCTTCTCTCTGGTGACAAGAGATAGGACCTGAGGGAATGGCCTGAAGCTGTGACAGGGTCAGGCTGGATATCAGGAAAAAGTTCTTCACCAAAAGGGTGGACAGGCACTTGAACAGACTTCCCAGGGAAGTGGTCATGGCACTGAGATGGCCACCATTCAAAAAGTGTTTGGACACTGCTCTCAGATAGACGTGTTTTTTTTTTTGTTTGTTTGTTTGTTTTTTTTGTTATTGTTGTTTTTTGAGTGATCCTTTGGTGACCCTGGAGTTGGACTAAATAAGTCTTGAGGATCCCTTCCAACTCAGATATTAAATAATAAAGCAAAACTACAGAATTGTATTCTTACTTCTATTTTGTTTGCACTTATTTTAAAATGCAATATAGGCTAGACTTCAAGTTTGGAAATACAGAACTTTAGAGGAGAAAAAAATGTTTTTAAGATTGTTGTATTGTAAATAGTTTCCTATTTTTCCAGTTAAAGGAATTATTGATATTTTAAAAGCACTGAAGATTCATGAAAGCTCTAGAATTAGGATCTCTAAGTAGCTTGCAGAAATGTTCTTTCTCTGCATAAGTTTAGTCTTTTAGTTTTGTTTTGGTTCCAGATTTGAAGAAATTGTTAAATGTCACTTGGTTTCGCACTGCCAGTAGCATGGATGATGCAAAATTGTAACCGTGTTTACAGAAAGAAAAAGCACATAACTTCAAAAAAAAAAAAAAAAAAAAAAAAAAAAAAAAAAAAAGTTGAGAAGCTCAAACACCGAAAAAAAAACCAAAACAGTAGATCTAGTCTGTGGCTAGAGCTACAATCAAACATGAAAGTTTTTGCATGACTTGTGCAGTAGAGACATACATTTATCTCTGCATCAGTTGTGTCACTTCAGTGAGGAAATCATTTCTTTCACATACACAATACAGTGTACAGAGTCAAAATGCTCCACAAACAAAATATCTGCTGATTAGCTCTTCCGAAGTACCTAAAGAACATAGATAAAAATCTCAGAGACATTATCCCAGTGAATACTGTAGTCCAGGTGGGCAGCTCTTGACAACCTTTGGTTATCTCATTGCTGAGTTCCCAAATCCATGAGGTACATAAATATTTGGGAAGGCAAAGGGAGTCCCCAGCAGATTACTAACTCTTGGAGAGTCGAGGGGCAACTCTGTGCTCAAGGACTTCAGGCTGTCTGTTTGCAACATGTACCATGATGAAGTCTACCTTATTAAGTTACTAGAAATCATAAAACATATTTTAGTCCTTGAAGTTAACTACAATCTGGCTTCTCCTTATAAACCAGTGAATAGGTTGAATAGATAAAGCAGTACAGCATTAAGGAGATGCCTCTCTGCTGATGACGTAAGCTTTGGCAATCAGAAATCACAGCTAAGAGGAAAAAAGCTTACATGTAAGAAAGCAAAATATACTGGTGAAATAATTCTGGTTTATACCCGTGACAACAAAAGAATATCCCCCACCTGGATGGGTGGGTGCCTCAGATGGTCTGAAGTACTTGATACATACATTTTCCAATTAGTAACTCCAAAGTGTAACCACATGTCATTTGGATTTTCTGTAACTTAATAAAACCCCAGAGAGTTCTTCTGAAATAAGTTGGTTAAGCTATATTACTACTATATGAATTTAGGTTTAAAAAAAAAAAAAAAAAAAAAAAAAAGTCTCTTGTTGAAAAGCTAGATAAAAGCATATAAACTGTCCAGACGTAGTGTCTGCAGAAATATTTAATTTCTTTACAAGTCTCCAGGGATACTTTTGCTTGTAGTAACAATAGCAGATCAAGTAAATTTCATTTATTTGCAATACACATCATTACAGGTGGACCTGGTATCTTGGAAACGTAAAAAATTAGGTTCTGGCTAGTACAGCCTAAAGACAGAAACACAAAAGAGAAAAAGAAAGCTGAAGAACAGATGGCACTGAAGAAGATTGCAGCAGAAAAAAAAAAAAAAAAAAAGGAAATACAATAAAATTAATAATTTAAAAGTAAACTGCATATTCCTTAACTAGGTATGCATCTGTAATTTTTTTTGGTAGCTTGTTAAAGTTTCAAGCATGTAAATGGCATACAGATATACCTTCAAGATAAGTCAACCACAAGTCAATTTCTGTACCAGAAAAGAAGAGCTTTCTGCTCCAGACACATTTAATTAGTTTGCCAAATGAGGCCTTTTAACATAACTGCTGAACTATTCACCTGCTGTACCTTTCAGGGGAATTATCAAATATATCAATTTTCCAGTTTAGCATAAAAAAGTTCTTTTCTTTCCAAAATGGAAAAACATCAGATGTTTTGAGGTAACTCTGGAACCTTAGGAAATTTATTTTGGGATCATCTCCTCTCAAATAAGTTTTATTTTTTATTATTATTTTTTTAAACCATCAGCTGAAATACATAAAATAAATAAAATCATATTTAATGAAATAATTATATAATTATATGGCATGTTAATAAATGACATGAATAAGGAGGATTAGAATTGCCACTTGCAAATGAGCATGTGATACGATAGAATAAATTGGACATAAAGAATTCCCAAGGCTAGAAAAATATTTTGTCGCAAACTTAACCTTGGTCGTCTGATTAAAGCCCTCTGAAATAATTTTTTAAAATGTTAAGGATATGCTCAGCACGTTGCTCTGTTGTAAGCTGATCATACAACAGAGTTCTGTATAAGACAGTACATGAAATTTGACCACTAATTGTAATACAGGGTTACAGCTGCGGTAAGTGGGCAGTAGATAGTTAAACATAGGAACAAGGAGTGAGATGAAGGAAAGCAGCCATAACTAAAGTGCACCAAGAAGCTAAAAGCCAGAGATGAGACTGCTTTTCATACTTAGAAGAGTGATAAATACCCACTAGACTCAAAGGGAAGTCCTTGGCTAGTCAGGACAAGCTCAGGAAGGCTAACCCTCAAGAAGTCAGTCCAGGGAAGTACCATCTGAAAGGGCCCTGACAGCCCTTCTTCCCTCACATGTCATTTTTATCCAGCTTATTGAAACCTGGGTTGGCAATTCAAAACGCCCCATTACGTTCAGGTAAGTAAGTAGAGATTGAAATGCACTGCAACATCTTATTTTGTTCTCTAATATCTTCACAATCCAACAGGAAGCCAAACACAAACTAATCATTGCAGAGAACATAAAAGTCCCAGATTTCAGCCTAACACAATATATTATTGAAAGCAGGCTACAGAAGAAACAAAATTAAACTGTCATCTAAAATGTAAATTTTAATTCTCAGGGGAGGAGAAAAAAAAAAAAAAAGAGAAAAAAAAAAGAAAAAGAAAAAAAAGCTTAAGTTTACTGTACTGTTCTGTCTTGGGGAGTTGTTTCCCAAGTATTTTGTTTCACACATTTCTTTTTCAGATTGTGTGGGGAAGTATCAAAGTAAATTTTGGGCTTAATTGGAAATATATAACAAAAGGGTGAAATGTGCTTTGATAAAGCACTCCACTGTGATTTTGTAGATCACATGGAAAATTTCAGGTCTTGAACTGATTTTTTTCTCTTGAATTCTAGATATTTATGGCTCAAGAAATATTTCATGTATTCATATATGGTGTAATTTACGGCATACTGGATTTATTGTAATCAAGACCAAGAGTTAAAATTAAATTTCTTAACCCATTTATTAGTTTTCTTATAAAGTCCCTGTTTCTACAAGCCTATATGCACACTCATCTTTATATGACTATTCCTGCTAAATTAATGGCAGCAGAATGAATGTAGTGTAATAAATCTGTAGAACTACATCATATGATTGCCTGAACTGTGACTTTGATTAGACAGCTTAAATGAAGTGAATATAATCATCTCTTATATATGAAATACTGATCATAGAAGTATTAATATTTATTTTATTGACTAAGTAGAAATGAATTAATGCAAAAAAATCTAGTTTTATATTCTTCAAATTAATTCATTTAATTACATTGAATTGGTGTGCAATTTCTTTATTTTCATTGTCAGTTTTGTATAAAACTATCATATCACTGAAGAATGTAGGTATTTTTAATTCCTTGGTCACTATTAATTTTAAAATGTAGTTATCCTTTACATCATTTAGGATACTTGATTGGTCCATGAATTTAATCAGAATGTTTATTAAGCATATCTGTGGAAAACAAGGCTTCTCATTAAGGGGAATGGGTCAAGCTTTTACACTGACAGTTTGTATCTACTTAGGTCACGAGAGGTTCTGATCAACACTGATTAAAGAAAAGTGATACAAACTAACTTGTTGTTTCGACCTTCATTCAATTGTTTATTGTTCTTCGGGTTTTGCTGTTTGAATGGCGGCACAGAAGTACATGAGTAATACAGAGGAATGACCTAGTTTCAATGTTGAAAGAAGCTAACTAGGGCAATTGAGAGTTCAGTACATCCTTAGTTAACTTTTTTTGACCACATTACTTCCAAAATTTAGCTTCAAAGTATCATATAAGGCCTGTTTTCTCATGGAACCTTTTTCACAAAAGGACGAACGGTCAATTGAATACAACCACATTATGCTCATTTTATTATGTTGGCTTCCAAATAGATCCTCAGTAGGTGAAAGATTCAATGCAGTATTGAAGTGCTCAACGTCTCCAGCTTACCAAGTAGAAGACTGTATTATGATTCTTTGTACGCAGCCATTTTTTGAGACTTGGAGGGCAGAAAGGTTAAAGAGCAGGTGGAAAGGTCAAGCCACATAAGTAAAAGTCCATATTTCATAGAATTACTGTTTTACTTATCACTTTCCTTGAGATTTGACAGGCATACTAGTGCTTAGGTTATAACCTTCAAATAGATTTATAGGCTCTAGGGAATTTTTATTCAACTTACCCTTGAGGATGTCTTGATATAATGTCTTTATGTTGGCAGTTGTGATTTTTAAAGGTCTCACAGAATAATGAAGACATAAACAGCAAATACCTTTGGATTCACTAAGTATTCTGGAAGCAAATACTTAATACTATTTTAAATAGACTTATTTGCATTGTTCATTGATTTTGAATGTTTTGATTGTTTTGAACAGTTTTGATTGTTTTGAACAGTTTTGACAGTGAATGAAAATCAGCATTTCTGCTTTGGTTAATTTTAGTATTCTGCTTTTGTCATCAGTGATCTTATTTGATGCAACAGTAATTAACTTCAGGGAATTCATTCATATTAATTGGACAGGTGAGCACTGAAGAAAACACAGTAATAGATCTAAGCTTTTCATAGGTAGGAACAAGTCCACACACACTATTACAATATAGTCAGCAAGAATTTAAATAGGGAATTTTTCAAAAGCATGTATACTTGGTTAGAACCAAACACAGCCTAAGCCCTGCCTTGCAACTGCACATTATAAATCCATGGAATTACTCAGCAGCTGATTTCTCAAAATATTTTCAGCCTGTTTTTGACAGAGCTGCAATCTTCCCTGAGTTCTTACAAAACATGGTCTTGCCAAGTTTGCCACAAAAAACTTTCCCATCTCTACCAAGAAAAAGAATATGAGATAAGATACCATGGTACGCAAAATCAAAATCATAGCATCACTGATAGAAGCAACAACCTGAAGTGACAGTAAGACCACAGGCAGACAACCACCCATTCAGCAATAAGACTCTTCTCCGGCTGGTCTGTGGTCTGCTGTTTCTTCATTCTGGACTTCAACGCCATTTTGGGAGGAAAATCAGACAACAGCTATCACAGTACCTGTGATACCTAGCTATCAGCCAACAGCCTATCATGGCACCTGATCAGTCACTGTCAGTCTCATTTCAAAAGCAAAGATTTCCCTGCTGTCTGGGTGACCAAATTCCTTGGTAAGGATTCTCCCAGACTAAATCTCATCTTTCTTTTTCAATTTCATTGGGTCAATGCTCAACACCTATATTAAAATGAATGACAGCCTTTTGTATTTTGTTGTTAACACCTATCAGATACTTATGTGGTTAGCACAGACACATCAGTTCAACTGGTCAAAAGCAGGAAAAAAATATGTCCCCACAGGAAGAAACTTACTCAACTTATTTCTTCAGCTTCAGAAAGTAGATACCTGCTTGTTTGGGGGCAGGAGGGAGAGCGAAGGCAGAACTGTCAGTTCCTTTCACCCATTTGAGACAAAAACATTGACCGTCAGCTAGTGTCTGACAATTGGCTGTTATTAAACTCCAACTCTCTATGGCCAGCTGTGCCTAATTTGAGTCACTGGTGCAAAAATAACCAGTCAGCAGGAATTGAGGCAATTATGGGTAATTCTGCTGTATAGGAGTCCTGTATCAGAATCCCAGGATTAACTTCAGGCTGGTACTCCAAGGTGATTGAATGAAGAACACAAGGCTTCAGTAAAATCATCAGTAGTCAAGATCAGTTTTTATATGAGCTGATTTTGGAAGGCTATAACCTTTTCTTTGTTCTTATTTTTTATTTATTTACTTACAGGCAGATTGTTGAAACTATTTTAGTGCCTGAAGGTGCATAGAGGTACATAATATCTTCCAGGGGCTATTTGCTTTACTGTTAAATATCCAGCCCTCTTGCTCATATGTTAGCCTATAATCAGTTTGCAACTCAATCAACCTCTACAGATATTTAGCAATTTCTATATCTTGCCTCAAATTCCCTCTGCTAGATTGCAAAATAATACACTAATTTTTTAAACTTAATTTTAAGAAAACATTTCCCTCTTCCTAGATAAAAAACATGTTATCTTTGTAAGGACTGCTATGAAATACATACAGTAAACAAATTCAGAGAGTAAGAAGTGTTCTTAAGTCAGCCTTCAGTTCTGCTTTTGTGTTAAAAATATGAGAGTAAATAGAAATAAAATTTGAAGTAGCCAAATCATTTTGAAAAAAGTCTCCAGAAAACAAACCCAAAAACAAAACAAAACAAACAAAAAAAAAACACTAAAATATCAGATTTTAAGATGTAGTTTAAGCTTTGAATGTAAAAACAGCAGCTGGATGTAATATATCACTAAACAGCATCCTTAAAAAAAAAAAAAAGTGTAGAAAAAATCATGAAAACCCAGGAAAGAGTCCCATCATTAATATTGGTATTAACCAGACCACTATAAAGCAATTGCAGTTTTGCTTTTAAAGGTGACAGTTTCCACTTACTGCTTCTGACTGATGTCACTGTAACAGAATTTTTTTTTTCACAGGGAAAAAATAATAGTATCTTAATTGTATGTGAGAATTACTACTACCAGATTTTGAAACTCTTAGGATGTATTATATAAGTGAGAGAGAAAAATATCAAGTATACTAACACTGTTGCCTGAAGTCAGCTTCTGTTGCAACAAAGCGTAGGCTCTACATCTAACAAGATATAATTTAGGACATCAAGCCTCTATTCAAGCTAATAAGTAGATCCGTGTCCCTTCAATTATTTATTCCTTTAGCAGACAATTCCATTAACCCCCTCCTGTGCAATAATTTGTTCTGCCACATGTTAGAAAAATTATTTTCCAGCTGCTCAGCAATACTGCTACAGTAAATTGAAAGTATTTCCTGGTAGATAGCTGATACTCAACAGAGAGGTGAACAGTGACATCTGATACACAGAGGGTAATGTAGTAGTAAACAGTAGAAGACGAATGTTAAATTCCTCCAGCTTGATGTTTGTGGACTGACAGCAAGATGCAAAAATACTTATGAATTATTCACTCACCTCAAGAAATAAATTATAGCTTTTCTTTTTAAAGCTACTACATACATGAGAACCAAGAACGAAGTGAACACTAACACCTGCTACATAGAAGTTATTCATAGCAAATTGTACAGTACACACATAGTTAAGTTCATCCACCATGATGTTTGTGGACTTAGAATGATATGACTTGTAAAATTGTAATAAATTATTTACTTAGCTTGGGTAAACAAGAAGTCATTCGATTTTCTGCACCCAAAAGGACTGTCTGGTGAGTTGATGAAAACAAACATTTTGGCAGCAGCCATTGCTTCTGTACTTTATTTCATAGGAGACTACACAGCCCAGAAACCTACAAACCTAGTGGAGTAATTTTCAAAAGGCTTTACAGCTACACCAAATGGTATCTCCACAGCAGTTACAAGTTTTTGAATGCATGCCTGGTAATGCATAATTCTAGATTGACAATGGTAAGTAACAGAGAAAGGCATGCTCACACCATGTCTTTTTTGAAAATTGTATATTAGACAAATGACTGCCAACCAGATCTAAGGTAAGATGGGTGCAGCTGATGAGGCTGACCAGCAAGCACAAAGTAGTGGCATCCACGACTGCTCTGACTCAAGGGTCTGATTGTATTCAACGTGTGAAATAGTCCAACATAGATACTGATCAGTTTTGTACTCATCCCAACTACAAAATTTATTGTTTTCCAGAGATAGACCTCCAGGGAACTATAAAATAAAAAATTCAAGGGAAGAAATTGTGGCACTTCAGTCTGACATAATTGATGAGATCAATACAGAGGAACAAATAATGAATGGAAGGGTATGGCAACCAGAGACGGAAAAAAGAAAATGAACAACTGGGAAGGCAAGCCTCTCAGCCTGTCTCAAGACATCCTTTTTTTGACTTAGAATAATATAAAATTTAGTGGAAGGTCAAAAACTTGCAATTTATGTACAAAAACCAAAGAACTAAGAAACAACCCCCTGCCCCACCCCCCAAAAAAAAAAAAAAAAAAAAAAAAGAAAAAAGGACAAAGAAACACACCATTCAGAAGGTCCTGTCTGACAACATACATACCAGATATTTCTAAACAGAAGAGATATAAGCAACTAGTAGAGCAAGACCAGTTCCCTGAACTCCTCTTTTCTGACCCCCTCTCTTTTCATTTTCTTGAGAGAACAATTTGTATTGTTTTTGTAGGTTCGTTTTTCATAATGTTTATATATATATTTATAATCCTGTACCATGGATTGAATATAGAAAGCCATTTCTTATAAGCAATTTTACCAGAAAAGAAACTATAGTTAAACATAATAAATAAATAAATAAATAAATAAAACAACGTATAAAACATAAATTCAAGCAAAGGAGAAGCTAATTTAATGCAGAGAAAAAAAGACATGGCCTGCTTTACAAATGCTAATGTATGTGACAGAAAATTATCAACCTCATTTCTCAATAGTAAATTTAAAATTCCAAGCTTAAATGGTTTACCAAAAATTACACAATAAGTCACTGCTGAATTCTGAAAGTAATCCCAAACCTAATCCCCAGACCACAGTGAGTCCCCAGGGAATTACTTACGGATGTATTTTTCACTGAAATTGTGCTTTTTCTTGTTTCCATTGTATTTAATTGAAACCATGGCTCAACACCCTTTAAATTTATTACATTATATTTCATAAGAAGACAACAGAGATGTGTAGAGAATGAAGCTTTTCCTTAACTGTTCATGGGCCAGTCAGCCTGATGCATTCCTGGCCTTTTTTTCCATGCTGAGGATTTGACCTTGGGATATGTGAGGGCTTCCTGTTCCTCCCAGCTTTTTGCCCCCTCCTGCCTCACCATCAGAGAGTTAGGCACAGTCATTCTGCACATGACAGCAAAGTCTTGGAAAGTTCATTCTAAATGGGCAAAAGTAAGATTTTGTGACTCATTAAATGCAAAATGTTTACCTTACCTCAAAACAAGACACTCACAGGGAGTAGTAGGAGCAGGGCCCACAGGGCAGCCATGCCAAGGGGATGCAGGCCAAGTGCCCCAGCATGCCTGGGGACAGGGCCCAGCGCACAAAGATGCCCATTGTGACATGGGGAAGCCATGACAGGGTCCTGCCAGCAAGGCACAAGGCTGTGCTGGCAGGAGTAAGGGCAGGGGCACAGCACCAACACAAAGGGCTAGTGCCTTGGCTGCCTGCCTGCTGCCAGGGCTGGCTTGAGCACAGGCTGCCAACCACTCACAGGCCCTGACTGCTGCCACAGTCCATAAAACAGACTCTGTAAAACTTAAATCCAAGTTTGAATGAAGGAATGTATGTTCTGAAAAATTTTATTAGTCCTTGTAACATATGAAGAAAATGAGGAAACGACTTTTATAGCTGAAATCTTAGATCTATGGCCTACTGCACTACATCATGCTGTAATGATTCTTAATTATCATGAGAAAGTGTGTACCACACAGTAAAGATTTTTTCACATCATCTCTTTATTTGTTTATATTAGCTGCAAGTGCAGCCATAATTTTTAATTATCTGGATATTTTAAAAATTATTTATTATTTTATATTACACATATATTATTATAATTAATTATAATATTTTTAAAATAAAATTTTGCTCCCATAAGGAAATTTTATATATGCCAGTCTGATTATACATATGCAATAATGAAACTGCAGCTGAAGAAGACTCAGTATGTCCACATCACTGAATTCAGCAGAAAAAATCATTTTATTCCATGATTCAGAATGCTGCTGGTCAACAACAACAAAAAAGTAGAGGAAAGTACTCTGACAGTGAGTATGACATGACATGAAATATCACTTATATACTTACTTGAGAGTGACAATCAGAAAGGACTGGGCAAGGACATTGGAATGGAGAAGTGTGTTTCTGGATATCGAGTTACTTAGACAAAAATGAGTCTAGGAAATAACCTCTTGCTAGGTGAAGAGAATAAGCCAAAAGACACACATAAGTAGGGGAAAGTGGCATGTATGAAACAGTCCATTGGAATGGGCACACAATTTAATATTTCTTATTAAGGGAGATATGTGAAATCTACCAGTAATATGTTCCCTCCTTTCTGGCGCTGGTTGGTATGGCAGTAGTAAGCTATTATCCTCAGCAAGAAAATTCAATGGGCTGCACGGTCTGAAAATTACATTGAAATACTCCAAAATTGATGATGAAAGTGGAACACCAATATGAGGAAACGAAGGAATGAAGGAATTCCACAAAACAAAAAGAGACATATGAATATGAAAATCTTAAAATAGAAATTAGAATTGTGGTTATTGTACAGTTCATACATAATGCTACATAATCCCTTCCTTTTTTTTTTTTTTTTTTTTTTCTACGAGTGGTCATTTTCTTTATGGAAAGTTTGGTATCTTCATTAATTCCCTAGCGTGCAGCTTTTAAGAATTGATCTAGCTTACAGATATACTACTACAGCAGCTAATTAAGTTAATAAAGTGAGGTAAAAATGCAAAGTTCCATATCAGGATACATGAATATGGTAAAAATGCCAGCATATCATTTTGGGCACCCTGTATGAGTATTTTTATCTTATTTCTGTGCTCTGATTCCCTAGCTTTAATTCTCTAGTTACATGGACAATTTTTTTTCATCTTACATTTGACATTAAAAAAATAAATATATGTGATGTTAAAGCACTCATAATTTACAAACTTGTTACAAAAGCCAGATGGAAATCAATTCCACCTTAATAGTTTGATTTTGCTTATCTATCATAACTTACGGCAACAAATGGAATAAAAATGAGCATTATATGAGCATCTCAAGCTAAAGGAGGTGAAGTCCTACAGAAATACCATGATGATGGTTTTAAAGACATTATAATTCATGTTAATAACATAATGATTGAGAGTGAAAAGACAGCATTAATTCAGGAAATCTTTGACTTTGTGTTAAATTTTATACAAAATACTGTAAAAAATACTGTTTGTCTTGACAGTGAACAATATTCAGAACAGTAGCTGGACTAGAAATAGTAACAAAATAAATAAATAATAATAATAAAAAAGCCTTATAAGTAGCGCTTATGAAACTTCAGTTCATGATAAGAATATGAATGGAAAGTTCTAAATATTTATTGTCATTAAAAAAAAAAAAAGTGAGTTAGAAGAAGTGCATAGAAAGATGATTGATGGAGTATGGTGGTATTATGAGCAATATTCTGAAAATGTCTCAACAGAGAGCCTATAAATTTGAGTTCACATATCCCTGCCTTTCACAACACACACTTCCACAGAGGAATATCTTCCATATGACCTCCTCTTCATGCTTGCTTTATGCACTGTCTCTGTGTTAATGCAGACACTTATATTGGCATTTGTAAGAAAATTGATAAGGAGGGGCAAACAGGGACCTGTAAAAGGTTACCCCAAACCTTCAAATGGGTAGAATCCAGTCAGTAGCCAAGAAATTAAATACACTGTCAAACTAAATGGGTCACATTATAAAAAGAGAAGAGCTATTGCTACTGTGCTTCTTGTACTGAGGGGCCCAAAGCTGAACACAGTACTCGAGGTGCAGCCTCACCAGAGCAGAGTACAAGGGGATGATCACCTCCCTGGTCCTGCTGGCTGTTACAATCTAGGATGCCATTAGCCTTCTTGGCCACCTGGGCACGTTTCCAGCTCATGTTCAGGAGAGCATCAGTCAGCAGTCCCAGATCCTCTGCACGGCTTTCAAGCCACTCTGCCCCAAGCCTGTAGCTCTGCATGGAGTTGTTGTAGCCAAAGTGCAGGACCCAGCACTTAGCCATTTTGAACCTCATCCCATTGGCCTCTGCCTATTTACCCAACCTGTCCAGGTCCCTCTGCAGGGCCTTCCTAATCACTGGCAGGTCGACATGCCCCCCCCCCAGCCTGGTATCATCTGCAAACTTACTGAGGGTGCACTCAATTCCCTCATCCAAATCATCAATAAAGATATTAGAGAGGATGGGCCCCAACACTGGCCCCTGGGGAGCAACACTTGGGACTGGTCACCAGCTGGATTTCACTCAATTCACCACTACTCTCTGGGCCTAGCCGTCCAGCCAGTTTTTAAAAGCAAAGAGTGTTCCTGTCCAAGCCATGGGCTGCCAGTTTCTCCAGGAGAATACCATGGGAGACCATGACAAAGGCCTTGCTGATATCTAAGTAGACTACATCAACAGCCTTTCCCTCATCCACCAGGCGCGTCACCCAGTCATAGAAGGAGATGAGGTTTGTCAGGCAGAACTTGCCTTTCATGAACCCATGTTGACTGGGCCCAATCCCCTAGTTGTCCCACATATGCTGTGTGATTTTATTCAAGATGACCTGTTCCATCACCTTTCCTGGCACCAAGGTCAGGCTGACAGTGCTGTAGTTCCCAGGGTCCTCCTTATGACACTTCTTATAAACGGGCCTCACATTAGCAAGTCTCCAGTCATCTGGGACTAGTCTGGTATCTGTCTTGGCAAGCTAGCTAAGGGCAAAAGTGTCTTTTGGAAAAAAAAAAAAAAAAAAAAAAAAAAAAAAAAAGCTTGGTAAAAGCTTAAAAAATATTTTATTTTTCTATTGGATCTTACAATGGTGTCTAAAACATTAAGAATAATTTCTAATAACCATTAACTGAAGTCCAAATGTGTACGGGATCTATATGTCACTAACTTTAAAAAAGAAAGAACAATGTAGAACCAGTAACTGAATTTTGGTTGCACATCAAATGTAATGAATAAATTCCTAACTGGAAACCCAAATGTTTATATAAATACTTCCATGGCATTGTCTTACTTATGAGACTAGTGACAGAAAACAGAAAAGGAGAGAAGTCATTTTCATAAGTACATGGGTAGGAACATCCAAGAAAACTGACCACACCTAACCTAAATCATAAATTCCTGAAGGAGTGGTAACCTGGAGATAACCAGATGGTAAAAATTAAATAGCATATGAAGGACAGTTTGAAAAAATCTACTCTTTTTGCAATTTTGTTTTCATAAGAACCTTTAGTTCTCTGACAGTTGGTGTATTAGCTCCTTAACCATTTCATATAGCTGTAAAATTTTTGAAAAGTTGTTCAAAAAGATTTCCTTTCAGGAAACTGTACTCTGAACTGTGGTATCTGGTATATTTATAATGCACTATAAAGTCCATTTGCTTCTAATTTTAAATGAAGACCTGGTGTAGTAATAGATTAGATATGAACTTGTTTTTAATTACCTGTAGAGTTTGTCATATTAAATTGGGTTACCTTTCACCACATTACTTGCATGGCACAAAACAAATGAATATAAACTGGCATAACATGTAGCATACTTAAAATACTTTGTTAACTATTTCATTTTATTGAAAATGAATGAGGTAGAAATCTTCCCCTAGGATAGTAATTTTAACCTTAACTATGGCTTCTACTGTTAAGACCTAACTTCTGGTAGGAAAATAGTTCATAGTGAAAAAAAGTAGAATTTTTCAGGAGTGCTAAGACTGGAATGAAAGAATATTTTAAGATCTTATTTGAAAAAATATAATGAGATAAAATATGCTTTCTACACACAGGTTTGAGTGTCAAAAAGATGTATCTGAACTCGGACTGAATGAAGTCTAACAGGATAATGCATTGCCATGCAAACGACTCATGTCTTCTGACTTTGAAGTAGGATCTAGAGAGCAAGAACTGCAAAACCCAAGAATTTAGCAGTACAGATAGACTAAGTCTTGAAGTGCTTAGGAGACCGACTGTGCAAACTTGACACATGCTGTCTTAACAAGAACAAGAAACAGCTCACATGCCATTGGGAAATAATGCCAAACAATAAAATTTGCCTAAAATTTATTCTTAACATTCACCAAAACAAACTTACCATGAAACTGCATTACAAATAAAGAGTCTGAAATGTATGTCACACAAACAGAGCTGGATACTAGTAAAAAATACCCATTTGAAGTACTTTTGAAAATCTGAACTCATGAACGATAGAGAATATTACTATATCTTTAGTGTCAAAAAAGCTCTTTAAATTTTTTCCCTATACTTTGTCAGTTTTTGCTGTCATTAAACTGCATCTCATTCACTTTCAGAATGAAACGTATTTGAATTCCCACCTGAATAGAAATTTAAACTGATGAAGATTCTTCTTTTTACACTTGCAAGACAAAGAAAGGTGACATTAATGGAACATGAAGCATCATGAATTATAGGTAGTAAAATATTTAAACTTACTTGTAGTTGTTCTGTAACTATGACACCCAGTCCACGCTAAAAGTACACATGAAAACTAATTAGTTTAGTGTCTTTTCCTTTTCAGCACATTTTTTAAAATGCAGTGATTTTTTCAGACACATTATACTCATATCACAGTGGAGTTTTTAAAGAATAAACTTTATGATAATGCCTCAAAAATCTTACTGAGCCAGTATTTATTAAATGGATATAAGATATTAGCATGATACTAAATTCTTAAGGTGCCATTATTCAACACGTCTCAACTTACCTCCTTACCTCCATAGTTAAACTAAGGTTTTAGAGCCTTTAGATAGCCTTTGACAGCAATAGTCAGGGATGAAATCTAATTAACTGTAAGATAAAGCTTGCAGCATTCACAAATAGGATTATATGATTTAATTCCTAATGATAAGGGGCCTGGACTCCCGACCAAGATTCCTCCTATTGCTAGTCCTAACATTTAGTATGATTAATGCTGCATAGTATTAAATAGACTTTATATAATTTGAAAAGTATGATTAGCCAAGATAATTTTTACTGAAATCACATTCTGGACCTTTGTTTACGAATGGTCCATATTCTAACTTTAATATGAATGCAGACAATTATAGCATGTTTCATACCATATATTTTTCATCTTCTCTGTCTTACCTCAATGAATAGGATTTTTGTATTTCTTCTCTGACTGCATGGTGAACTCATTTATATCCTGTTTCAGTTTCCTATCTGATTAGTTCTTTTCCCTATAGATTTAGTTTTGCTGAACCATGATGGTACCACACAGACAGCAGAATGAAGTATAAAATTCATACATAATCATGTAAGCAGAGATACAATGCCTGCAACTCCTATCCATTTCAAAGAAGCTGCCATTGTTTAATACCTTTAAAAGTTGCACTGCTGTTTATCTTCTGCAGAATACATTATCCCAGCATATAGCACTGGATAATTATCAGTCAATGAATGCACGCTGTGAAGTAAATATCAAAATTGGCACAAAAAGAAATGCCTTCTTTGCACTCCACACTTGTCGCCAGAATAATTATGTAATCTTTAGGGGGAAAAAAGTCTGAAAAGACCATTGAATGAAAACCTTTCCATATCTCTAGGTTTAACAAGAATACAACTGAAATAATATATACAAAGCTGGGGAGAAAATTCTGAGGAAAGCTGATTGAATTTCCATCAAGAATCCCAAAGATTTTAGTACTATCAGCAGACTTGGATAAAACTCTATATATAAGCACTTCTCTGTCTTGCCATGGCATATAATAGAAGAAGGAACACCAGATTTCATTATAATTATCAGTTCTATTCAGATAAACATACTACTGTTCCCTCACATGAAGCATTTTCTGCAATTTATAAGGCCATTTGGAAATGTGAGAAAGCTGGCAGTTTATTACCATCTGTATTTCACATAGTGGAGATGTTGCAAGTAATTTCCAACCAGAATTAAAATGAAGTGGTGGCAATCTCCCACTGTCAATAATCACATGGTCTTGTACGTTGGACACAAAATTGGGATTAGGAGAGACGTATCTTGCTGCTAACTTTAGAAATGCACTTAGAATTTCCTACATTATCTAGCAATCTTAACTCAAGTACCACAACTACAGTTAAGACACTTTCCTGCTCCTAGGCTCCAAATTAGCTCTTAATGAAAAATAATTCAATTTTATAAGGTACTGGGTACAGCAGTTTCCAGTAACATATCTCTACAGGAACTGCTACTTTTACGCAATGTTAAACTAGCATTAATATTGGTAGGCCCTAGTTAGGATAAGTTAATACAATCAGTAGGATTATAATAAGCAATCAGAACAGCAGACATCATGGATGAAACTAGCTTGAGTTACAAGGCTCAGTGGGCTTCTGTCTGAACCCATGGACAGTTAAAAAAGTCAATATGCAAAACTAATCTCATTCATTGTAAATTTGGGGCCAATTTAAAGCATAAAATATATCTTTCTTACTAAATGGAGACCTATTCCATTTCTCGGCCTTCTACCTTTTACATATTTGATAGCAAAATTAAAAACCGCTGTGTAAAAATTCAATTGCATGAATGGAGGAGTCCTTCAGATGGATCAGAGGAATATTATAGCAGCCATTTCTCTGTGCAATAAGAACTGCCTGGAACTGGCTTACAGTTGTACCAGTAGTGACAACCTGTTAAGGATAAGATGGCACTAAGTAGGTCAGAAGTATACCACTTGACTTCATGATAATATAGCCCTAAACAATTAAAGTATAGCTGATGGAATAGCTAGCATGTGAAGAAGAAACGAAAGGGGTTAAATATTTGATGGAGTGATGTCAAAGCATCCCATTAGTATTTCTCCCCAGCTTCATGGCTTTTCTGAGAAAACTTGTAAGCTCAGCAGCACTTCAGTTGCTCTATCTGAATACATAAAAAGCATTCTAGTGAAATTTGTGACCAGAAAATCTGCATGAAATTGAGAGCAGAAGAAAAGTGCAAGAGAGGTTTTAAACCCTTACAGTTTGATCATTGAGAAATGAGTATTCCTTCAGTTTGCACAATGCAAGATAATAATCTAAACATTAAGCTCCCTTGACTTTTTGATACTGCCCATCTATACTCCAGTATTATTACTAAATGTCTTGCCAACAACTGCTAACTTCTACAATCTCAGCAATCCACACTACTCCAATGCAACTTAAATCTAAGAGCTGTTACTGTTAGTGCATTAATATAGTCAAAGACAGTTTGGAAGCAGGTTAGGCGTCCAAGTCCTGCTAACAGATACGACCCTCCAGGTACTCATTCAGTTTGGTAATAAACAAGCCCCACTTTCAAGCTGTGGTTTCTCACTTCATATCTACAGTTCAGTGTCAGGTCTACTGTTAACTGTGACTTTACAGGGGGAGGCAACAAAGACAACTTTTCTCAGCCCTCGTTCCTGGGCCAGAATGTGGTTATTCTGTCCTCTACCAGGCTTTTGGTGTTTCTGTCCTCCACCAGGCTTTTGGGACCTTGACAAAAGTAACAATGCAATCTATTATATGCTGTTCCTTGGACAAGATGCTATAGATTCAGGTTCATTGCTACAGTTTTCACAAAACATTTTGAAAACAGATGGGGATATCAATGCTTTCTGAAAAGCATATCCTCTGTTACAGAACATGACTGCAATATACCTTCTGTCAACAGAAATAGGATGTCATGCTGAAATCTATTTTACCAGCCACTGCTGGTCATATCATAACTGTCACTCATATGACAATCCCCCTATCACTGCTGTCTGACCTTTACCAACCAAGTTCCTCAAGAGCTGTTGTATGATTTTAAGCAAACTTCATTATAGCCTATAGAGTAAGCAGAGTCCTTATTCTCTTCTCTGAACTACGTGACATCTTATTTTGAGCTGAATCCAGTAGTCAGTACATTAGCTGCTTAACTTAAGGTCACTGAGTAAGCAGCTTAATTTGTTTTCAGTAAAACCTCACACAGCTTGGCACTCAGCCTAGTAGTTTTAGCTAAATATTATTTTTTAAAATGATAAAATACTAATAACTCTTAAGATTTTTCAAACAGTAGTGAAATAGCTGTGGCAAAACCAAAACAATATATAGTGATCAAATGTTCTGTTGAATAGTTAATGTACTTTGAGGTTTCTTTTCTTCACCACAGGGAACATCAGACTGACCTAAGTTAGAAATCTCTTTCCATAACCCCCAAATTTGGATTCTTTTGAATTAATACATTTTAGAATTATACTCTCAGTTCACCTATTTATACTGAAAACAGAAGCAAAAGTAAATCATCTGTACATGGCTTTGAAGTCACTTTGATACATCTATTTCTACATGAAGGTCTTAAAAAATCATTTTTTTTTTCTAAAAAAAAAGAACACTGTAGTCATTTTCCTGATGACATACAAAATGTCTCCTCGTTTTAAATTATTTCTGCTTACTTTTTCACAGGAGGAGAAAGATATTCCCAAGTATAATGCATGAAAGAAAAGAGACGAGAAAATCCACATCACAGACAAAAATCTATATGATTTTGCTGGGAATAATGGACCCAAATCCACTAAATAGTTTTTGAGAAGCAGCCAGAGATCAAGAAACTGCCTTCTTTTCAACACACAGACAAATTAAAGTAATATTTTCACAACTGGGAAGTATGAACTTTGTAATTTGTTCTACGCTTCTTTCCATACACTTCTGTGCTTCCTCTCTAGAGACAAGTCTAAAGCTGAGAGTCGTTATAAAAAAACACATGAAACATCATGATACTGAATCAACTCCTCACTAACATCAATAGAATGAACATTTTTTCATACCAATAAAACTGATATTTGTGCAGGATGCTCAGTACCTAATTATGCAGTTAATTGGATTCAAACGAGTGCCACAATGTATAGGCAGTATCTGTCAATAATAAATTTTGCTAAAAGTAGGGAGATATTTTAGAAGTAAAAATACAGGCTAGATATTCCAGGAACATTAATTTTTCTACTGAGAATACAAAAATATTTGTGTTCATTTACACCTCTGTAGCAGATGTCATTTCATTTCTGCAAGTGTCTATCTGATTAATTTTTTTTTGCCAGTAATGGATTTCTCTCAGGCACAGATTAAAATCAACTTCTATAGCTAATTCCACAAAATAAAAATTTCCTCTGCATTCACCAGAATGTCCTCTGTGGTTTCTGATTCAAATAGGCAGATGGAAACAAATAGAACATCAAGAACTGAAAGTTAGAAGACACTAATTCTGAATATCTTTTGAGAGCTGGTTCATTTAGAGACCTCACTACCTGCGGATAATTTATGTGTGCTCATTCCAGCTCTTGCTGATTTAAAATATTAAGACAGCTCACTAACCTCAGTAAAGAGACCCATAGGTTTGAAAGACAGGAAAAGGCAAAAAGAACAAGCTTGCTTAGCACACCAGATGAAAAATTTATAATTTTAATATCTTTGTATTTCCATATTCTATTATATGCTCATCAGAAGCTTAAGCATGGAATAGAAGTTACTTTATTTCTTTTCTGCCTGCAGGTATACACCAAGGTGTCAAACTGATGGGTTGGTTCATATAACACCAGCTACTCTTATCACCCAGATAATTTATTTATACTGAAAATTGTGTTTTCCCAGGACGATGTTGATGCAGTATGACTGCCTTTTCAGTTTCTAAAGATGTATAATAGTAATATGGATACATATATTGATAAAATTTCATTCCCTATATGCAATCAAACATGGTACACAATAAGGTTTTTCAGTTACAAAGCTTAGGAAACCAATTGTACACCATTTCATTTTCAACCCAGTTCAATATTTTCCCAATTTTTAATGTCTGAACGGCCGTGCATATTTAGTCTTTTCACTTCCACATTAACAAACCTATACACAAATACCTGGAAGTCCTTCACGATGTATGAATGCTGTTTATTTGGTTTTGTTCCTGGAGAATTGAAACCAAGGCTGTATTTGGAATTTAAGTTTACAGAAATGCATAGACATGTCAATCACATGCATTAAGCATAATGCATAACAGATAAAATGGACCTCTGGCATAGTAAGTTGCACAATATATGTTTGGGCTCATGTCTAATGTTACACCAGTACACTAGGCCATGTGATAGCTGAAATGAGGCACAATCTACATACATGTCCTACTGCAAGGTACTTTTGCACAGGAGACTTTTCATTGTCAGGTTCAGGTTAACTCCTTGCGTGATTGCTGACAGAATTAGGGCCCTGCAAAACAAGTAAAAAGCACTGAAGACACATTAACATCATCCAAAAAAAAGTGTTGAGACTCTTACATGACTTTTTAAGTCACTTAGAACTTGAACAGAGATAATTCACTGACAGGTTGCTAGAAGTGAAAGACACTAATATTTCTTCTGAGAAGCATTCATTGATAAAAGTCAAGTTATACAAATCAGGTTAATGAACCTGAAAGTAAAGGAAAACAAGCAAAAAGGGGTTGTACACATTTGAGTGTATACTTACAGTTAGCATAGCCTTTCTTATAGGAAATGAGCTTCAAATTCTCTCTTTCTATGAAATTCTGAAAATGTGTGAATATATATATATATATATATATCTTTAAAAGAGACTTATCTAAGCCTTTAGGATTGGTAGCCACTGAGGAAGAAAATGTCCTCACCTCTACTTAGACTAAGTCCTATGCATTACAGCACAGACCAGAAGTTGAGTGAAACACTTGGAGCTTTGGTTTGTGATCAAATGACTTGGCAAAACTAAATACAGTGATAATGAAACTTCACAGATTTACACATCCTGAAAACTGTGGAAGCAAATTCAATATTGTACTCCTGGAGATCATTACAGCACTGAAATATTTTCATAAAAAGATAAAAAAATATGAAGAAGACAAACTGCTCACAGAACTGAATAGTCGTAGCAAATGACAACTATAAAGAAACATTGCCAACTCTCCTAAAATGATATACTTATTTGATATACTTATTTGTACTGGTGATTTCAGTAATTAAATTTTGAAATACTTAATTTTCAAAAGACATTTAAAATATTTACCCTAGTATGTAAGAAACAGTAACATAACTGAGAACAGTACTAGTTAGCTCTACGGTAATTACCAGTATAATTTAGAAGTGCTTAAACACAGGTCATGATGTCCTTACCAGAGATTATTCCCAAAAGATGAAGAGTGCAGTCTTTTAGGCAGTGAGGAATTTAGCATTGAAACATAGCAATAAAGGAGGTTGAAATGAATATGCCAGGAGGGGCAACAAAGTATCCCAAAGATTTACCATACTGTTGAGAACATAGGAAAGTTATGAAGAACAGCTACTTGCAGAACAGTGTGATAAAATAAAGAATAACATTTTAACCTTCTTAAAGATTAGTTATTCCTAAACTCCGAGTTTAGCTATGTAAAATAATCCACATTTACAGCAACCAACTAACCTGAATAACATTTTCTCTGTTTGAATTTCAAAAAGAGCCTATGACAGTTTCAGAGTCTCCCTCTACAGAAAACTAAAATCCATCTGTTCTGATGAGCAGAAATAAATAAATAAAAACCTAACCTTTTTCACATTCCAAGCATGTCTGTTAACTTTCTCTATTAACACTCCTTGGATAGAAATACCATATAGAGTGTGCAAGAGCTAATATTGGAAAAGCTAAACAAAAGCTGTAATCAGATTTTAAAGCAGACAATATAAAGCATTGTAATTAACTGGGTTGGAATAAAGTGGTCTTTATTAGTGCAAATGAGCTCATCTGCTATAGGAATTAATATTTCACAATCTAATGCAGAATGTATTGACATCAGCCAAACATTTACATTTCTTCCATGGACAGATTGTTATTGACCTTGTGATGTGACATATCTACTGTCACTAAGCTACAAAATGGGAATCTCATCCTGCTTCTCCTCTTTTATATACAGAAAGCAACTAATTTGTCAGCATGCCAGCTTTAACTAGCTGAGATGAAGGTAAGCTAATTTAATAGGAACTGTTCAATAGCTTCGACCCACCTGACACTGTCAGTTAAGGCAGCTCCACATTGCAGTGTCTTTCATTATTTCCAAGTCTTTCTTCAGACTACTTGAACAGCAAGTCAAATAATATGCTTAGGAGTCAATAGGCCTGACTTTTTCTCAAGGACATTCTTTTGATGCCAGGAACTACTGTCAAGTGGGAAAATACGTAGTGTGAAGGTGAGAGGACACTAATTAAATATACATAGCTCTGACCAAAGAAGAATGAGGCACAGCTTGCTATCTGAAAACTCAGTTGCCTGCTTGACTGAGGTCACAGCTGTTGACTTGTACAAGTTCTTAAGTTGCCGTCTCAGTATGAGATGCTTAAACACTCTTAAACACTAGACAAAGGCTAACTTCAAGGATTCTGTGTACAGTTATATCTGCTTTTGTAGCTTATAGACAGACATAATAGATTCCTTACTCCAGTTCAGCTACAATGAATATATATCTTTTATCTATTAAACTTTGAGGTATTATGGTATTTCCTGAAGCTACTGAGTGATATTATTAATGATGTCCATGCAGAAACTGACTGTATTTTTAGGCCTGTTTTAAAGTGTGATTCTAACTACAACACCCCTCCAGATTAAATTAGCTACAGTGAAGAGCAATGAACAACAAGCGATATGTTTACGTACATGCATTTGGATTATTTCACAGAAGTGAGTGTGCATATTCCCATCTGTGTTAAAAACTTTCAGGCCGTCCATGGAGATAATATAAAAATATCAGATGGCCTAATGTTTTAATCCCTTCCCTCTGTTTTCTCCACATCCCTGGTTGCTCTCATTCAGTATATCTCATCTAAAATCCAAGTCTCTACTATCCAGAGTTGAAAGTTTATTTACATTATAAAGTATCAGTACAACTTTTCCTATGAGTGCTGTTGGACATAGCTGTACAGTGCAAGTGTATTCCAGAGCTCCCTGACCAGTGCCTTCTATCTTGCCAAATACCACTACCTTAACCTGCAGAGTCTTACATGCTGTGTGCAACATGATTTGTGTTTGGCCTTTCACAAGTATCTGGGTACCAATGGCCTGTACCTATAAATACATTTGGATTTTTGTTCACATATTTATGTAGGAATAGGAGACTTTATAAAGCAGTTTACATGTTATGATGACTATCCCTCCCTCCAGACTCAAGGGTAATCAAAACCCACATTATCTGTAAATGGACAGATGAGGAAGTGCTCAAAACTGGGCTTATATGTGTGAAACATTATGCAAATTACCACATTTAATAGTTGCATAATTTCTCACTAACAACTAAGCATTTCAAACTCCAACATTTATTATTCCTACTACATAAATATAATGGTGTATCACATTTACTCTTTATTGTTTCCAGCCTCTTGCAATTTTACCCATCAAAGGAGAGAATGTTTTCCTGGAAACTGAATTCATCTTTCCCATTTTCCCTACTGAAAATACAAATGACATTGCTTGTGTAGCTTGTAAGAATGGACTTTCCTCATCAGCCACCACAAAGAACAACAGGAAAAAAAAACATCTTGCCTTCCTCAGAGACTAGACTTACCTTCCTCTTTAGTTCATCAGACTGTTTTCAGGTCTGAAAGCTGAGATTAAATATTGTCTGATAAATTACTAATACACCATTTAACAAAGTCTCTCGGACTATTTGAGAACAATCACAGGTCTCAGTTTGTAAGCTTTTCAAGTAAACATCTTTTTTTTTTTTTTCTTTTTCTACAGAAATAACTATTTCTATCTGAACACATTTACACGTAGGTCAGGAGTGATATAGTTCATACTCCTTAGGAAAAACACGTAATATGCTATTGCTGAAGGCAAAATCTCCAGCAAATTAACAAATGCTTCAATAGATCCCATTTTTCACTTCAATTTTCCTTTGGTTGCATTTTTCATACATACTTTATTAACAGTCTCTGTATATATGCATTAGTCCCTACAGTTCAAGATTTTTCTCTCCATGGATAAATAACTCCACAGAGTTGAGGGATACCCAGGAGCTACCTCAGTTACCTTACTTGATTTCAATCCATTCACATGATATTGTTACAGTTTAACAAACATACTGACATAGCAGATACTTCATGCATAATTGTAATTACATATTTTTGATGTCTTGAGTGTCAAATATACAGTCCACAAAACCTGGCTGAAGCAGCTGGCAAAACTAAGCTCTATGCATTTCATCTAACAATTCAGAAGAGACTTCCTCACAAATCCTTCTCTCATTTACTGTGAATTTCCAACAAAGTAGTGCTGCTTATTTTCGAGGAATAACTTACACTTATAAAAATGTAACTCATAGCAAATGTTGTCCTTTTGGGCTTAATCCCATGTAAAAGCATCTGCTGTATTTGTTAATTTCAGATCCTTTATGGATCTGAAACATTATGCTCCATATTCTGATATCATGTTACAATCATACTCCCCTCCTAAAGTACAGTAAGAAAATGTAAGTTTTGATCTTTATCAACAATACATAGTTTTTTTCTGGAGATGTGTTTTCAGAAGTATTGTAACAGAGAGAGGAACACAACAGTCAAGAAAACTGCAAGTGACAGTAGATTATGATAGGGCAAACTGGATGAAGGCAAAATATTCAGGAAAAATATTTTTGACTTAACATTCACCCTGAAACAATCACTATATATTGATGGTAGATGAGAAACATGAGATACAAAGATTTCTACAAAATAATACATCAACTTTCTACCCAATGTCTGTTCCATAATTAGTGCACCTTAGGCACCAATCCACTTTTTAAAAAATAAAAAAATTAAAATTAAAAAAAGTTTTTTTCCTCCCCTCATTTCTTCAGGGCAGCAAGAGTATGTCAGTGTTTGTAAACTGTTATGTAAATGCATAGCACAATAAACTTTTTTTTTTTTTTAATGAAATAATTCCATTTCTGTGGACAAAATCCCAATATTAAGAATAACATTTTTCTATCCAAAAACTGTATCTTTAGAAGCATATATCCCAGTATGGCATAATAAAGCAAGCCCCACAACAGCCATTCTATGTCACACAATATTGCAGTTTCATGAGCATATTGAGGATGTTTTCAACACTGGCCTTAAATGCATCTGCTCCTGAAACAGTTGCCAGTGAGACACACTTGGTCACTGCAGCTGATTTGTGATGACTGGCTCAGTCTGTCAGCAGAGGACCTATTCTGCCATGTCAAATAATGCCCTTCATATTTTGGAGATGAAAAAAATTGCCATCCCCTGAGAATATGAGAACATTTGTTTCCTTTGTCACATTTGAATGTATCAGAAAATATTGAGTATCTTTTTTTTTTTTTTTTTTTTTTTTAAGATAAATAGCATTTACTGCATAGCAGCAACTGAGTCAGAGATAATCTGGGTAGCAGATAATGATTCACTGGCTCCAGTGAAGTGTTAGAAATAAGTAGTCTTTATTGTGCAACTCAGAAAAAGATTTTTATACAAGCCCTGTGCCTGTAATGCTGTACTCATTCAGGTCTCAGAAGGAGCACAACCATAGCATGGGCAGAAAAATATGCAAAGGGGTCTCTGCATGGTATCCTGTTGCTGCTCTAGAGCATCTTAGTGAAGGTATCTGACTTGTAAAACTTTGATCAGTGAAAGATAATGCTCTATTCTCTTCTATTAAGACTGAAATTTTAGAATGGACAGTGTGTTTATGCATAGATTTCTAGTTTTTTTGTTGTTGTTTTTTTTTGGGGGGGAGGGGGTTACTTTAAGATTTGGTCAGATATAAAAAAATTAGCAGCATGACAGAATATTGACTCATAAGTCTAACAAGAGCACAGGCCAAGTTTCTGTTTAACCTGTTCCATTTTGGCTCAAAGTTGAATCCAGAGGCATTTCTGTCATCTATGCTTCTTTCCTAAAATTTCAGACCTTTTGGTTAAGTGCCATTTTAGAACACATGCCTAATCAAATTTGTTTCACTGGGGAGGGTGTTGCCTGGTGGGTTGCTTTTTTCCCCCCAGATTTTTTTTTTTTTTTTTTTTTTTCTCTCAATGTATTACTGTACATTTTCTGGCATCTAAGGATGGGATAAACTGTCCTATAAATTATTTAAATTGGATGCTTGCTTGCACACTAGTGGAGAATCTTTACATTTTTTAATGTTAGAGTGGTGAACAACTTCATGTACACCAGTTCTTAGGAATATTGTTATGTATTATCCTTGTTTAAAGCCAGAAACCTCAGCAGACAGCTTCTGGTAGATAGTTTTAAATAGGCAGGAGGTCATTACGTCACTATCAATTCTCACTAGAAAACAAAAAACAAACAAAAAAAATCCACTCTTTTCATATTGATTATATTTACAGCTGGCATTATAAATAAACATTGGCATTTAACGTGTTCCAAACTGACATTTGTATGGAACTGAGTGCAAGCAGGTTCCCGCTTCATCAGTGAAAACTAACTGCCAACAGCTGATAAAGGTTTAGATGATGGTATGATCCTCAGCAGTGTTATCCATCTGCTTGAAAACATTGACTGAAGATATTTTAATGGTACTTTCACTCCACTTTTTTCTTATAAAAATCTACTGAGAGTATTTCATAAGGTTATTTGATTGATGTATGGGATTTGGAGATATTAAATTTTCCACCATATTGGTCAAATCACAAAACAGAGATGCTAATAATTTAGAAATGACATCTATGATTACTTCTCCAATGCTACTCTTGTTCAGACCATTTGTTTTGAAGTACTTTTTAGATTATAATGTAAACCTTTAAGTTAATCAATAAAACTAAAATAAAACTATAAAATTTCATGTTACATGTATTGATTTAAGAAAAGGCATGACAGAGGTATATAAGATAACAAATAACACGAATCAAAATGCACCATCTCATTGTAAGTGAACTAAGAGAAGGTTAATGAAAACTGGGAAGTAATTATTAAAATAGACTTTTTTTTTTTTTTTTTTTTAATACAGTACATAATTAATACATGGAACTCATTGCTTCCAGGCATCATTTAATGAAGAAGTTTATGCGGTTGGGGGTTTTTAAGTTTTGTGTGGGTAATAAGAAATTTGACATATATTCCAGAAAGAATTTCCTACTCGAAGCTAAAGACCAGGGATATTTAAAAGCCAAGACTCAAAAAACAGCATACACTTCAGCTTTATAATCCACTATACCATCAATATGATACTATGCACTTGATCATTAGAATCGATCTAAAATAGATCACAAACAGATTCACTTATGGAACTTATCACTGTATTAAAAACACTTAAACATTAGGTATAGAACAAATGACAAACTATGACTCACTCCAGAGAGCAGGCTATTATAGGTTTTATGTGTCAAGACCTAGAAACACCATTGAGAAAACTTGACTTTTCAGACTGATATGGCTGAAATATGGCACCTCTGAAAGCATTAAGAGGAGCTTAGGTGCATGACATCCCTCTATGACAATCCCCAAAATTGGGATTTTAAGGAAAAATTTAGGAGCATGGCAAGTTTAGAGTGATACTTCCATGGAAATGCTCGTATCATTCCTAAAACCCAAACTTAAGTGCATTCAACATACACTTTCAGTCTTGTAAATTCCAACCTGAGTTAGAAATACCTAACACTTTTTCTTTGCAATTAATAGATTTTTTTCTTTTTAAAGGACAATGAAACAAATTTTTTTAAAGAACCTACAGTGAGACACAGGTAATTTCATTTTTTTTTTTTTTTTTTACCTAATTATCTATCTAGAAATTATAACACACTAATATTCAGATATATAATGGCATCTTATAAAGATACTTCATATTTTTGAACTGGACTCAAGAAAAAAAGCATTGATTTCAGGTTCTTTAAACTACCGTTTCAACAATTGGCTATCAATATAAAATTAATAGTACGTATTATTAATAGAAAACATAATAGTGTAACATGTGTTAGATGTACATACTATACATAATATTCCAATAACAAATTAGGTTATGTTTATATATTTAAACTTTTGTATATTAAATTATTAAACATTAGTATTAATACCTGTCCTATTTCATTAACACTGGGAACAACTAGCAAAAAAATTCAATTCTGAGATTAGAAGAATTTAGGGTAAACCTAGATATTTTTCTAGTTGCACGTGAATCAGACATTAAGGCTTGGCAAAACTGACCCTTGAACAATTTAAACACAGAAAATGTAAACTCTATGTGAAAATGAATTGTTTTCAGGAAAAAAAGAAAAAAGAAAGGAAAAAAAAAGAGTTTGATTCTCAACAAAAAGGAAATACTTTTCACTGCTAATTTTCCTGAAGCAATTACACATTTCAGAGAATTAAGCTGGACAGAAAACAGAAGAATTTCAAGAAACTGAAACAAACAACAAAAATCCATATGTGACTACAAACACAGAAAGATACAGTGAGATGTACCTCCCATTTCTTTGGAGAGTACCCTAATCATCAGCAACAGAAAGAGCTTTTTTCTTCTCTTTGAAGATGTAAATTTTCAAACCGAAACACCTTCAACATGAAAATATTATCCCTTTTCAAAGCTTAACCAGCTAGATTAATATTTGAAATTTGAACTTAATTTTCCCCCATCCTAATTTGGTGCTCTTACCATCTGGGTATCAGGAGGAAGCAGCATGGATTTGGTTGCACGTTTAGCTCATTTTTTCCTTCTCTTTTATTGTAAATAACTAAAGATAAAAGGTGTAAAATATCTAAGTTCATCTTGGGTAAAGAAATTCATGATAGAAAATGAGACCAGGAGAAAAAGTCCATTTTATATGGGAACAAAAAGTACAGTTAAAATAGATTTGATGTGGTTTATTTTACTTCCAGATTGATTCCCAAATCAAAAACACAATTTGCATAGCACCAGGGTAGACTCTGTCTTACAAAATAAGAGGCTGAAAATACATATATATTTACATATATATATATATAGCACCAACCAACGGCTATAATAAAAAGAAAGAAATTGGACTGAAACTCATAGCTATTGATCTTCCCTTAACGAAACCCAGACAGAGCTTTAGAACTATGGGAATTTATCTGGTTTTCATGAACAGAGAGAGTACAGAGCTAAGAAGATGGTAAAAAGTGAAGGATTTTGTGATATGCATATGGTAAAAATCTAATTTCCATATGACTTTTTAACTGCACTGGGTTATTATACTCTCCCAACCAGAAGCTTTTACTTCATGTCTGGATTGAACACAACAGCTAGTTCTCTGTAAGTAGCCTACTTTGTATACTGGAAGGGTGGAAAGGGGTTTTGCAAAAACATTTTTTTAACTTTTTTGGTTAGAAGTTTTGTGCTGTAATTTCATTGCTAGTAGTTGCTATAATTAGAGGTTAAATTTGGCACCTACACTCTACTCAACTAATATTTTGCAAATTCATTTAAGCTATAATGTAAGAGGATAAAAAATGTGTTTTAGGCTTCTGTCATGTAATTATTACCTTTTATAAAAAAAAAAAAAAAAAAATGTTTACCCAATTAGTAAATAATGAGAACTGATTTCCTTTCAGTAGCTGGCAAGAACTACAACAAAAAATCGTGCAATTTCTGTCTTACTTTTTTTTTTTTTTAATTACCTGCTCTACATGAGAATTTTTTTTCCCCTTCACTAAGTTTTGCAAGGACTTTTACACAAATAAACATCAAAATTCTATAATTACAAATTCAAATCACTGATTACATGTATTTACAGTAATTACATAATTAGAGACAATTACATTAATTATATAAACAATAGACTGTATTGAGTAGCAATGAAAAACAAGAACATTCTCGTGTGTAAAAGCATGCTTTGAGCTAGAAAAAAAGGATTTATCATTAGCATTGAAATGCAAAACTAAAGCACAGAGCAGCACTACTGTATTCTGCAACACAGAGCAACACCCTGTTCATTCAAGAAATAAAAACTCTTGAAATAGCTGCTTACAAACATGATGCAGTATTTTGGGATACATATATCCCAAATAACATGCAGAACTAAGGAATACAAAATAGACTTGGAATACATCTTTTTACAAGCATCTCACTCCCATTTTCAAGAGCCCAATCTTGTGGCTGCACAAGCAGCTGAAGCTCATCATACCATGGGCAACCAATGTAAGGTGTGACCTAGCATGTGGTAGTACTTCCCTCTCTCAATTCTCCCACACTTGTTCCTGTGCTGGGGTGCCCATGGAGCTCACATATACAGGGTGACAACTATTTTTATTTGTCATTGTTTGTTAATTTTCTGTCAAACGGATTCAGATCATTGTGTCCCAGGACAGGCAGAGTCAAACCTGCATCAGTCTCCTCCACACTGGTCACTGGGAGAAGTCCCTGAAGCAAGTGATTTCCAGAATCACACCTGTGTTTTTGCTCAGAGAACTAATTAATTCAAACCAAAAGAAACATCATCAGTAAATTAATATGTATGCAACACTGATCAGGAAATATGACTAAGCAGGGAGACAAATGAATTGAGAGCCTAGTTGTTCCTATTATATTTATCAGAGTTGTAGTGACTATTTCTCTCTTCTTTACAGCTTTGATGTATAGAAACTTTGGCTAAGTTAAACTGCATATCTGCTTTTAGTTGAGAAATGAATTACCATGACTGTTTGTTAGGTGAAGGACTACAGGAAATGGTGGGCTCTAGAGTGCTGAGGGTGAGGCAACCTTGGGTAAGACAATACAGGCAGCTGTTTTTTGAGTTTCACTAAATCTGTGACATTTATAGGGTGTGTCAGAGAGGTGGAAAAGAATTCAGGCCAAAAATTCCCATATTAGATGGGCTAGACTCATCTCACGTCATTAGACTTCTCTCACATCAAGAGCAGAATCAGTTTTGTCAGTGTGATGCTAAGCTCTTACTTTGGGAAGCTAATACTGTTCTAAAGCTTCTGAGTTGCAGGACATGTAGCTACGTTCAGTTCTCAGCTAGTCTAAGGACCAATGTTCTGGCATTCTTCTTTTCCAAAGAGGCGTGCCAGGGGTACCGATGAAGAAATCACAAATTCTGAAGCTCAGATAGGTCAAGGAAGCAGAAAAGTAGTACATGCATCATGTGTGGTGGGCTCTCCAGAGCAAACTGATTAGCAGTCCACTAAAAAGCTGAAAAGCAACATAGACAGGAGAAGTCAGTCATGTGACATAACAGCCCTTCCTCACTTAATTTAAATTTTGATACAAAGTAAGCTCTCTAAATATTATTTCCTTATACTTGAAAGAATCTGATACCTAAGTCAAATTGTTGCTTAATATACATTCAACACTGTTCTTGAACATCGGCCCAAGGAAACATTAGAATCACTTGGTGACCTACTGATAATGTCCACCTATAGTCACCTGTTTTTAAGTTTACTGCCATATGACAAAACCCTGGGGAAATATATATATATGGATATATATACATATATAATAATCCTATGTTATAATATAAAAAATATAATAAATTAACAGGACAGCAGGACCACGCTTTGTTTCAGCTAATAGAATGTCTTGGTAACAATTATTTAAAACACAGTGAAGGTCTGTTAGTTCAATAAAAGGCCAAAGCTTCTGAGACCCACTGGCATACATCTTGCTCATTGCCTGCTCTAACCTTTATTCCTCAAATCTACAATGAGTTGCAGGTAGAGCAATTACTGTTTAGAAATGCAGCTAGGGCAGTCCTACTTAAACACTAATGATGTTGTTCTTATGCTACCTTTGTATTTCATGAATGACAACACTGGTGAAGGTTTAATGAGCTGTGAATGACTATACAAAATGTATAGGATCACAAAACCTGCTTCTGGTAATTTACATGAACAGTTACATTTAAGTGCCAAGGTCTATGTCATGATCCATTGTTAATATACTCTCTATGTTCCTTCTTAAGATTGGTTGGAATACAATTATTTTCAAGTGACCAAGCTAAACCTCCCCATTCTGGTTTTTCTTTATCTGAATCACTCATTGATACACATAGAAAAGCCTGGCTATGAATGTATATATACTCCCTATAGGTTTTAACATTTAAAATATTTGCTACTTTCCTACTTTCCACCTAACATGAGTGGTTGTGTTTCTTTTTCTTTTCCCTTTTTTTTTTTTTTTAAAGAGAATATTCTACATTTCTGTTTAACAATGTCACACTCTGCCTGTGCACTTACAGACTGACAGTACTCCCTGCCAGAATATCTGCAGGCACATAGCACTGCTTACAAGCCTGACAGAAGCTCTTGAAGAATGAACCAATGTGAACACCAACCTTTGTGTGCTTCTTCCAACCACCCAGAATGCTATAGCTTTTATCCTTCGTGTCTGCACACTGTAACAGAGAATAAGCTATTTCCTGATTGTAGGGGGTTTTGTTTGTTTGTTTTATGAAAACCAATGGTATTCTTTTAAAGTGTCAATATCAGATCTAACACTACTTACCTTAAAGTAGTTTCAAAGACTTGAAAATTACACATCAGAGGGACCTAGATTAACATAGTAATCCTTTAAGACAAGTCAGATAGTATTAGTATTATCTCATTATTTGTAAATATCCCTTACAAAGAACTCTTCATCTTCTGTATATGCATTTGTACTTCTATGCTTCTATGGCCACAATGGCCATTAAAAAAAATCCTATTATTCCTTATTATAAGAAATCTTCCATTTGTATCCCTTTGAGTGTCTCAGATCAGGAAATAAACTGACAACATACATTCACTTACTATATATATAATCAGAAGCTACCATATAACCAGAAGCTGCCTCCCACACAAACAAGGAAAACTGCAGGAAACAGAAAACAAAAACAGAATTGAAGAATATTCTTTTTTTTCTTTATTTTTTTTCCTTTTTTTTTTTTAATTTTAACTATAAAATTTAGTTTCAAAGTATCTGAAAATGCACCGTAGCAAAAAGAATTCCATCTTAGTCCTTTACATATAAATACATGGATGCTATTACTATTAGAAGATCTATTTTTTGCATCCTACAGAATGCTCAAAATTATTTAGAGTACTGTAGTAATATATCTAAGGCTGTAATGCAGACATGGAAGATAGTCATGAAGACTGGAAAGAAAAACATGATTATTGCCATCTCAAAAGATGAAAAACAACTATTCAATATTTATTTATTTATTACCATTCTGGTTAAAGAACTACTAAAACAAATTACAGAGACATATAATAATTGCCCTTGTTACAACCATCAGCTTCATAATTCAGCTTTTAACCTGAAATATTCCTACTAGTTCTACAGCACACCTGGTTAATATATGCTTCTGAAATAACATTATCTATCTGAAAAACAGCAATGACAGATTTTTAATTTTGCAACAGAGAAAGGAAAGATACATCCAGGAAAGGAGAAAGAATTCTCTACAGGGTTGACCTGGTGTCCTGGTTGGAGTTAGGATGGAGTTAATTTTCCTCCCAGTAGCTGGTAGGGTGCTATGTTTTGGATTTAGGGTGAGACTAATGTTGATAAAACACTGATGTTTTAATTGTTGCAGAGCAGTGCTTACACTAAGCCAAGGACTTTTCAGCTTCTCGTTCTGTCCTGCCAGTGGGCAGGCTGGGGGTGCAGCAAGAGCTGGGAGGGGACAGACCCAGGACAGCTGACCCAAACTGGCCAAAGGGGTATTCCATACCACCTGACGTCATGCTGAACAATACATAGGGGTGGCTATCCGGGGTTGGAGGGGCCAGCTGCTCGGGGATAGGCTGGGCATTGGTCAGCGGGTGGTGAGCAATTGCATTGTGCATCACTTGTTTTGTACTTATTATTATTATTTTATTTTCTGTCCTAATAAACTGTCTCTATCTCAACCCACAGGCTTCAGTTTTTCCCATTTCTCTCCCCCATCCCAGAGAGGGACATGTACCTGAAAAAATATTTTTTCTATGTTTTTAAGTGTAAGATTTATTGTTTGCAAATAATCAATGTCAAGTTGTCAACTGCATTTGTTCACTAGCTGTTACAGAATTCTGTCTATACTGGGATTAACCCCAGCTTTAACTACCCTGTGCAGAGAGTTTGTTTACATGCCAAAGCCACATATTCTCTAGCATCTTTTGCAAACTGAGCGTGCAGATCAGTGAGAAAAGTCCAATTAAAATAATACCACAATACAGCAGTAACAAGAGTAAGGTAACCTTCCATGGTGTTAAGTAAATAATGTTTTGCCAGTGTGGGTATAATTGTTCCCAAAGAAGTATTTCATTATCATGATACTTTGAAAAATGATAACCATCCAGCTGTATATGAAGCTGAATGTCATTTGCTTCCTTTTCCACTTCTATAGATTTAAACAAGCAAACAAACAAAACCCACAAGTATAGGTTTATTCCCATTTTATGTTTTGTATCTATCCATCTTTAAGAATTTCAGTTATTCAGGTAATTAATTCCCTATGCAAAGTGTAGGAAAAGTCAAATATCAGACTGAAATTGCTTAACCAGGATAGCCAGTAGGAGACAGTAAGGGAAGGAGTGATTCTCCCTCAGCTACTGTCTTAACATTATCCATACCCTCTCATCTGGATTTGCAATTCTCATCTGGAGCTAGGAGCCTGAAGCTGCACTGGTCATGAAAAAACACTCTTCTAAAGCAACTGCCTCTTTATCCCACTATTGTATCATCCTTTGATTAACAGAAATATTGCTCTTTTTTAACCCAGAAGATATCATTTGAATTTTTAATGAACACATGGGACAGTAGATCGATTAGTCTAAAAAGGTCTAAAATTGCTGTTTCACTTCTCCTGAATAATGACAAGGAATAACAATTTATTTGGAGATACTATTCTGCAATAAGCCTTCATGAATTAACAATCCAATGTAACAATCATTCTGATTCCCTAAAGATCAATGCTATAGTATATTATTCACTGAAGCATTATTTATTCATACAGTAATTTTAATTTAGTTTTCTAAAATATGATGATTCAAAGACAAAGCATTTTACAGATAATTTCCAGATTTAAAAAAAAAAATTGTTTTAAGGTTAATTACTAACAAAGAGCCACAAAATTGTCTCATATGCCAAAGTTTTCTATTCCAGACATATAATCAGGAGCAAACTGGCTCTCCTGTATCTCCTCTATCTTAGAATCTGTATCTCCTAATCTAACATCTGTATTTCTTTCCTCACTCACCCCTAAAAAATTCTAAACAAAACACTCCAAAAATCAAACTCATGCTTCAATAAAGATTTTGAGAATTTTTAATATTCTTGAACTAGTAATGTTTAGGAGATGGACTTTATGCTTAGTTTCCACATGCATAAAGATATCTTGTGAATAGTCCACTTAATCTGTAGTCAAAAGGAATTACAGCATAATAACTACAGTTTTAAGACCTTTCAGACTTCATCAATAAATCTCTTTGATGTTATCTGAAGATGTGGAGAAGCTCGATCAATAGTTAATGTTAATCATGTTCAGTCTATAACAGAACTACTACACTTTTCAAAACCCTGTTCTGTTAGGTCAAAATCAAATTTAAATAAAGCTGTGTGTGCAGAAAAGAGTTGGTAATGCTACCATAATTAGTTTGTTTTAATACTAAAATTGCCAAATGCCCCTGTACTTTTTGCAGACTACCCAATTATTACATTAAATGATTATTACATTCATTTTTTTCACCTGCTGCAAGAAAAAGTTTGGCTGATCATGTACAGTACACATACATGAGACTGTAGAGATGTGGGGATTCTCTTACCATTCCAAGCCTACTGAAAAGTTTTGCCCAGAAATAGATAGATATTACCCAGAAATCTGAACAGTTCTGAAGACGAAAACTGCCAATGGAAGATGCATCAGAGTCACTCACCTGATGCAACAGAGTCACTCACCAGCTACTTTTATATTTATGCTATGACTTTCCCTTAGCCTCTCAGGATCATTAGGCCACATTGCAGAGAATACCAATTTCACTCACTGCAAGCTATTAGGAAAATAAAAGTTTCTTCTTTAACTTGGGAGATCAAAAAAGGTAAGTGCTACCCATTACTCCACCTGATCTCTTGAGAGATGTCAAACTGAGCCTTTCTATTTCCTTCTACACTTGAGGTCACAGAGTAAAAGTCAAATATTTAACAACCCTTCAAACAATGAGTCAGGGAAAAGGGGTAAACGTTATGTAAACTGTGCTCTTTTGAGACTGCTCTCTTTCCATTCTAGTTCTGCTAGTAGGTGTCTATTTTCACACATTATAAATTAGGTAAATGTTAACCCTGACAGCTGCCTATAATGGTATATTTCACACCTCATGTAAATAAAAGAAGATTTTTATTTTTAGACAGTTTCTCATTCACACTAGCAAATGCCACTGGTCAAAGGACTGTTTCATACTATATTTTTAGCAAGAAGCAAGACAGTGATGAGTTCTTGAATTTTACCTGATTAAAACTAAAGATTTGCTTCTGAAAACTAAAAGCTGTATAATTTTAAAATGATAAAAACAGAAATTCTCCCCTGTAATGAGCCTACCTGGAGCGTTAATATAGGAATTAATACTGCAACACATACCAATATTCTGAGTGTCATCTGTTTGGATAGTTGCCTTGAGCTCACATGCATAAAATTAAACAACTCTATAAAGATTTGTGATCTCAAGACCTTATTAATGCAACCATTCCATAGCAGTCATATTTGACTGAAATCCAACAGTAAAAAAAAGTCCTGTAAATAATAATAAATAAATAAATAAAAGACAAAAGCATAAAATGGAAATTCATGAGCAAGTATGTTGCCATGCACAATAAAGAATACAACTGATTAACTGCCTGGTAGTTTGTTATTGCTGTTCTGGTTTTGGTTATGTTTTGTTGTTTTTATCTTTTAAAGTAAATACAGAGAGAAATTTGCTCTGTATTTATTTTTATGCATTCCTGATTGCTGCTAGATTTGGTCTAAAGTGCAGTCTCACATAATATATTTTATTGAACATTTACTGTAATGCTGAATGACTGACCAATTGCCAGTTAAACTGCTCATTAGGGGAAAAAAAATATATATATATAGGTTTAGAGAAACTCAGCTACTCCATTTTTCTCCTAATCGTTTCCTTGGTCTATAAACAGACAGCTTTTGTCCTACTGTTCAATAGCACAAAGTTAGATTTGCCTTATTCTGTGTGGTGTAAAGCACTTAGGCAGTTTTAAAGTAAAGTACTTTTTGAGAAGAGCTTCTTTAGTGTGCAAATGACAGTAATACCATAAATCTTAAATGCTAAATTTCCATGTTAAAGCATCAATTCAATAATCTGTGATCTGTGAAAAAGCAAAGTTATTTTACCGTGATTTTATTTGTTACAATAACGGACTTCAATTCCCAGGAGGAAATATGCTTGCTATGAAATTTAAATTTAAAAATCTCACACTAATGGAAACTTCAATACACAGACAGAAATCTACTTAGTCAGCAACCACAAATAAGGACCACCATTTTCTTTCAATAACCTTTGCAACTTGTCTTCTAAGTTAAAAAGGCTTATTAAAGAATGCAAAAGGAAACACTTATGAAGGTGTAGCCTCTGATTTTTTCTCCCCTCCACTCCAGCACTGAACAATGGAGTCAGTGCACAAGAAAGCATCTGTCACTTCAGATGACCCCAAATTTTGTTCTTCATATGACGCTTTTCTTTTTATTCTTGACAAGGTGCAGGGGACATATATATAATTAATTCACAAGAGCAGGTCTTCAGAACTGAGATATCAGTGACTAATGAAACACAGGTTAGTGTTCGTGTGCATAAAAATCATAAAACTCATGGTTAGATTGATCACAGACACATTTATAACATGATTGCATATTCTGTTTTTCTAGACAGGTGAGTTTGCAGCACTTTGGCATCAAGCTGGAGAACTGTATTACAAAAAGATATAAGGTACCTGTTTGCTAAAGCTCAGAACCATTTTTTTCTGTCTTATAACATTGTTACCAGTCAGAGCTTGCTAAAGCCACCGTCAATTTATGTATCTTCATTCACAAGCCACCAAAAGAACAGAATTACCACCCTAAACACATGCTCATGAAAATGTCATTAAAAATCCTCGCATTCCACAGGAGCCATGTTAATGCTGAGAAGTTAATCTAATACAGAGGACTGAAGCAGTGGAGGTAAATGTGAGGATGTATCAAGAGTCTGAAAACCTTTGAGAGGAAATCTACAAAATGCTGAAATGCATGGAGAAGCAAGGAAACCATGATAAACTGGTAGATGTGAGGCAACATCCTGGCCAGAAACAAGCCTGGAGGAACAGACAAAGGCAGTGTTCTTGTTCTTCCTGACAGCTGGAAACATGTCAATGTCACCCCCCATTTCTCCTCCACTGAGAGCAGGAGATAGAATATTGGTGAATCTGTTGGGCTAAGAAAATGAGGGAAGTAGTGTATCTCGTCAGTTTTACTCCTACTGGCTAGGATTGCATTGTTTGCTAAACAGCATTTTAGAAAAGGTCTGCTACTGTTCCACCCTCCCCCCCATTATTTCAGTGCAGATGATAGAACTGCAATCTTTTGCAATTTTAAATAATTCAGTTCCTTAATACAAAAATAAAATGCCTCATGTGGGGCTATTAGATCAGAATATTAAAGGTGTGATTGTCACAATCTGCTTTCTTCTGTAGACAATCTTTTTCATTTGGGAAAGTATTTGTGCAATCTGTAATAGCATGAATCTCATTAGCAACAGGGAAGTAGAAAGGTGATAGGTCTGGGCCTGAGACACAGAACATTCTGGGCTGTGTGACTTTGGGGAAGGGGATTTTTTTTATTTTGGAAGGGGAAAAAAACAACAACCTCATAATCAAGCCAAAAAAAAAAAGAGAGAGATTTGGTATTACATAGGAATGTTGTATATTGGCAATTTTGCACAGGAAGTATATGAAACATGCAGATGAAATGATGCAACATTTGAACACAAAAAAAAATCCCATTTATCACATGGCTGACACCAATACCTGTGAAGAGTCTTGAGGCAAGGACAATTTGCTTCCCTTTCCAGTTTGAAACACTACCCCCAGTGGTATAATTTTAACATATAAAAGACCTTGTAGATACAATGTCAGTTTAATCAAACTTTTGAGAATTTTCTTTCATTAATTGAAGATTTATTACATTTTTAAAAGGCAAGTTTCTGAATTTGCATTTTCATATGTTAAAATTTAATCTTATTACCATTTTTCATTTTGGGTTTGACTTAGTTTGCCTGACAAAATTTCATCAAGTCTCTTTGAGAACAGAACTGATAATCTGTTCAAATTTATATTAATATGTTCAAAATTATATTAATATATGTTGTCATTTAATGGGAATGATTAAGATAAAATAACAAAGTTTAGAAATATAAGGCAGGATATAATGAACCTCAGTACCTCAATTATTTTAATGCATACACTCATGCATAAACTCGTAAAAATCATACTGAGAAGAAAAATCTGAATTAACATGCCTATTCCTATATGATCTAAATCATAAAATGGTTTGGGTTGGAAGGGACCTTAAAGATCATTTAGTTCCGACGCACTTGCATATACCTAGACTAGGTAGTTCAAGGCCCCATCCAACCTGGCCAAAGCAGTACATATTTTTGATTCACAGACAGGATTATGGCTTAGATAGTTAACATAAACCATATGCCATAATATTCTAAGTGTGGTGACTGGGAGAGTAACTAGACTCTTAATTTACAGACATATATTATGTACACTGCCTAAACCAGCTGACAATTGCAAAGGAAAAAAGAAATTATCTGTGGTATACATATCACATTTATAAACAAAGATCTGGACTTTTTTTCATACATAGCTCTTTTTGTGAATCTCTGTTATTTAATTTTTGTGAACTGTATTACTGCAGCTAATTGCTTATTAGAAATAAATATTTGGTCTCAGATTGTTATTTCAGTTATTTCTCTGCTAGAACAACTAAAGTAATACATGCAAATAGCTGAGGAAGCAGTGACCGTCTGGAAAGATATTCAATCTGCTTGTAAATCCAAGCAGCCCTTCACAATAGTAGACTGAACAGATGTTTACCTTTACAGATTTTTGCTCTTCCCTCATTTTGGAAAAGCTTTGTTTTCCTCAGAAAACTTCAGTTAGGTTCAGTTCACAGAGTTTTTTTTCATATGATTCTAGACACGGGAACCAAAATCACATTCCATGATATAGTAATAAAGATAAAATAAGCACACAAATCCTTACTGAGATCCAAAAAAAATAACCACCTTGTTGCTATAATAAAGAGAATAGCAGACAGAGTCAGGCACAGGCAGCATTCAGCATTTCTGCTCTAAAACTTTCTGTAAACCTTAAAGAGAAAAAGGAATAAATATGATTTTATTTATTGAAAAAACAAACAAGGCTTCTAAAAAAACTAAAGAGCTTTTCAGATTCGGCTCCATCTTAAAAACGAAATGTATACCTACATTAATCACCTTTCACTCTTTCAATGTATATTGAAAGTCTTTATTTGTAATTCATATAAAGAAATAATGTAAAACAAGTACAATTCAAGAGGTGGATTTTACTAAGTCAAATAAATATTAGGCCTAAAAGCTATCACTGCCCCTTTAACATTTACGTGCAAGCCTTTCCCACAGTAAAATAGTCAACTACATCCCCACTGAACTATAAAGAATAGATTTAGTGGATATATTATAGCACACTACTCTGTTAATATACCTTTGCACTAGCAAGCCAAATTAAATGCTGGACTAAGCAAGATCAATTCAGTTGTAGTCAGCAGAGATGCATCAGCCTACCTGTGATCACAAAACAATTTGCAAATGAAGAGCGGGCAATGTTGCTTAAGTAGTTATGAATATTACCTGAATTTTTATTTTTCTTTTACATACACATTACTCTTGCATTAACTCCAAAAGAAAAATTCAAAGGAAGAGATTATTTTATTACCTAATTGAAAATAATGACTTTTAAGAGGTATGTATTCTAATGTCTTTGAGAGGTAACTCCGACAGAGATTGTATTAGGTTAAAATAGGAGAAATTAAAACATGCCCTTCATTTCCAATCATTACATATATTGCTTCATCACAGCTTCATCACCAAAGGAAATAATTTGACAAAGATATTAAAGATGCTTAAGAATGGAATTTATAAAAGTGAAGCAGGTATGTGGAATATCATAATGTAAGAACTGGAATGATCCAATATGAATGCAGTAAGAGAAATGAAGGTCAATGGGTGTAGGAACAAACATGAATTAAAGTTTCCTGGGCCATGGTGTTCTGGAGCAGAATTCCAGTATTTTTAAACAGCAGAGTCAACTTAAAGATCCTATCTGCTTTTTAGATGTTGCTTGATCAATTTATTTTACAATCCCTTACCTATGTCTGACTGCACTAGCAGGAAACTGGATTCAGTCATGCAGGGTTTTGCTTCCAGTACTCTTCCTGCTAAGAGAGATAAATAATATCTTAAATGCTTGTATTTTTTAATTAAAAAATAATAATAATTTGTGGAGTGAATTTTCTGGTTATCTGGAACTATTATGGTGGTATTGATGGAACATATTATGGTATTGAGGGAAGGATGTTTTGCCAAGGTATGTGTATAATTTCAAATGGCTGCAATTTGAGTACACCTGGATGAAGATGCCCAAGGAACTCTGACAAGATTATCACAAAATGCAAAGAGCCACTCTGTTTTCACGAAAACATAGTTTTGTTATCCTTTTATTTACATATAACTAAGCACAAACAAACTTGTGTCCAAACTATATGTCATTTCTGAATCCTGGTACAAGACTGTGTTTTAAGTGACTGTAATATTATAAGCTTATAAACTTCTGGGAGCAGTCAGCTAGACCAATAACTCAATTGTGACTTCAGAGTCTAGAGGGTGGCAATGTACAGTTAGATCTCGGAAACGAAATATTTAAAGCTACACCTTAAACTTAACTTCCTGTAAATACACAGTTGTATTTTTACTCAGGTATTTATCAATTTTCAATAAAAATTTAGTCGGATACTCTTGCACTTAATATCTCTAAGGTACTAAACTCTGATACAACAATGCATTGATTTTCATTATTTTTCAGAATATTTGAGATCTTTGTTCCACTGACATGCTGACATGTTATCAATGTCCAGGATGGGCCCTTCCAGCTGTGGTAATTTGCAATAACCATACAGAATTCTTAAGGAGGAAGGAAATAGTAAAATTCAGATAATTGGTTCTTGCATTTGTAAATGAGTTAGAAAGGTAGGAAAAAAACAGCCTTCCTGATCCTAATCTGTTACTTTTATTAATAAGATTAAGAAGTTTCTTCATTTTATTTAAAATATATATATATATATAATTAAAAATAAATTTGAAAAAAAAATCACTATTTTTAATACAAATGTGCTGGCGATAACTGGAAATCCAACTATGAATGATGCAGAGATACTAAAATTTCACTTTATCACAAGATAGAAGTTCTGTTACTAAAAATTCAGCAATATTCTGATGTTTCTCACAAGTATCAGCTTGTGCAAAATATTAACTCATAGCTCATTACTTTTAGATTATACATTTTATTTTTCATTTTATTTTATTTTTAATTTAAAATACTTTAACGATATAGTCTTATAATTTAATTTAGTCCTCTTCTAAAATGCCATATTATCAGGTTGGATTATATCAGTAGTTAACTTGGATCTTAACAAATGCATTTTTAATTAATCACACTTTTTTTTTTTTCCCCAATGAACTTCAACAGTTTATCTAAAACACTAATCCAAGGGCTTCCATGTCATACCATAAAATTAATAACCTTGCTAACTGATTATTTGCTGACAGAACAAACTGTACTCATTTGCACAATATGAAGAATTCAGAATTTGAAAGAAAAAAATCTTTAACAAGGTGTAAAGAACAATTTCTGAAAAATACTTCATCACCTAGCAACATTTAGACAATAGCCTTCTCTCCTCTAAAAACAGTCTAATTAAATACAGCTGGAGATAGCACAAAATAATTTCATTAATTAATAGGCAACCTGCTGACACTAATTAAGCTATGAAAATTCAACTCCCTCACACCAGATTTTAAACATTAGTCAGTTACATTTCTTGGGAAGTTTGCCTTGCATATCTAACACAATCAAAAGAGAGAAAATGAACCTCGTGGTTAACATGTGTGGGAACAAAATGACCTATTATTGGAAAAATTAGATATTAAACCTTGCACTGATACAGAAAGGAAATTGTGCTACAGAAGCTCTTGCTGATAGATTTTCTTATGAGTGGGCTTAAGGGCTTCACAACCACAGACTCCTCACAATGTAGGAAAGGATCCCAAAACACTAATAGCACAGTGGAGGGTAATTACCTTTATTTACATTCCCTGCAACAACTTGTTTAAGGTGCTGCAAAGATTCCCTTCACTGCAGCTGGTTGTGTAGTGATCCCCCAATCAAGATTTCATGCAGTAAATAACAGTTAACACAAACTCTTTAACCCATATTCTAAATCTCATCTAAGATATCAAATGAGACTTCACTTGAAATTTTAACTGTTAATTACACTGTAAAAAAGGGGATTTATTACTTTATGTCTTGTGGTCTACTGCCAGTGAGTGGTACTGCTATTATCTGAGTGGACGTTACTGAATGTCATGTGGTGTGTGTTCTTTCCCTTTCCAAAAACCTAGGTCCATCTCATAACATGAGTAAGGTTTCAACAGCATGTACATCCACATTGTTTTTATTTTGTAGTGTGTTCTTTTTTATTTATTTTTATTTTTTCTTGGTTTAGATTGTTAATAAACATTGTCTACATTTTAAAAATCCCAATCTTTATCATGCTGTAGGAACTATAGGAATCAATAAACAACTCCTTTAGTTCAAAGTGCCCTGGTGTCAGCCAGGATAGTGGCAGTCTCATTTTAATAAATGGCTTATTTGTTAAATGCATAATCTAAAATAATAAAAATTATTAAAATTAGGAGTCTAGAAATATATTTGTTCTCCCTCCAAACACATGCTCATTATTCTGACGTATGAGCTTCATATTGAGGCTGGTACTCATTGTAAAGCCAAATACAATTCAGAATTTCTGTACAGGTTAAGAAGAATAGCTATTACTCTCAAGAGTGACTGGTGAGATCTGAAGAACTACATGACTGTGTCCTTAAATGCTTTCTTGCTGTGGTTGAACTATCTCAAGTGGAAAAAGGTAAACATATGCTTAAAAACTTCTTGAACTCTAGCCAAAAAGGAATAATCAGTCACTGAAAAATGATGGAAATCCTACTGCCTCAGTCATTACTATACAGTGCTAAAAATCAACTAGAGGGGAATATGCTCTCTACCCATCAGTTTCTTTACAATCTGTTGATTATAATACACAAAATACAGTCAAGAAAATGTGTTTTCCATTAAGGGCAGAAAATAATTATCTTAACCAATGTACCATTCCTAGTTCTGATGTTTATATATACATATATATATTTACCCCAGTCATAATTGTAATATTTTATCCTGAGATTAGTGTATGTTTGACAATACTTTTGATAATGACATTGATTAATAGCAGTAGTTTAGCCTGGCTAGCATCCCACAGTGTTCACACCTAACATTCCATTTTTCAGCCTATCCCATGTTATGCCACTTTAGCCAGATCTTCAAAATGCTGTGGAGTCAAACTGTTAGCAAAGCCACCTTGGTACAAGAGGATGTTGAGATCCACTGCACCAGAACCTACTTGAAAGCTTTACTTGGGTACAAGTAACCAAGATCAGATGTAATAAGATTTTAGACACTGAGCCTCAGACTGAGACATTTGATTATTTTTCAAAACAGATTCAACCCCCTAATTTTAAAGGTATGTTTTTGAAAAATAATTATGTATGTAGTAATAGTCAAAAGGGAAGAATTAAGGGAGAACCACTTTATTGCAAGTAAAGACTGAACTATTTTGAACATTTGAAGACCTGGAAATATTTTCTTAGAAACCCAGCACTGAATTAAATATTCTGCTAAAACAAACACATTTTAGGCAAATGTTCTGTGGCTGTGGATGTGTCATTAGGATCTAAGCTCTCTTTACAGCATTTGAGGAATATATATATATATATGTGTGTCTCAGCACATTCTAACAAACCACTGTTATGAGTTAAAATGTATCTTCAAGAATGGCATCTCCTAGAACAAACCAGCAGGCTCTTCAAGGATGTTCCATTTTAAAGAAAGAAACAAACAAACAGTTGAGACTTGGCCAGCCAGAAATCCACAATGGGGGACACCCAGAAACCCTGTTCCTCTGTCTGATAGTGGCTGTCATTGGAACAGCAGAGAAAAATTTGAAAGGATACTGCCGCATGAGAACTAGGAGGTAGATGAGTTTAATGCAGTACTTGTCTCACTGGGAGAACAGCTGTCTTAATATCATAGGGATGACTTCCAGGCAGGATGGTCACTTCTAACAGTACTCTTTTTTTTTTGTTTTTTTCTTCATAAAGCTACCAAAATAATAAAGGAAAGGAAGAGAATGCAAAAAATGGAATGCAATATCTTGTTTTAAAGATGGCCTTTTCACTCAATTTTAATTAAAACAAAGGGTGCAGTATCCCACGCATAAGTAAATACTAATAGCTAAAAGTAGCAAGGTCTTCTAGTCTGGAATGAATCCTTCAGTTGTTATCAAGACAAGAAAGTGAAAATTGAGACAATGAAAGTTCTTGTGACAATAGAAAGAAAAAGGTTCAAGCCATGCCTGGGGCATGAAACAGAGAGTAAGTGTTAAAGGAAAAAAATCATGAAAGATGCATGACTATCAGATTCATACATATTGAAGTTAAATGCATTCATTAAATGATCATAAGGAGTACACGGCATAAAAATGAAAGAGAAGAGCACAATTTCTAATAGAACCTGATAATTTCCATGTATGAAAAGCAGCAGACAATGGCAACTACTTTAAGATTACTAAATCTTATATTCCATCTTTCAGTGCAAGCAATATTTGAGGAAAAGAATATCACACAGTAAATAATACAAGTAACAAAAGGATATACGAGAATTAACTTTTAAGGCTCCACTGCAGCAGCACAAAATTCATTTGTTTTGAAGCTAGTATGAAATTATCCTATCATTTTGAGAAGTACATTGTTACTGAATTTATACATCCCTAGCCTCTTGAAAATACACATTCTAGTAAATGAGCTGTACTGTTTTGACCAGGTGATTTGATATTTGAAGATTTTTACATTCCATTGTGTTTTATATAATCTGGCTGTATTATTTCACAGTTATAAAATATCATTTGACCAAGGTTTTGATACCTCTGCATGAGATTATGTTTAACACCTCGTCAGTTGGTATACATATGCTAATCATTGCTGTTTAGCACCTGTTTTCTCCCTTCCTGCTGTTCAGGCACAACACACAAGTACCACAACTCTCAGTCTTTGCAGTATTTGCGGAGCATTCCACCGCTTTGAACAGAAAATCAGATTTACCTTTTGAAAATATAGCAGAGAAGATCCTATCCCCCACCTCAGGTAAACCAGTAGAAGTACTGAAGTAGCACTTTATGTATAAATACGGGGTGGAGATGGGGATGGCAACATGACATGACACTTTATTGGTGATATATTAAAAGAGAGCATGTCAGCTACAGAGAATGGGAAGGAGCTAGCTGTTGGTGCAGGAAACTCACTTTACCAGCTCCAAAACTTCCTCGTGATCATTGTTCACCACGTTCTATACCACACAAGCACTGGTGCTCTGTGCTGACCTATTAGACTTGTTAAATAAGCATACTTCATAATAAAATAATCCACAGATTAAACACAAACCACTGATTCCCGTGAGTCTACTATCAAGGAATTCAGCCATTGGTACTCTGTGTCCCTGGCATTAACATAGGTGATGAAAGTGACAAGGAACGCTCCAATGCCTGTTTCCATGGCTCTGTCTTGATTGCTCAGTGTTCTCACTGAGCTCACAACTCAGCCTCTCCCATCAACTCAGTAATGTTATCAGTTTTCTTCTTGGAAGGTAAATGAAGAATTTGAGCACATGGAGAGAACACTTGTTAGAACTTCTTACAACAATTTATGCAGTTCCTTTGTTCACATAATTTTAAGGATTAATTAGAAGAGATTATAGAACTTCAGGGTAAAAGTACTGTGTTTTTTCTTGATCATGCCCTTTCCTTCAAAACATGAAGGGAAGGCCTGCCTTCTGAAAGTGAAAATGATATGAGAGATAGAGAATTCTTACTGCTATAAGTAATTATAACTGTCATCCAAGAGTATACTTAATAACTTTAGTATGAATAATCCTCATGAATATTTTCATGATATGTATGTGAATACTACCACTGAAATATTTGTTGATAAAAAAATGATGTGTCATGGCTAAGAAATATAGTTGGAAACAAGCAAACAAACAAAAATGGCTGTGTGGAAGAAAAAAAAAGCAAATAACAGGAAAAATCTGCACACAGACAAGGGCTCAAAACAGCTGATCATCATATATTAATCAAATGCATTTTCAATGCATTGAACAAATCAGTTACTGCATGGATATTTGTTGCTATGAGGACATAAGCAATGAAACAGGCTGTTCAGAGAGGTTGTGGATGGTTTTAAAAACCAAACTGAATGAAGTCCTCACAGCTGACCCTGTTTAAGTCAGACGAGATGACCTCCAGACGTCCCTTGTAACCTGAGTTACCCTTTGATCCTAACATATAACAATTTCTGACTTCTTTGTTGTAGTTTTCCTATTCATTCTTTTTATATTTTCTAAATGAATGCTAAATCGGAATTCAAAAGCACAGTACAACATTTGCATTGTATCCACTCTGTGATCAAGTAAAATAAAATACATCTTTTATTGGACTAGTGACAATACACACTATAATCTCCCCAAAACACTGGGCTGGACAAGTTTCTCTGGGGGTTAGCTGCCAGGTGTCTGAGAATCTACATACTCTAGTCAAACATAAAAATACTAGCAAGAGCAGTGCACGTGCCTTTTGTGATAACAAGTTCATCAGAAATGTAAATAATGGCCATCCATAATTTAAAATACTAAAATACTAAAATGTCCTCAAATTAATTTTAACAGGTAAATACCAACTATGGAACTGGAATTTATCATATGGCAAACTCTTGCCAAAATAGAATTACACACTGTGCCCTTGAGAGATTTTCACATTGTTATTTTTATTAGTCAGGACAATAGCACGTCTGCTTCCCACATTAGAATATTTCAAAACTCAGAGCAAAAGAACATCAGTGCTTCAGGCACTACTGCTTGAGCTTTCAGGATAACCTGAAGCATAATTTGGCTTCATGTTGTAAGCAGGTCTAGAGCCAAATTTAGCATTCCCTGCTGAGGTAGTCTACATATCGTATGTAGCTGTAGCACAGAAATGTATAAATGAACAGAAATTTAACCATGTAAATATGAAGAATGGAATACATTGCATAAAGCTTTCCAGCTCCTTGACATTGAAAATAATGGTATCTGACAGCTTTAAGGTTAAGTAGCCACTCATTCAGCACAGCATCGTTTATCTGCCAACAGTATGTGTCTCTTGTTGTTACTTCAAAGAAAAAAAATCAATAAAAGTTTAAATAAAAACAGTTCTGTCAGTATAAAGCTTTAATATTTTACACTGTATTCAATTTATTTCCTTTGTAAAATGCTTTCATACTTCTCAAAACTTGTCTTGCAGTACACAATTCTCATTATTTAAAAAAGAAAAACACCATGAATCACCTTTAAACATCTACATGTTTCCTGAAACACTAACATTTTTTTCTGATAGACATCACTTTAAAACCAGCTTCACTAAGTACTGTGGAATGCTTAATTCTATGTACATTAAGAGAGCTTTAAGAATATATATGTTAAGCACTTCAGCATCATTGCATATAAGCAGGTTTTGTGGTTAAGTATTTGTGATTCAGAACATAACGTTAATGGTTTCATTTCTAAGAAATGTTTTCCTTCATGCATATGAAGTATACAATAGTCCTTAATGTAATGTGCTCTTTCATACAGTACATTTGTTGTTACAAACTGCAGAGTGTGCTATAAATAAACTTTGGAATAATTTTTAAAAAGGGTTCATATATTCAAGACAATGCCCTTTCTATATATTTTACTTTACCCACCCACATATTTTATGAATCTAACAATTACATACTGCAGTATTCAATGCTTATGTCAGAAGTGTGTCAAAGATGCTAGATACAAGAAATCCAACACTGTTTATGAGATTGTCTCTTCTGTAAGTGCATATGGCAAGGTATAGTCTTTCCATTTTAAGCTATCTCCCATGTATATTTTAATAATAAAATGATTAATCTATTTGGAATCATTTTAAAGTATTTAATTCAGATATGGAGTGTAAAAATTTTGATGAGAAAAAGAGAAGTTAACCACTGTCCAGATGTAACTGATTCAGATTATAATAGCTTCAATAAAAACATTTTTTTAAATTTGATTACACACCCTAAAACCAAAATTACCAATCTGCCATAGCCAATATGTTCATATAAAGAAAAGACTGTAAAATATGATAACTACATTCATATAAACAGACTCATATTTGATTTTAAATGTTTCTTCTAGGCAGAAATATTATCATCTTTTCTATCCTAGTCAGAAGTTTATAAGCATACTACAAATTACAGCACTAAAATTTTGTAGAGAAGATTATGATAAAATTTTCATTACATATTAACTTTACTGGGCAAAATATTGGCATTAAAATAATATCAGAAATCATCTATTATCTTATTTAAGTATCATTATGACTTTGAATGATAGTTGCTCCACACTGCTGAAATGCTTTATGTTTTTAAGTCATAAACCTCTGCAACTATCTTCTTTATACAAGTGTTACTATAAAGTTCTACCATAAGTTATGTAATAAGTGTTTAAATCAAACCAATAATATTAAATCTGTTCTTTCAATAATAAAATTCATGCAGCTGAGAGCTGCTCATTGTTTATTTAGCTTAAACTAACACCCGAAATTTTCCTTGTAACTTCAGTTCATTCTTTATCTTTTTCTTTTGAAGAAAAATCGTAGCCGCACCATCTCATTCCTGTATGTTGCACTGTTCTCTGGTGATAAATCTCCCTGTATCATACCATTTCATTACCAGTTATAAGCCCAGGTAGTAAACACATAAGTTTAGCTGAAAGCATGCTCCTATACTTGCAGGGGGGTTGGAGTTAGATAATCTTTAAGGTCACTTCCAACCCAAGCCATTCTATGATTCTATGCATAACATCACTGAAAATAATCCATCTGAAATCCCCAGACAACCTAAATATGATCTCAGACATCAGTAAAACACATTGTTTATTACACTGATTTTTATTTGTTAGACTGCTCAGCTGCTATCCTGACAACTGGTTATATGTCCCTGCCTGATGGGAGAAAATAAAAAACATACTCCAAAATAAACCATGTTGAAATATAATCCACAAACACTGAAACACGATCAAAATTATATTTCTTAAATTACTTCAGAAATATCTCTGCAGTACATCCCCTACATATAAATTTTCAAATGACCTTTCCATTATATTCAGAAACATATATGGGTTTAGCTGAATGCTCTGCTACTGGACTAGCTAAGAACAGGCCACCTTCTGAAAAGCATAAACAGAAAGGCAAAGTAGATACAAAACAAATAAAACAAGTGAATTAAACTTATTTACTGGGGCAATTTTAGATGATGGTTCAAGAGATTTCATTGCTAGAACTTCAACAAAGACAAGACATTTCTAGAACAAAGATAAGATGACACAAAAAGGAAGGAACATGTATTTGGAGAAGGGCAAGAGCAATCCATATTTTTCAGTAGGCTGCTATCTTACAGCCTGGCTCAAATGCAATTCTCCGGGCAGTCTGTAGTTCAGTCTAAACCATGAAAGGTCTGACACAACTAATACTGAGAAAGAAGGTGCTGCAGCCTGCAGAAGTGAAGGGTTAGAACTGAAGCAGTCACAGACTACGGCTATGCTAGCTTTAAGGCTCACTTTTCACAGCAGGACAGGATCAGAACAAAACAGTGTTTAAAACAGAATAGAACAGAGCTTAGAATATTTTAGCCCCCTTTGGAAAGTACACTAATGAGGCAGTCTATCTATAACATCTACTTCCCAGCAACAGGCACACTGAAGAGCTTTGCTTAGTCCCACAAGTCAAAAGACAGGAACAATCTCCTGCTCAAAAAGCCAGTAGAGTTTTTATAGTGAAAGTGAAGAAGAAAATTAAATGGTGCAGCAGAAATGAAGATCAGTTTTGCAAGTCCAAGATGGGATAGTAGACTCCCATTCCCTGTGTGCATATATACAATGTATACAATATACAAAATATTCTTTTATGATTTACAAATACTACACACAAAGTTAGAAATCTTCCTGTGCAACTGTAACCATCCAATCAATGAAAGCCCAGCAGTTAATCAACTGTAGCTTCATTGGTGATTACTTTATGTAAGGGCAGCCTTCCTCAGGTCCTAGATTTAAAATCTTGAAGTTAATTCAATGCAACATGAGGCAGCCAGAAAAGCATTGTCTGCTACCTAAAAATTTAGCGAGTAAAAATGTGTGAGTATACATTTGAAAGTTACCTATCTGACATACTAAAGAAAGCCTGCTGCTAATAATCACCATGAACGTAGCAGAGGATTTGATAGAATACCATAAGTTTATTGTAATCAAAATGTGTTTTTCAAATAAATAAATAAATAAAAACACTTATAATATTTGTAGAACTCTGCTAAAACAGCAACTGGTAAATCTAAGCTTTCAACCAGTACAAAAAAAAATGAGCAGCTTGCTGACATTTTCCATTAATTAGATATTCATATACTTTAGATACTATTGATATACTTTATATAGATATATATTATTTTAATTCATAAAAGTTTCATTGTTTCAGACAAGTTTAGATGAAAATATAATTCCCTCTGAAACTCAGGGGCATTTCTCAAATAAACAGAGTTCATCTAAAAAATTCTCAGTGCTCAAAAGCATTGAAAGCTATGGACATTAATTCATAGAATCATAGAAACACAAGGTTGGAAAGGACCTACAAGATCATCTAGTCCAACCATCCTCCAATCACCAGTACTACTCACTAAGCTACTAAATCATATCTTGGAATTCCAATAGTGGCTTTCATACTTATCCCATAACAATGCAAAGTTATTTTTATTTATTTATTTATTTTGTAGTTTGGTGAAAGTGTAGGTCAATTTTTAACTCACTCATTGTTAAAACAAACTTTAAAAAAAAGACATAAAAGATGGAAACAGCAGTGGAACAATGCTGCTTTGTTCAAAGAAAGTCTGCCAGAGGAAGAAAAAGCAATCCTGAAAATATTGGACAAAAGCAATGGTGCAACTACAGCTGAAGAAGCAGACCTCTCTCTTCAAGGCTGCTCTAGATTTTTATTGATTAATTTGGACATATTGAATATATATATATATATATATATTTAAAAAGCATGGGAAGAGATGGTCCACAGAGCTAAATAGCAAAGTCAAATACATACAGGACTTGCTGTTTTTCCTATCTAACTCAATGTCTCAGTTTCCATTTTACTGCCTTTTCCACTCTATATCACACTTCTTCTGTGGTATATAACAATCCTTGTCTAAAATAAAAGAATAAAAATTAATTTTGCTTCAAAAGGAAAAAAAATAAAAAGATGACCAGTACAAAATATGTAACTTGAACCTATCCACTCCAATGATAGGGTTTTATTGACCTATTAGGCATGTGTATTATGGGAGTTAGAAAAAAAACTTGTTCATCATCACCTACAAGGACAATTACTAACAACAACAACAACAGTTCTAAATGCTCTATTTTGTCCTTAATTCTATGACTCTTTATGTCATTTTATGTCAAGACTAGAGAAAAAAATAAAACACTCCTGAGCACCTGTCATTTTGCATAGGCAGGTACTACACTACTATGAAAACAAAGTTATTTAAATAGTTGGTCTTGTTCAGAGAAACAGATTCTACAGTTAAGAAATTCCTTCATTGTAACATGCAAAAATACAGTGTTAAAAATCTTAACTTCTGGTAGTAGTATGCACATACTTACCTTTACAGACTGAAGAATAAAAACTATAATCAATAAGATTATTCTTACTGATTAAAATAATATATCTAAGAATTTATAATATCTCATGACATAAACCACAAGATCTTTAAATGAAACAGATGAGTGGAATTTAATTTTTATTAGTATTTTTATTTTCTGCCTTCTGTAATATAGTTACACTGTTGTTAGGTGTGCTTAACAGATCCACTTAAAAAGAAAATGCTACCTGTTCTCCCTTGTATTTGCTAGAAGGAAAAGAACTGGAAAGTCACAGGTCATAGAAACACACTTTGCTATATGTCCAAGTACCCTTCTTGAAACTTACCTTAGAATTACCTACATGTACCACTTTGTCACAGCTGAAGATAAGGAATAACATTGTTTTTATAGAAACTGGAAAAATAAAATACAATAAAATAAAATTGTTATCTTTTAACAAGATCAAGAAGTCAGTCTAACTGCTACTTCAGAGTAACTACATTAACCACTTCAATATAAGCTCTGTTCTTCCAATTGTCTTCATCAGTAAGATCATCTGGCAAGAACCAGCCCTCACCTGTGACCATTCCTTCTTCCCTCCTCTTCTGGATGCTACTTTAGTTATCAGCTTGTAATAGTTCCACCCACCCCAGTGTTAAAGCTTAGACAAAATTTATTTAAATGTTACCTTTAAAAAAATCTATTAATCTTGGCATTTGCATGTTATTTGCTTGCTTTCAAAAGATTTTTCTTTCCTCTTTTTAATGTTTGGATTCATGAGTGATTTATTTATTTATTTTTTTAATCTAGGAAATTAGATAGACAAGCTTTCCAAATAATCATCTACATTTGGTAGTTTTCTAATAACATGCAGTAACTCCTCCCACCTGCCACTAGATATAGGTATTCAATGCTAATAAGTACTTCTAAATCTTTATTTCATTTTTATTTTTATTTTTATTTTTATTGAAGAGTTTTGCCATTTTATGGGATGTGGTATAATAGAGTTCAATTTAGTCACTGATGTGCACAAATGTTACCTTTTTTGCAAAGCGTCAGCAACAATAATGTCCTTTCAAATATGCTGAGAAGTAGCTAGAAACCTTCTGTTGCCAGAGGCAAGCTATGGTGAGTAAAACTGTCAGCTGTGCTAAGAGATCTCCACAGACTGGGTTCTTTAAGGTTATCATTCATCAAATATGGTAATGATTAAGGTGCAAAAGTCGTTCTGTTTTTATATGGCCCAAAGAAAATAGCCACTGGATTCTCTTAAGTCTGAAAAACAGTTTATTTGATTTCCTCTTAGTGACTGTGTGAAAGCCTTGAGGAAAACATGATACACAGATACTGTTTGTATGTCCTTATCATCTCAGGAAATAGATGATTAGACAGCACACAGGAATCAATAAACCCCAGGAAAACCTGTTAACATTCCAGCTGGTAATATAACTCCCATAAATTGAAAGGTGTTAACAGTGGTCCCCTGATTTCTATGGTTCAAAAACTTTTTCCATTAACCTTGGTGAAAGTCTCACTTTTAACTTCACCAGAAACAGAAACAAATGAAAGTCTGATCATCTGTTCAACCTTTACATGTCAGCTAAATAAAAGGTATTGCAGCATGCAATTGCACGAAGAAGTAATATTCATTAAAATGAAGAATTTTTTCCCCAAGTACTAGAGAACAATTTATACTTGCTAACAGAAAAGGAAATATTTTATGAAACAAGGTATAGAAGCACCATTTTCACTTGAAACAATATGGACTAAATCATTCAATCACAATTTATATATAGAAGTGAAACTTTAGACAGATTGGGAAAAAAAAAAAAAAAAAAAGAACTTGTCCACCAAACACACTTCTGAATAAGCTGAAGCTGTAAACTATGATCACCCTGTAAGTATTGTTACAGCCATGGTATTGTGCTGGAATTACAAACTACTTGGTAACACTTTTGATTCCAATCACAGCTTATGGCCCTGAGGAAATTACTTCATTACTATCTTTTTTTTTTTTTTTTTTTTTCCATTTATATAAGAAGGAGGATGTACATTTTCCTATAAACCTACTTCAGAGGGGTAGTGGGCAATTACTTATGACTTGTAAGGATTTCTGAGGTAACAAATCTCTCTTTCGCTCAAGTCTGGTATTTTAAAAAGCCTGCATTTTTCATAGATCTATCTCTAAACAGCTCACGGCACTAGAAAAACTTACCTGAGTTTTGACTGTACTTCCAGACTGAAATAAAAGTGACCTAAGAAAGTAAAAATGGAATATATCAATACTAATCACTGACCCTCATTGTGTCAGAGGAAAATTTTCAGAGCAACAATGATGGTGATGTATTGCAGGACCACTGCAATTAACACGACTGAAATCTCCTAACCTAGCAAGTATTTCTACACTAAGTAGTTGTATATATGCATAAATATATATGTCTCACACATGAGCCTATCAATGATTTTTTGGCTTATTTTTGGTACACATATATTTCTATTTCATGTTTTATATTATATAAACAGACATATGCATGGAAACTTGACGAGGTCAAGAGAGATTCCAGCCAGCAAATTCTGACATAGTGCTTTTTATTTTACTTCGCAATACCCATCATTTTTATCTTTTCTCCTAAATGTATTTTTGTTTGTTTGTTTTTTCAAAAGCTGACAATAAGCAGGAACTGTAATGAAACACTATTAGACTGGGAATTTTCCATCAAACTTTAAGTAAATAACTGTGGGTTTGAGAACTGTAGATTCTGTACACAGCCAACAATAGGATGCAGAAATGGCAGAATATGATCCATCTAAGATCACTACCACACCCTGGATGTGACTCTGTCTTGTATACATGGACAGCTGAGAGAATTCTGGGCCCTCATACTCTTACTCTAGAATATCTTCCAATCTGTTTCTACGTGTGACCACATGTAGATATGGCAGAGGAAATCTGGCCAGTATCAAGAGCAGAAAGCTCTCACAAGCTAAGTGCTTGTAGATCTACCTAGAATTTAAATTGTGTATCATCCAGAAATCCTGAATGCTTCAGGTATAAGTTGCTATATTTCATATTGTAGTTTGTCCTTTTTTTTTTTTTTTTTACGTGTGCTGGGTCTGGCTGGGATGGAGTTAACTTTCCCATACAGCCAGGAGGGCCAACCGTGTCCTGGGGTACATCAAGCACGGCATTGCTAGTAGGTCAAGGGAGGTGATTGTCCCGCTCTACTCTGCGCTGGTGCGGCCTCACCTCGAGTACTGTGTGCAGTTCTGGGCACCACAGTATAAAAAGGACATGAAACTGTTGGAGAGTGTCCAGAGGAGGGCTACGAAGATGGTGAAAGGCCTGGAGGGGAAGACGTACGAAGAACGGCTGAGGTCACTGGGCCTGTTCAGCCTGGAGAAGAGGAGGCTGAGAGGAGACCTCATCACAGTCTACAACTTCTTCGTAAGGGAGTGTCGAGAGGCAGGAGACCTTTTCTCCATTAACTCCAGTGACAGGACCCGCGGGAATGGGGTTAAGCTGAGGCAGGGGAAATTTAGGCTCGACATCAGGAGGGGGTTCTTCACAGAGAGGGTGGTTGCACACTGGAACAGGCTCCCCAGGGAAGTGGTCACTGCACCGAGCCTGACTGAATTTAAGAAGAGATTGGACTGTGCACTTAGTCACATGGTCTGAACTTTTGGGTAGACCTGTGCGGTGTCAAGAGTGGGACTTGATGATCCTTAAGGGTCCCTTCCAACTCAGGATATTCTATGATTCTATGATTCTATGATACAATGCTGTGCTATGCACGTGTAGCTAGAACAGCATTGGTATCACACCAGTGTTGTGTCTATTGCTGGACAGTACTGGCACCACATCAGGACTCCCTCCAAGCCCCCAGGAGCGAGCAGGCTGGGGGTGGGCAAGTGATGGGGAGGGGACATCACCAGGGCAGCTGACCTAAACCAACCAAAGGGATATTCCAGACCATATGATGTCACACTCAGCAATAAAAGGTGGGAAACGGGAAGGAGAAGGGGGGAGCTCTTGTTGTGGAAGTGTCTGTCCTCTCGAACAACCGCTATGCACATTGAGGCCCTGCTTCCCAGGACATGGCCAAACATCACTCATTGATGGGAAGTAGATAGTAACTACTTTTTCTCTTTCTGTGCTTCCATGTGGCCTTTGCTTTACTCTCTCTCTCTCTCTCTCTTTTTTTTTTTTTTTCCATCTTCCTTCTCCTTTTAATTTAATCACCCTTATCTCAAATCTTGACCTCTTTTTGTCGTATTTTTCCCCCTTCCTCTTTGAGGAGAGGAAGTGAGAGAGCAGCCGTTGTGGAACTCAGCTGCCCACCTGTGTAAAACCACCACATGTACCTCTAAAAATGCATCACACCTTTAAAAATGCATCATATTGACATTATTCCTACACTGACTGAAAAGGAGATGAAAATAAAGCCTGTAATTTTTTTCCCACTATATTAGGCATATATATAGCATATATATATAGCAGTTATGTACTAATAATGTTTATTATTCTTTTGTTCTAGAAATCATAGTCTTTCTCTATTAGCTACTACAGAAGGCTACTTCAGTCAACAGCGAATGACTTGAGAAACTGAAAAGCACTTACTTTGTTCCCCAAGGAGACCAAAAGCTTCAGATCCCTGCTTTTAACATGCTCTAGGCTTGAGAAATTGAGACATTGTCTTAAATGGCTGCACTGTATGTGCTGCAATTCCACTGGGTCATTCTTTATTTAAATTCTCTTCAAGGGAGGCTTGGGTAACATTACATTTGCAATATACTTCTCCAAATTCTGTATTTGGAAATCCAACTATAAACCTCTAGCAGCTCTTTCATCAACTCAAAAATGCCAGACAGAATGCTTGCTTAGCAGCCACATACAAGTCCTTTGGAATGTTACAGACAAAAATTCTCTACCTTGACTAAAACAATAAAGGGAATTATACCCACAGCTTTGTTCTGAAGATTTAAACATAATACAGCTGGAACAGAAAATTAATGGTAAGTCAATGTTGTCTGACACAACTTCATGTACAATATTTTGACCTACTGACCTTCTGAGGATAAAGTACCGCCATTCAAATTGTAGAAATCTCAAGAGAGAGATAAAATAAAACCAGTGTTTTATTTTATTTTATTTTATTTTATTTTATTTTATTTTATTTTATTTTATTTTATTTTATTTTTCATGCACTCCAACACAAAGAAAGGGACAAGAACAGAATACATCTAGAAAGGGCAATAATAAATAAATTTTAAAAATACATACAGCTATACAGTTGAATACCTAGAGTACTGTGTGCAGTTCTGGGCACCACAGTACAAAAAGGATGTGAAACTATTGGAGAGTGTCCAGAGAAGGGTTACTAAGATGGTGAAGGGTCTAGAGGGGAAGACTTACTAGGAGCGGCTGATGTCACTTGGTTTGTTCAGCCTGGAGAAGAGAAGGCTGAGGGGAGGCCTCATCGCGGTCTACAGCTTCCTCGTGAGGGGGAGTGGACGGGCAGGCACTGATCTATTCTGCCTGGTGAACAGAGATAGGACCCGAGAGAATGGATTCAAGCTGCAACAGGGAAGGTTCAGGTTGGATATCAGGAAAAAGTTCTTCACCAAGAAGGTGGTCACACACAGGAATAGTCTCCCCAGGGATGTAGTCATGGCATCAAGCCTGCTGGAGTTTAAGAACAGTTTGGAATATGCTCTTAGTCGTATGGTCTGAATTTTTGGGTAGACCTGTGTGGTGCTGGCATTTGGACTCGATGTCACGAGTCCTGACTTCCAACTTGGGATATACATGCAACTATGATTCTATGATTCTATACATAAAAGTTATTAAAAGATGTGTTTTCTACAGAATTAGGGCTAGATATTGACCAACCTAGGGTTCTCTGGCCTCAAAGATTAAAAAATTTTAAATTTCCCTTTTTGATATTAATATGTAGGTTTTCATTTTGCTTACATGAAAGATCCTGTCATATATCCCCATTCCTACTTCTTACAAAATGAAGAAACATTGAATATGTACATGAAGAAACTTGTTTGAGCTGAGGCAGTATGTTTTTTGCTAAGATATTCTTACTGCAAAAATGTTTTTGGAAATTCCATCACAGAGATTATCTGATCATATATTTCATTATTTTGCATTTTTCTTACCAAATTTATTCAGCTTTCTGAAATATTTTAAAAAGTGTGGAAAGCCACAGGATGGCTTATTCCACTTTACATACAAGGGGTGCCACGTTGCTCTGAAATCACAGTTCCTTCACTATCATTTTTACTTTATTTGCCACCACTAATATTGTTGTGGAAATCATATCCAATACATATACTTCAGGAAATTAAAGAAGCAGCCCCACCAGGAAAATACCAGGCAAATACCAGGCAAATCTTCATAATGTTCTCTTGATTTACTCTAATGAATAAACAAGAGAGAAGAGTTTCAGACATAATAAATCCCTTTGGCTGCATAAGTACTACACTGCCCCAAATACTTCCACATGGTTCCCTCCCCCCCAGAACAACCAAACCAAACCAACCAACCAAACAAACCAAACAAAAGAAATCAGTAAAATCTTCAAGTCACCATGTCATCAGTGAATTGCTTTAAGTTGTACTCATTTTCAAGAAGTTCTGAACAACACCAAGGAGGTCGTGTCTCTTAACCTGATTTTTCATCTTAACCTAATGAAAGAGAGTCACAAGGAACTATCGACAGCTGTGTCTAAAATAAATCAACGTTTCATTTAAGACAGGAATCTTCCTTCTTTACTCCAACCTTCAAGAGTACAAATAATAAGGAAAATACTGCCCTGCGTATATCAATCCTAGGTAAAGTTTCCCTAGCCATGCTTCCTATTTCTAGAAACTTGTACTGGAGTCTGGGCTAGTTTCATTAATTAAATACACATATTCAGCTCAGGATGACAGTGTATTGGGTCAGAATACACACCTGAAATTGCTCTATAGGTATTATTGAATCATCTTCTCCTGTCAACGTTAAAGGAAATATGTTCATTCTCATATTGGTAACCCTTGCTGCAGTACTGTTGGTTAATTGATACCATGGTATCTTTGAAGTGCCACAGTACAGAGTTGCATAAAGGAAACTGACAATTCTTGAGAAAAAGGCTTATCAAAGTTCCCATCATTCACCCTGTCATATTTCAGGTGAGTATGCTAAATTCCAGAAAACGTCTATTGCAAGGTGAGTTTACAGTTGTTTTTTTTTTAGATTTACTCTACTTTACATAAGCACCTAAGAGACTGAAGCCAGGTCTCACATTCTAGATAACTCCACTAAGTAAGCAAATTAGATCTACATATCAGAATTCTGCCCATGAACTGCTGAGTATGAGATTATTTAGAATAAGGTCACCTGCTAGGAGGCAATGAGATTTTCCCTCAGAATGGTCAATATAGCTCAGTGCCTAATTAGGACATTGTCCTTAAACTTGAAAGAAACAGCTGCAGGTCTTTGATACAGGCAGAGCAGAATCTTGGTGACTAGAAACTGGACTCCAGAATATTCTCTCTCATATTTTCTCATCTTCTGGGAAAGAAAGGACATAAAATTCTGATATAGAGATAGAAGCACTTCCCAACACTTTCAGCATATGATAATATACACAAAATAAGTTCTTCCTAAATAAGTTAATGAAATCCTCACTATAGGACTCCTCGTATGTACTATCCATCAAGAATCCTTACCTCTAACTACCCACAACAAGTGTGTGAGGTAGATAGATCTTTGGTTTTAAGGTATTTGCCTAGGTCTGACTTATCACCTAATGCTCCAGAATGAAGATCACAGTTAGAAGTCTTTACCTTCAATGGGTTCAATGGGACTTGCAATAATGCTGACACCCCCCTTTGTGTGAGATGGAACATTTTCAATGATTGGTATAAGACTGTATGAGAAATTGCACAATAGTTTCATCTTGCATTATGCTGTATACAGCATAATGTTATAGTACATTCACTTTATATTCAATCTTTAAAATACCAGTTTGTGTAGTTAACTCTTAATTTTATGTTCTGAAAATTATACAATGTTTTTTCACTTACAAGAGAGTTCTAAACAGGAAAATAAAAATACATGTATCAGTCTAAATCATGTCAACATATAAGCCAATCTGTTAAATTGAATTAATGTTCTATCAAAAAACTATCACAAAAAGAGACACAAAACATGGTGCAGAATTAAGATCTGCAAAGACAGCTGCAGTTAGACTATACTTTAATTTTATTTTTTACTTTTGTATGCATGCATGCACTATGTGTAATCTTAGAAATTTATTATTTAGTCTCACTAATATTAATCAAAATAATTAAAATTCCAAATAAAAATCATATTAAAATGCCATGTTAGAGTTTACCACTTTACTACCAAAGAGGAATAAATAAATGAGATTTTTCAAGACAGACTGAAATAGGATTTCTGTAGCACATGATAAATAATAATTTTAATCTCTCTTGTAAGAAAAAAAAAAAAAAAAAAAAAGAAAAAAAAAAAGAAATAGATAATTCCTGGTCATTTATACGCTTAATTCCATTAACTGCTACAATTTAGCTACTGGCTCAAAAATTCAGAATCAAACCTCCTGTCACAAAATGCTCATATTCACAGCATCCTCACAGACAAAAGAACTGACTGATTGAAGCAGTTCAATGATCAGGGATGTCTACACCAATGAACTCCAAATACGATATTAAAGGTTGTTTTTCCTAATAAGAAAAGTATTAGAATAAATATTTTAATACAAATATATATCTCAGGAGGAAAATTTTTAAATGTTTTTTATATGTGAAGACACACTTTCTTTATATAAAAAAAAAGGTAGCTCTGATCTGTTTTTCAGTTGTTTCTTTCTTTTTTCTTTCTTTCTTCTTTCTTTCTTTCTTTCTTTCTTTCTTTCTTTCTTTCTTTCTTTCTCTCTTTCTTTCTTTCTTTCTTTCTTTCTTTCTTTCTCTCTCTCTCTCTCTCTCTCTTCCTTCCTTCCTTCCTTCCTTCCTTCCTTCCTTCCTTCCTTCCTTCCTTCCTTCCTTTCTCTTGTTTTTGAGAAAACTTACTAGCTAGAATTTTATTGAAAGGGTGCTTATCTACTTGGAGTTTGTTAAGGAAGGACTTAACAAAGGAATTTTGTTAAGAAAGAAAATTCTAGTTATATTAAGAATACATATATTAAGAGAGGAGAAGAGAGGAGAAGAGAGGAGAGGAGAGGAGAGGAGAGGAGAGGAGAGGAGAGGACAGGACAGGACAGGACAGGACAGGACAGGACAGGACAGGACAGGACAGGACAGGAGAGACTCCACAAAATAACCATATACTAAAAGTATAATGGATGTAAAACTGAAAGGAGGAATTAGAAGCTCTACATCCTTTATCATTTAGGTAACTCCTGTGAGTATCTGGCTGGCTGTCACTCTGTCTTCATCAAAACCTGGCATATTAAACAACAGGTATTGAAAATGACAGAGATGTTTAAGTAATATCCAAGTAGGCAAAATATTCACATGAGATGCAGATCTATTTTCAAGTCCATGCATTTTCAAGTCCAGTGCTATAAAATATATGCACATTGGCTATGCTGAACCCTTCTTTACCTGCTTTTTCTGTTTGCTTGGGAGAAGGAGAACATTGGTTTGAGGATTTTTTTTTAATTATTTTTTTTATTTCTTTGAAATTTCAGCAAATTTCATAGAACAGGAAAATGGTGTTCTTCTGAATCCTACCTGATATATTTTCAAAATTAATTACTTATGCACTTCACAACAGCATTTCAACTATTTATTTTCAGAAACACATTATGAAAAATCATTAACCTTATGGACAAAATCCACACTAAACTGCAAATTCCAAAATCCTTAAGCCAATAAATGTACATTCAACACTATTCCTTTGAAAAATGGCATAAAGTAGTATCAGACTCATTCCCATGGCACATCTCTTTCCACAGTCAGCTGCTATCTTTTGATAAGTCATTAGGAGAGATGACGTGTATTCTGGCACAACGAGATCCTAGGGAAAAGTTGACAGATGTTATAGTATAAATCAGTTCTGATGCACATTGTGTTGCCTCCAGAGGCATCTTCTGATCTTCTACAAAAGGTTACTGAACCATATATAATATAAAAATGCAGATACAATTGTAAGGAATAAATGTAAGGTTCTGCTCTACCCCACTTAGAAAGTCTGATGCATGAATAATGTTCCATCTGCGATATGGTCAAATGTGACTGAAATTGATTTTAGATGTACCACATGGAGCAGCACAGACCTTAACAAGCTTAGTGACATGGGGGACCTTGTCAGGAATCTGTACAAAATTCATGATACAAGGAATTTGTATAAATGAGAATCTGGGACAATGAAGAATGGGGTTATATTACAGGAAACTTTTGTAGCAAGTAATCAAAATGAATCACACACCGAGTGCGTTCTCAAATAGAATATAACAAAGTTCAGTCACTTAAATTCATAACACACATGTGAAACACTTCAAATATGCAGCTACATATCCTGACCATTAAGTTCTCTGGATGCATGAGTAATATCCGAGCAATGGGAAGAAAACAGTCTTCTGCTAACCTGTTTAGCCAGTAAGATTTTTTTGCCTGCAGTCTTAATTCTTTCACCACATGCCTTAGTCAACATCAGGGAAGTAAAACCCACCTGCATCCCTGGTATTCCAGGATTGCTCTAGACTTTCTCCCTCATTTCACTCCTGTAATGCTAGACAACAATCCAATGACAACTGACAATTCTGCAGAGGAAAGAAAGAAGAGCTGAAGTAATAATATCCCACACTTTCCTCTTCTAATAGGAAATGCTCCATGACACTGCAATGCTGGAGGGATTTGATGTACAGAGAATTGCTGTAGCCTCTTGACTCTCAGTCATGCTTTTGCTTGTGTAAATCTTCAATCATTCTAAGCAGCCATTTTAAACTAAGCAAGAGGAAAAACTTGTGTTTGATCAGTATTTGACAGGACATAAAGTATGTTACAGCAGCACTTCAGTAATATTTTGCACATATTGCAAATATGTAGTATGCAGTAAATGTCATTTTACTCTTCTCACTCTGTTTGATTCATGCTTTCATCGCATATTGAAGGCTAGCTTAATTCTCATTATCAGGTTCATTTGGATTCAGCATAACATGAACAACCTGGTGAAAACACTCAACAGATATATCTGGGGAAAAAAAATCAGGATGTTTGCCACAGTCTGTCATTCCTCAAAATACACAGTTTTCTTATAAATACTCTACCACATTTATTGTTGTATTGTAAAAATAATGATAATGGTAATAAAAATGTATTTTATTTGTTTGTTTTGTTTTGTGTTTTTTCATTTTGAAAAAAAGCTATAAACATTATTGATAAGGTTATATCAAAGTGTTGAGTTTAAACCATTAATAACAAGCAAATATATCTTATTTTACTAAGAGTATTTCAAAACTCCTATGTTTTTTAAGATGAATTTGTTCTTTGTCTTTAATATTTGTAAATATTATGGATTTAAAATCTGCTGACAGAATGAAGAGGGCTGTAAGGTAAGTATTGTAAATTTCTGAAACGCCCTGTGCCAGATCTGGTGCCTTTATTCATTAGAAGCTCAGGACCAAGAACAATCTTTAAACAAGCACTTACTTAATACTTTTACCTTTCAACCTGACCTATTATTTTCATCAATATGTAAATAATATTGATGATATTTACCTCTGCGTGTATTCATGCACTCTGTTCAACTCATTTCCAGAATACCAAATAATTCACGAGCTCTTTAAATCCTCCATAGCAGCCAAAACAACTAACAGACAGGAACCATCATACCTAATGAGGCAATAGTGTTATCTTCATTTTATAGATGGATAAATGAGACAGAGATACAGCAAAGTTCCCTTCAACTAGGATGTCCAATGTAAAATATTTAGGGATAAAATTTTCAGACTATTTAACTATACACAGCACTTCTGCCAATCAACCAATGGGTTTCCAAGTTAAGAAAATTAAAAGAGAAAAGGATGAAGAAGAGAAAAGGATGAAGGATTAAATAAAATGCAATGAAACCCTGGCTCAGCTATATGTCTGAGAAGTGAGATAGCTAGGCCAAAAGTGACAAAGTTTGAGAAGAGGTTTAGCACAAGCCAGACCGTAAGTATATTCAGAAAATCAAGTCCCCAAAACAACAGTTTGGGTTTCAATAAGTAGTTATTCTTCCTTATATAGTTTACTCTTTTGCATTTAAAAAACAAAAACCAACCAACCAACCAACAAAACAAAACAAAATGAAAAAACGAACAAACAAAAAGAAACAACACAGAGTTTTGATCTTCTTCTAAGTAGATTCACAAAATATGTCTGAACCCTCATGTGCTGTTTGGGAAGATATTTAGACACCACAAATTCATGAATTAAAAAGGTCTGTCACCAATTTAGTGCCATGATTTATCCATATATGTTGCACTGGTATTAAGAGCCACATAATACTTTGCTTTGAAAGAAAACAAGAATAGCATTGTTCAAATCAGGTTAAAAATTATACATTGATTCCATAATATCTCAGGCTGCTTTCTCTAACTCACTTCAAGATTTTGGTTGTGGAACCATAGAATTTAAAGACAAGCAACTGAAATAAAAGTGAATATAACAAAACCAGTTAAGTGTTTCTTTCTACCATCAGTCATTTCAATTTTCATAGACAGAAAACAGAAATATTTCAAATAGTGATTCACACAGTTTTCTTTTCTGGATTTTGACATACTTTGTTTTGCATTATTTTAAATGCATCACACTTTAAAGTGTTTAGGGATTGTATTCCCTGGCATATAAAAATTTTTCTATATAAACTTACACAGACGGAACTGCAGCAGCTTGAACGATGGAAGCTAATAACATAAACACAGCATGATTATGATTTTATGCACAGAAACTTGGCAAGAGTAGGAGTGTTTTAGTGGAATGTGGCTATGCTAATACTCCCTCCTGTGAATAGCTCCTTTTCACTGCATAATCAAGATCTCCATACAGTGATCTGAGATGCCTTTCACAGAGCTGCTTTAAAAAATGAAATTATCTTCATTATTATTAATTTTATGAAAACAAATTGCTTGGAGTTTAGTGCTAATTACTGTCCCTGTCAGACAACCCAATGAGAGGAGGTGTAGAAATTTATGCAACAAAATCACAAAGATGCGTGTCACAATCTTGCAAAGTAACAAAATGACTTCTAATAAGCATAACAGAAACCTTATGCTAAGATGTCTTTAGTTGCATTGCCTCACAACAGAATGCAATACAGGACATATTTCCACTTATATCTTAAACTCCAATACTACTACTTTCATGTTCAGAGAAAACTTCAAAATAAATTATACACTTTTTACACTGTATTTTACAAGTTGTCAACAAACATAGTATGCTTCACATGGAGTCCACATCTGAATTTTGGCATGTCTGGGTTTTTTGTTTTCTTGATTTGTAAATAAGGAGTTTTTATTTAAAGTCTTAATGAAACAAGTATTAAAAAGCACTTATGTAAAAAACATTATGCTTTGGAAGTTTCTGCGCTGATTTCATTATGGATGAAGGGTTCAGGAACAAGGAAAAACTCACTAAGCTTGATTTCTGTTATCACTTAAGAGCAAGGCAGATAAACTTTTGGATTAAATTTAAGATAGTTCAGTCTAAAATCACCTGTCAAGTGTTCAACTACTGGCTTAGGGAACTCCAAGACAGTATTGTGTTACATGTCACTACATGATGGTAGCAACTCACAAAATAGGATCTTTGACACAGCCTGAAGTTCCCACAACTCAGAACAGCCTTTGGGGGATTCTTGTATAAAACTGAGTCCCAAGACACTTGGAGCAGTAACCTAACGAGTCTTGCTTGATGAGACTGAAAGACACAAAATAGGTTATGGAAAACTGCAGTACTAATAACAGTTCATCTCAAAAACTAGCAGTTTTGAAAATTACTAGTTTTGTTCTCTGACCATAAAATTCAGAAGATAAAGTAGCTAGAAATACCTGCAAAACACGCCCCACAAAATCCTAATTCATGCTCTTTCATTCAAAGAGGGGTATCCAAAGGCCATCTTTAGAAGAGGTGAATGTGGAAAATCCTACTGCTTTTAATGCCTTTCTATAAACTAGAGTCAGCAGAACTAAGTAATATGACATAAATATCCTACATAGCTTAATAACTGCTAGGTAAGAGAAATAAAAGTTTAAAGAAAGAAAGTTTACTCCATTCTTTTTCCTCTATTCAACCAAGCATGTATTAGCTAAAGCTGTTCCGTAAATCTTAAGGCTTGCTTAAGTAAAAATATTATGGAGCAAGAAAGAAATAAAACATCACTGTTCAGATGCTGATGTTAATATTATTATGCAAAATCAAGCCAAATGCAGCACAAGTCAAAAAACTATATGAAAATGGTGTGGAAATTTAAAACATGGATTTGAGAGCAAAGATTACAAAAAAGAAGTCTAGCTTCAATGAAAGCTGAGGTATAAAAAATATGTAAAAATAATATTACTATTTGATTAAAAATAGATCCATACTTCACTGGCACATGCAGTCTAGCCTAGGAGTAAATAAAATAAAATAAAATAAAATAAAATAAAATAAAATAAAATAAATAATGTATTTTATCTTGTGCAACTTTTTAAATTGCTAGTTAAAAACTGCAAATGCCATTATGAGATAATTTCTTGAACACGAGAAAGGAAGAGTAAACTGTGAATCTATCAGAGTACGTTGTTAACCCTGGGTTTCACGTGCACAAGATGTAGTCATAAGAAAAAATTTCCTTTGCATTTTTCAGAATACACAGAGGACATGAAAGCTTTGCATTGACAAATGTGAACATGCCAAGTGTTACCACTTACACTACATGGTATTGCAAGCAGGTATGTTACACTGGACACCCCTGAGATGGGCTTTAGATTGAAGATGAAGAACTTGTGGATCTGCAGAACCAACACTCTCCTAATTCTTTATGCTGTTTTTGTTGTTGGTTGGTTGGTGCATTTTGTTTGTTTTAAAGGATTTATTTAAGCTACTAGAAGCAGTGAACATTTCAAGGGGGATAAATAATTTAAAGCACTTTACAGATACCTAATTAAATAAATATATTGAACATTTTATTTTTCTCACAAGTTGAGAAAACAAATTTGAGGTTTCATTAGAGATGAAATATCAGACAAAATAACATAAACATTGCATCCATCACAGCCTCATTCACTTAATTAAATTCAGAGTCTCAGCTGAGTAATTTAATTAGTAGTACTGGACATATTTTCAAATTGTGTGGAAGCAGGAGTTTTCAATAATTTATTCTCCTTTCTTGGAACTCAGAAATACATTTCACTGTTTGATTTTAAATGGCCACTCACATAAATTTTCCCAATGAACCACAAATAACAGTTAGTTATAATAACAAAGCTATGATTAACAGTTGGCTAAATAGAAGTGGAACAGGGCTAGCACATATTAACTGCACCTTATTATTGGAAGACATTGGCTTGATGGAGTTATAGTAAATTATTTATTTTTTAAAAAATCTCAAATGTAGATCTCCTGTCCAAGCACTTTTTATTTCCAGATGTGTTAAGGCTGTATTTGAACTCACTCGCAGTATCCCCAGATGACTTCATGAAATCATGGAGATGATTTTTTTATCTAGCATGGAAGCTGTACTTATGACCTCAGCAACTAAAAAAAAAAAAAAAAAAAAAAAAAGAATGGTTTTGTTTTTCTTATAAGGAGGAACTGGTAGTGGACATTACTCATTAATCTGTTAACGGAGATTTTACTATTTTGTAAAATATAACTTCTGGAGAACCAGGGAAATCAAAGAAAACTTTTCTCTGCTCAGAGCAGCAAGGTCTGTTCAGCAAGCTTCTTACAAAACCTCGTGCTAGACCTTTTTTTTTATTTTTTTCCCCAGTGTTGTGTTCTCTGATAGCTCAGGCTGTGTACCATGCTTGTTCCTAGGTTTACCTTTAAATCTGCCTTCTCTTCTCTAGCTCACATAATACATACCTTAATAGCTTAATACATACCATTTTTTTTTATTGATAAAAAACACTTTGCTAAAATTTTTCAAATAGTGAAAGGCTAGGGAATATCCCCATAGTTTCATTTTCAACCTTGGTTTACCTCCTAGGCACCATTAAATACAGTTGAGTTTTAATAGCATGCTAATATCCCACTTTTTCATTGAGTATGTTATTTGGGAGTCATTCACCCAACTCAAGGAACAGCACTCTGCAAGCCGACTGCCCTGTTTTTAGTTGGTAGCAAGTAGAGGATTGTAAAAAAACAGTGCATAGATTTGCATTTAAGGTAGCAGAATACTGGCTTCAGCCATGGAATTCCTTGGTTTGTTTACCAGATCAGCCAGAGATGTATCACCATGTGGATTTTTTTTCAGTCTAATACAGTTTATACAGCAGCTGATAAAATGGGGAATTTATTGTTTACATAATCTCAAATTCTGGGCACTTGCTGTTGCTAACTTTCCTCACCTATAATTTAGCTATAACAAGGTAATTAGTATTTCTTTATAGAAAGAAAGTGAAGAGGCACTGCTTTAGACTGCCTGCATAAGAGCTCAACCTGAAATCACCATGTTCTACTTTTTCCAGTAGAACATCTGTGAAGTATAATTATAATTAAGCACATTTTTTTTGGAATACTTATTTTTCTAATGACACTGATGTAATGTCCTAGGAAACACTGAATCAGTTCTGTTTCAAAGTACTGTATTACTTAAGAGCTTTGCCAGATGTTCTAATCATTTCACTTGGATGTTTCCACCAGGAAAACAGTTGCTGAGACTTGTGAATATCCTGCCTTTGCCAACTGTCAAGGAAATAATTTCATCCCCAAATGGGAGGGGAAATCTTTAACAATCTCTTAAATAAATATATAAATAAATAAAAGTGATGTTTCAGAAACAGTTGTATTGCTGCTGATTTATAAAAGACTTTGCCGAGAACATAGCAATTACTGTAATCATGGGCTACAATGAGCACTTCTGTGCTTTCAGTCAACTTAGCTTTGTATATTTCTATTAGATCATGCAGGAGAAATTCAACATAGTCTATTTCACTGTTATGACTGAACTTTTTTGAGGACCATATCCTGATAGATACATCATTGTATCTTTATTGACTTGAGTAATCACATGGCAGAACAGAGCTTCTAAGGATCTAGGATGTGATGTCTCTATAAACAACAATTTTTGTAATAGTAGTGAGAGACTAAAAAAGTGCTTCAACTGAAACACATTTTACAATTATTCATTCCAACAGTCACAGAGCATTTCACTTGTACTACTTCATAGCTGCACTATCTTAAATGAAATGTTTATGAAACATCTTACTGTTGTTTATTTATAAAGATGAATAAAAGAGAGGCCTTTGTAGCAAGGAGACTCAACAGTGACAATGAATGACTACAATATCAAACTACAGCCTCAGTAAGAATCCTATTTCTTGACATATATGTTATGAAATAGTTCTTTCAAAGTAACTTATAGAAAAATTGCTGTATACACCAGTAAGTGAGTAGTTGATCTCATAATGTGACACGTGCATTTTAATAATTTAATTCCTTCACATACATTATTTTCAGCAAGAATATAGATTTTATGGTTTGGGTTTCAATTTATAAATCAGAATAAGTGTAAAAGAAAATTAAGACATTTGGGAAACTTGGAGGCTGAACCAGAAGACCTCCAGATGTCCCTTTCCAACCTCCACCATCCTGTGACTGTGAATGAGTGGCTCATTTATCTGGAGACAGAGAAGTAAAAGCACTTATTGTCAGGATTATTTTCACAAAAACAAAGACAAATTCATGAGTAGGCCAAGATGTGATTGGGCTTTGGTGGAAAGATCTTCTTATGAAATTATTTTTCAAGTTCATGCATAGATAAAGATGCTTGATTACAAAAGGTAAAAACCTGTATTTATTTATTTATGTGTTGCCAAGTTGTACTTTATATGATATTAACCTGTACAGAAATAAATTTAATCAGCATGCAGTAACCAAGGTGAGTTCAGCTAGCTTCATAAAAATCTGGATCAAATTACTCTGCTAGTACTGTAATAACAGCAAATAGAAAATGAAATGTGCCAACATTTTTCTGTGCCAACTACATACACAACCAAGAAAAAAGTTTTTTATGAGTCCTAAGGTACAAGATGACACAAATCTTTTCATAATTATATTCTATTCATAAGAGTTAGTTCACTCTGGACAAATAACGTCAATCAGAGCACAAGTTAAATAATTAAATTTTAATGTATAAAATTCTTCTAGATCTAATTTTTACATAGAATCAAAGTATACAATAACGCAGTTAAAATAGAAGACACTTTATCCTAAATATTTTCTTGATCAAAATTTCATAATAAATTGGCCTGAGACTGATAATAGAAATTAGACTGATATATAGAAATAGACTGATATATAGAAATTAGTTCGTGAAAGCAAACTTCAAAGGAGGCCATGGTAGGAAGAGCAAAGGAAGTAGTTTATCACTAGACTCATTAACAGATGGTATTAGCATGTGCATCAAAAATAACAAGGAAAAAATAGATTAGAAATGTATTTTTTTTTAAAAAGGTGGCCAGTGTTTCTAATATTAATTTACATGTTAGAAGAAAAAAGTGAAAAATATATGCAGTAACAAATGCAGTGAAACATTGATAAAACTGAAAGTTTTATCCAAATTTTCCCAGATGTTACACCTGTCCCTCTTTTGCAGATTACTTACAAATAGAAAATAAAAAAATTAAAAAGTTAAAAAAAATACTTGCATGTGACTATAGACTTTCAAAAATATTTGTAGTAAACATAAAACTCAGAGTAAAGGAGGAAAAATAAAAGTTTGATATTCAGAAAAAGGATATATACTTTGCCAGAAATACATTATTTTTGAATCAGTCCAATGAAGTTTTAATTACTTGGACAAAGCAGAATGGTTTCATTGGAAAATAAAGAAAGATGTCTTACTTAATAGTCACGTGCATTTTGATTCATGAGGTAATTAGGTAACTGTGCCATACTATGACCTTGTTAATTGTCCTTGGATGTTTCTGTGGTAGCTAAGTATACTTTAAGTAACTGGATACAAAATATCAGTAATCATTGAAAAAAAAAAGGTTTTTAAAAAAATAAGTGGTCAACACAATTTGGGAAGTATAAAAAAGTAAGTCGTAGCACGGCAAAAAGGAGGAGCACTGATTTCTCTGTTTTAAATACATAGCTAGCAACATGGTCCTTTTCTAAAATGTTCTCTTCATTATGTACACAGTTTGCTAAAGACAATAAAAACAATAATACAAACATGAAGCAAGCCCATAGATCATTTTAAGACAACTATGAGAAAAAAAATAGTATTTAGAAGTGCCTATTTTCCTGCCAGAACTTGTTCTTGCTATGTTTTATTATTATTATTATTATTTGCATTTCTGTAATAAATGACACTAAAATTATTTATCTCACTAAGTGAAATATATAATATAATGAATACACATTTAGCAATGGTGTGGTAATAGAACATTAAAAAAATTAGCAACATTTCCTGAAAAAATAAGAACTAATTATATGATGTACACATACTTTTCTTCCAGAATTTTATCACAAGAACTCAGCAGAATAAATCCATTCCTAGAGCAATGAAGCATTAACTAAAATTAATGAAGAAATAACTGATCAAAGTTTTAAAAAGGCTACCCATCTAGCAAAATGGGTGTTATCACTGAACCAAGAACACTAATATGTTAGGCAATTAATACATTATGACTAGTTAATTTTGGCTTGGCTGGTTGTTTAAGAAATAATGGAGAAGTGGCAGAGATACTTTTTTTAATTTACTTTTCTTATTTTGTTACTGGAAGTTTTAATTCAACATTAGACAGTTCTTCTCAAGTGTTAACAAACCTGTGTCCTCTTGCCAGTTGATGAATAAAGAAGAAATTTAATTCCATTACCTCCACTAACGATACATACGTCAACTAGTAACTCCAAACTAATGAGGACATGAAAAATATCAAGGTTTTGAGAGCTGTCCTTTTTAAATAGACTTGTGCTCTATACTGTTGCCATAATTTTTGAGCTGGTCTGTGATATTACAAGCTTACAAGCTATATTATCAGAATTTATTTTCCAATGACTGATTTGCAGAAATTCACAGAAAGACCAGCAAGGCTGGGTACCAAACCTGCAGATCCATTATTTCAGTTCTCTGTAACCATTTTGGGGAACTTTACAGATGCCATCACATCAACAAAAACAGGTGGTAGTGTATTTTATTTCAAGAAAGAAAATGAGCATATAGTGTTCTTACTTCCACACACAGCAAAAGTTCACTTTAATGGGCTCACCACATTCTGATTTCCATAATTTATTCTGTTACCAAGTGGCTGAAGTTTAAACTTACATCCCATATTTAGTCTAAACCAAATACTAGTGGTTTCACCATTTCATCAAGACTGGCATAGATAAAGCTGAGGAACTCAGAAGTTTCCATGAACAGTGGAAACTGTTTTCATCCAAGGCTTGGACTACAAAAAAGGAACATAATTCAGGCATAAATTCTAATTCTCCACAAAACTCCTTATTATTAATGTTACCTTGCCAGTAGATTAGATTCATCGTCAAACTTTACCACTATAGTCAACAACACTCACTATCTGAAATGCATCTTACTCTTTAGTTGAACATCAAAGTTAGAAAACCAAGTAAATTCTAACTATAAACAATCAGAAGGAGCAAGATTACTTCTTGTTAAATATGCTTCATTTTAAAATATCTTTCCCTTTTGGGGAGGATTCATATCCTCAGATCCTTATGTTCATCTCACTTTCTATGCAAGTTCTCTCAAAAGTGCTACTGCACTTAGCTGAGGTCACCATATATGAACATACTTGAATAGCAGAAAAGCACAAAGACTGAAAAAACAACAAAGGTTGCTCTAGAAATCCTAAAAAGATACATCTATTTTTGTACCTAAAGTGTTATTATTTTTTCTTACTCTGTCAGGAATATATGCTAATTGAATATCTTTTAAAAAACATTTTATGTAAATGTTAGATAACCATAAATAGCACTGCATCCTGTCTTCTGTAACACTATTCTCAAGAAATGGCATCATGGTGCACTTTTTTAATCTCATGCATTATTAAAGACTGAGATGTAGAGCATTCTAAGGGATTCCACTGACAAATGATAAACCTAATAATAAGGAGCAAACACATAGCATAGCAATCAGAAATCTAATTTCACATATGAATCAGTACAGTGTTCCTTACATTTATTACTATCTATTTTAACTCTAAAGCTATGGAATTTTATAACTTCTTCTTGTGTTATCAAAATTTCCCAAAGCACTAGTACATTTTGTACCACAAAAGCTGATAAATGACATCTATTTACTAGACAGTGCTACTGATCTGTTTCCTTTAAAAACCAAACTGTTAATTTTATACCTCACATGAGGCAGGCTCCACTGATAAAGCTTTGCAAGACTGCCAGTAAAATATATTTGATTTTGGATACTGCAAGCTATAAACAAGATAATTTGTTTCTCATGATTTCTATTCTATTCAATACGCTTTTTGTTTTCTTTTGGTTAACTACACCAATATACACAGTGCTGTATGTCTTTTTTTTCTTTTTTTTTCTTTTCTTTTTTTTTTTTTTTTTCCAGCTGAGAAGTAAAAGAAAGTATGGATAAAGCACTATGTCTGGGGAAATATTAGCTAGGAAAGTATCTCTGAGTACAGTTCAACATTATCAAATTTGTATTGATTTTGAATTGTCAGAAGCAACAAACACAAAAAATGTCTTTCTCTTGCCTTCTGATTTCATTACTTAATATACTAGACTCACTGACAATTTTCTAATGAGCTTGTTCCCATCATGTTGTTGGGCACACAACAAACATCTGCTAGACTTTTTTGAAGGCAAACATAATGAAAACAACAACTGGAATGTGCAAATGATAATTCTTGTTTATTAAATAAAGTGTGTTAAAATTATTTAAAATAAGTTGTCTTAAACTGTGAGTTAAGCAGAAAATATTTTTTAAAGGCTCTGATCTTTTAACTGCCATTCTCAAGTGTAAAAGTGATGTTTTCCTTGGTGAAAGTATCAGCTTGTCCACCACTGGTGGATGTTCCACAAGCAATTTGTTCAACATACAATGTACTTCAATGATGATTGCTTCAAAGAAGTATATATAGTTTTACGCATATTTGATCTCCTACTGATCTGCAAACACTGCCAGTGGGAGAGCTGAGGTTGAGAATTCAGTGCCATTTATTTTGTCCATTATCATTAAATAGATAAATAAAACATTTGCTAGTGCTCTTCATTGGATTTCGGTTTATCCTCTTTAATAATCCACGGAAGACCCATTTTTTTATTCTTAGTTTACTAAGACAGAGCTTACTTTTTCATGCATGAATAAAAAAGTTAATATTATTTCAGTGATTCAGTTATTTTCTTTAAATAATGATTGTTTCAGAATATGGAAGCTGATATTGCAATTCAAATCAAAAGATAAGCAAAATGTAAGTACTAAGGATGACAAATTTAAAATACTGATGGGATGAATAAGCAACTTTACTGCATACAGTAACAGTAGGATGCAGCAAGTGGTTTTCATTTTCTATGTACCAGACATACATTTTTGCTGAGTGCACTCTTAAGCACTGTTAATATTCATACCTTAATGTGAAAATTCAGAGGATTATCCCCATGCCAAATTTTCACTCATTATTTTTCTCAACAGAAAATGAATTTATAATTCATTTAAGTTCACAAAAAAATGAAACAATATTGATCAATACATGAATTATATATAACTATCAATACATTAACAGCAGAGAAAGAAAGTAATATTTTTTGTACCTATCTAGCATTGAAGATGGTGAATAAAATGCATTGATAGTTTGATTACTTCCTTTTCTAATAAATAAAATATTTCATGTCTTTAAAGATAATGTTTATCTGATATTTTCCTCAAGGTGAGAATGACCTAGAAAGTTTCTCTTATTTAATGAACATATGTAAGCATATTTATTTTTATCAAACTGAGGAAAAACTGCTTGTGGAAAAATAAGCATAAATGAATATATATATATCTCAGATGTTTAAAAATGCTTGGAAGCCTATCACATAATCTGAGTCATGTGAAAACAAAGGCCTTAGACAACTTCAAATAATAAATTTTAAATAGCAAGTGATAAATACCTGAGATAGTAGGTTTGACAGCCTGCACTGTGATGTCTGACACCACTTATGTTTTTGTGACCCAAAATGAAAAGGTAATCATTCAACCTTCTATTACCTAAAAGACCTTGAACTATTATTAGCTTCTACAAGTTACTCCTATAGTCTCTTATAGGAAGCTATAACAAATCTTCCCTCTCTTGGTTATTGAGGGACCACCACTCCCACCACCAATCCCATCCCTACTCCTCAAAAAAACAACAAAAAACAAAAAACAAAAAACAGCTACAAACAAAGCAAAATAATGTACAAACAAACAAATAACAATAATAAAAATAAAAACACCCTAGCTAACTGACTGTAGCTTATGCTGAGATTCTCAAAACTTCATCTAAAGTTTGCAGATTTTTTAAGTCAAGGGCAAACAGCATGCTTCTTTCTGCAACAGCATCTAGGCAGGAGACTTGGCCTTCTGTTTCTTGCCAAGAATTGAGAGGATTTGGCATGTATGAACCCTGCAGTGCAGAGCGAGTAAAATATTAATTCGGCTTTGTGGTATTACCTGCACATCTATCTGCTGCACAGAGATAGGGATGTACATAGGGCATTTCATCTGCATTCAAACTCTGACTTTCTCTACAATGAGGTTTTATTGTGAATGAAGAAAGGCAGAGAGCAGTGGTGCTTACTCCAGGTAGCAATGGGTCTTCTCCCCTCTGCCCCTTAGGACAGCGATCCTGAGCAGCGCTGGAACCAAAGAGAAGTTCGTGACCATTGATGTCTCTCAGGATATTTTAAATGTTTGAAGACCTACTACTGCCAAGTGGAAAAGTGGGCTTTAACTAGTGGGTAACCTGGACCAGTGTTTTTCACCAACGGGCAGTACAAATCAAGTACTTACTCCAAATGCATTCAGGGAAGCTCCCAAAAGTATTCTGTTTTGTATTTGTTTGGTAGCACACCTCACAAAAACAGGAAGTCTTGATCAAGTTGCTCCAGTCCTGGATTGTCCCTTGAGACCCTTCCACATACTTCATCCTATAAACCATGAACCTTCTTGACCTAGGGGTTGCTCGAGGATTAAATTTAGTCTGAAATGGCTCTTAGACATACAAAACACTACTTCAGAATTGAAGACTCAATCCTACATTTTCCTCATGGTTTAATATTTGGAGACCACTACTTTATTATAATATTTTAAATTTTAAGAAAGAAAGTTTTCAGTAAGACTGTTACATCCGTGGCTGAAAGAGACATTGACATATGAGACTGAAAGGAACAACTGTCATTTTTCAGGCTGAGTGGCCATGTAGCAAGAAACACAATAGGCATCAGTCCATGATTCCTGAGCATAGCCTACAACTTGTAGTTAACATACAGTGTCAGGCAAAGAATTTAATTTAATTACATCCAGCAAAAGAAATATCTGTCCAAACTCTTAATCAATTACAGAAGTTCATTGGATATGCTCTTTAATAAATCTTACTTAGAAAATTAAGTTCAGCTTGCCTGTACGTAAGTTCCTATAACAGGGACTGAAAGCACCCAAATCAATCAATATGCCATACTACAAAGGTAAGTGCAGAAAAAAAAGTAAAGGTATTTTCACATATGACATGCAAAATAGCCTGAAATACACATAAAATATATATGAACCAGGAGGAAATATAGACAAAAATTATGAAATACAAATAGATTTTGAAAGTGAATAATATCTAATGTACTTAGAATAAGAAAAACAATCCCTATGGTGGGAGAAACTTGGAAACAAACAAACAAACAAACAAACAAACAAACAAAACTTATAGCCTATAACTCAGGAAACATATATAGCCTATAACATCAGGAAAGGTTGCCTGTGCTGAAAAAAATATGCCAAAAGAGGAGCAGGATAAGTTTATTGCTTAGAAGTCAAGACCAAATATCACAGTAGCTATACATCCTTGAGAAGGGAAGGGAAGTGGAGGTAATAAACTAATCATTTATTAAACAATCACAAGGGTGAAAAGAGAACATCTTACACTATCAACAAAGGGAGACATTGTAATCAGTTTTCCACAGATTATTAAGTAATTTTCTATAACGTGAAAGTTTTATGTCATTGCAAGCACCCTTAAAAAAGGGGAGGGTACTACAAATTGAGTACCTTTGAAGTTATTATTTCTTCACATTGCACTCCCATTTTAAAAAGTAGAAACATGTTCTGCTTTCTTAACAAATAGCTAAGGTTATGTGAGACATCTAAACAGACATCTAGCCAGATGTCTCAAATATCAAAACAGATATGACCCAAGACTAAAAACAATTTTATATATAAAAAAAAAGCAGAGCTCTTGTGCTACCATAAAACAAAGAAAACTGTAAATTCATTGTAACTGAAATTACAGAAAAAAGAAATGGAACAAGCAGATTACAGTATCTTTGACAAAAATAACCTAAACACCTATTCAGACAGACAAACAAAAGGTTCAAAAACCCCTTTGTCTGTTCAAAAGGGAGGAAGATTTTGCTCACATTAGGAACCTGAAAGTGTTGCTAGGTAAGGTAAGGACCTCATGCTACAGAGGCAGTATAAGAAACCTAATAAGGATATGAAGAAAATGCTCACTTTAAAGTGAAAGTATTATGGGAAAAGAAAAAAAAAGTTACAATTTATATTTGACTATTTTCAAATAGTTCCCAGCACTGACATTTTCAGCAGTAGGAGCAAAACCACCTTAAGCAGAGTTTATGCTGCATGGAAACCATCAGAAAATGAAAACCAATAGGTTCACGAGACAGTCCCAGAGAAAAGTTTCAGGTTAATACCCATTAACTCTTATCATTACTTCCAACAGGGACCTAGTCAATATTCTGCTAACAATTCCCCCACTTTTTTTTTTTTTTTTTTTTTTTCTTTAACTAGTTTTGTTAATTGCAGATGGAATTTAAACCTAGCATCTGTTGGTAGTTACTGATATATTCTCAAAAGCACTTGTTAGGAGTTCACTGAAGCACATTGTAGAGCATCCACAAAGACTTTGAAGAGAATCTGAGGTTTGTTTAGGGTGCATCTGGATGGTAATTCCTAATGTATCAAAGAAGCAATTGTTAAACAGTACATATAAGTAAATTAGACACCGGAAATTCTATTAAAGGAATAAAAACATTTCTTATCAGCAAAACAAAAAGTATTAAAATAATCACATTTTTCTCCTAACATTTTCTCATTTTCTCCAGATTTTCCTTAGTTCACGGTTAGGTAAACAAGATGGAATAATGTATCTTAACAGATACCAAGTAAACATCATTTCCGTACAGATTTTATTAACACACCTGGATCTTAAAAAAAACAAACAAACAAAACAACAACAACAACAACAAAAAAACTAGCCAAGCCACCAACATTCAAAAAGGATTTTCCACAAAACAAAAATAACCTCTGTCCTTTTCTTCCTACTTGTGTCATAAAGTAGTATTACACCACACTTTTCTTTAGTGTCATTGGCCAAAACACAAATAACCACTAGGGAAATAAGAGGAAAGTCTTATTTCTACTTTTTTTTTTTTTTTTTTTTTTTTTTTAATATTCTTCTATGAGGATTTGCTTTGAATTTTAGGATTGGTTCCATGGCTACCTTGTCCAATGCTTTCACAGAGTCCCTTGGACTGGGGAGCAGAAATAATAGGATGCATCCCAGTCTGTACTTGGTGAAGGCTTTGTCAAAAGGCCATGCTCAGGTCTGTCTCCTCTACTGCTAACATCTGGGCTTTCCTCTCCTTTAATTGACCCTTTCCATTTGTTCTGGTGTTACTGTATTTTTGTGTTCCCTGCTATCCTTGGTTTGCTCTGCTCCAAGTGGCTCCCCAGCACCTGACTCTCCATGCTCGACAGGACACTCATCACAAACTCATCATCGCCTGAAATAATTTCATAAGCTGTCTAGAGAAAAGGCACTTTGTAGGGTTCTGGACTGGAAGATATATTGAAGCAAATAACTTCACTGCAAGAAAGTTATTCTTTTCCTATCTTCCTACAATGCAAGATGACAGATAATTTGCTTAAAGGAAAAGAAGACTTCTATTAATGTCAATGAGAGTACAATTAATGCTCTGCAGAATGTGTCCTATAATGCCAACTTACACTTCTGGAAGAAATATATTTAAACTCTGAAACATGTTCAGTATACTACATATAAACAAAACAAGCAGTCTAGAAATTAGGAACAATCTAGTCAAATTTCATATCTGCCATGGAAATTCTTTTATAGAGTAATGACTATAACTAAATATTTCTATAGTGTTTTAAAACTGTTTATATAAAAGACACTAGAGACAAGTAAAGAGTAGATCTGTTTAGAGTTTTCTATTTACACAATATCAAAAGGCAAAAGGGTAGTCTCCAAATTCTTTTCTTATTGAGGATGGTAAAGAAAAAATACATACCTTAAATTTGTGTTCATAGCGTCAAGATTTGGTCAGAGTTAATAAAATTGAATACAAATATGAAAGTAAATATAAATCACAAGACAATGTCAGAACTTAAACTCTTACTGTGATTGTGATTTCAGATTGCAAAAGATGTATTTATCTCATCCAGAGGTAGCTAAAACTACTGCCTAATTCAGTCTGAACTCATGAAAAAGAACCTCTGTGTGCTTCAGCACTCATTTATGCAGACTATTACAAGGCTACTAACAAAACAAAAATGTTTTCTGTGTTTTGCCTTTGAGAGAAGTTTTTCCTTGTATATCTTGAGTTGTTCTTTTTATTCTTTACTTCACTTACCACAAAGATGCCTGGAAGCAGTATAATATTTTCTCATCCTTATTTCACTGTCAACTATGTCACTATGTCACTATGACCTTATCAGACAAATTTATGTTGACAATTTTTTCAAACTGTATATTCTCTTGTGAGCTACTATAATGTGTATCTTTATATTATCTGGTAGAATTTAGATGTGTGAGCATTTTTTTTAATTATAATTTTTTTCCTCTTTTAACAGTATATTAAAAAAATGAAGGAAATCCATGGACACATAAATCTGTGTTGCACTTTATGAATAAAAACAATACATTAATATCAATACTTCCATTTCATTTATATTTCAAGATTTAAACTATGAAGTTTGATAATTAAGGTTACAATTGCCTGATGCTTCACACTAAAACATTATAATATTATTTCAGGTTGAAAAACATGAAAACATGAGGGACTGCTACTTACCATATCACAGCAAGAATGAAACAAAGACACTGCTGAATTTGTGAATCAATGAAAAAGGAATTATGTAATCACATTTAACTCTTATTAAAAGGGAGCGTCTAATGACAGCAAAGATCCACAAAGCTTTCAGGTGAAAACCTTCCCTGACTATTTCAATAGTATTTTGTTGCAGAAGAAAAGGAGAAAAATATGATTGTGGATAAAAACGTTCAATAAATTTTAAAGCTGCAGAAATTCAACAAAATTTTATCTGAAAAAGCTTAAAAGCTCTTTCTTAAAACAGCATTACCATCTTCTAATTGGTATTGGATAATTTCTTTGAACCAACTTCATTTTATTTCAAATTTTAGTGGAAACTTCCATGAGTTAATCTCATTTGCTGGTAGGCTGCACTGAGGAAAAAACAACAACAACCAACCAACTTTGTTCTCAAGAAAAGTGCCTGCAATACACCATCGATCTAAATTTCACAATGGTCTCCATCCAAAAATACACACTGATATAATCCTGTCTGAGCGCCCGTTATTAACAGATCTATTTAAATTCTAAAGTAAATGAAAATGTGCTCCATGAAATAGAGTCCAACTGAAAAGAAGTATCAAAGGAGGTACAAAAGTTTGCTGTCACTTCTCAGAGGTCTCTCAAGAGAAGCAAATGTCCAGACTTAGGAAACCCAGACTCAGAGGAAACACTTGAAATCTTAGTTTCCATAATATCTTAGCATTGCCCCCACCTGCCCACCCACATTCATAAGTGTCCAAGTGCATCATTCAATGCCAAGTCATGTACTAGCTTCTTGGAAGATTGTGAATGGCCAGAATTAGGGGAAAAAAAAACACCACACTGAACTGCCACACTGATTTAACCCCACTCACACATATGTACCAGCTCAGGAAGAATTAGAATTCTGAATTTCAACATTTTTTTCTAGTGTTTTGGTTTGGAATAAAACTATTCTCACTTTGGTCTTAATTTTGGGAATAGTGGTTGAGAATCTGATATGCCATGGGAGATCCCAACTCTAGACATGATTCTCTCATGAGTATCATTTTTTAACTTTTTATTTCTCTTTACTTAATTTTTATTTATTTTTTTGTCAGTCATCTATTTTAAGTTTTCATCAGTAGAACATCTAAAGAGAGTCTGGAAGGATGTTGTGAAGGTGAAACCACAAGATAAAAGTCAACTTTATAGTCCATATTGTTTGTTTGTTTGTTTGTTTGTTTTTTTATGGGGAGATCTATGGCCAAAGAATGATCATCTATGACCTCTCTAAGAGGGATAACAGATCTTGCAAAGACAATAGGAATTATTCCATGCAACTGGGTTTAGCTGGCATCATTACCTGTGTAGAAGGAGGGAGTCAGAACCACTGTACTAAAAATGAGCTTTATAATGGATGTTTTATCTTGCAGATAAAGCCTCTTGGGTGAAGAAAAATTGCTTTGCTGTGTCCCAGAATATATCTTGTCCACTTGCTCTCTGAGTACTACTAGTAGAAAAGGACTTTGAGATTAAGGAGACAATGAAATTTCCTTCTTACTTTGAAAGCTGAAGGAGTAGGTTTCTTTGGCAGGGAAGCAATAGGGAGGATTTAGCCTCCAGCCATGTGGTTTTCTTGCAACTCCCTTAGTTATTGTAGCATGGACTCATCTGTCTATTATCAGACAACACTTTCACTACAGTTCCAAATTGTTCAGGGTGAAGATTATTCACACATCAGCTGGGACTTGGTTTCAGTGTAGCCTGTTCAGCCGTCCTGGCAAAACATTTTTCATAAAACATTTGGGAGATGAGTTTTTATGGCCTGTCAATTATGATAAAGGAATAGGAAAAGGATATATTCTTCAAAACATTACTTCAGAGATGCTATGCTCTTTTAAAAAAAAAAAAAAAAAATCATGTGTTTTTTCTAATGAAAAGGCCAATGGAAAGATTAAAGTCATTTTACTTCTGCAGAGCTTTTAGAAGCTGTGTGAATTCCTCAAGACAATGTTATCCTGAATATCATGTGGAGGAAGGAATTCCAAGTGCTCTGCCACAGAGCTGGGACCAGCCCAATGTCAGCAGAGAAACCGTGCCTGCCTCTTCCACCATGGCTGAGTTATGCCCCATGACTAACAGGCAATCTTTACTACACACCTAATTTAAGTTGATCATTTCTGTACTGGAAACTGAAGAAGACGTATGACTCTCACAAAAGATTTATTACTGTTATATCAACTTTTCGTTTACTAACATTAATCTTCCTAGTGTCCATTACTGATTTAGTTAAAAAAGATGGTGAAATTAATCAGCTTCTTCAAATTATGCCCATAAGCAATGACTAGAAGAAGAAAAGTCATTTACATTTTAATGCAGAATCATGTGGAAAATATTTTAACAAGATGGCAAAGCGAAGTAAAAGTAAGCAGAATCCTGACTTCAAACAAATAAACAAAAATCCTTCTTGAAATCAAAACCTCCCATTTGATCTACAGAATGAAACTGAAAGCACATATTAATCCCCACCTGCATTTCTGCTTCCCAATTAATATTTTGATTTTGTTGCTGGGCAAGCTGCCAGTGCATATAGTTCATACTACATAATTGTGCTGCTCTTCTACAAAAGTGACCTAAAATGACATTAAATAACACTTTATCCATAGCAAGAGATGTCTGTCCTACAGCAAGCACTAGAAACAGCCAAAAGAGCTGTTTCTTACCATAAGAGTTAAGCATTAGACTCAGTAAATTCATGAAAGATGGGTCAACATTTGACCTCAACTGTAGAACAAAACCATCTCTTCATAAATAGGTTTTAGTATATATATATATGTATAAATGTACGCTTTTTCCCTATAAATAAAAATAAGACAGAGTGACAAGTATTCTTTATTAGTCCTTCTAGCTGGCTGAAATATACTGTGTAAGTCAGCTCAAATCTTTGACTGGGGCTGTGTTCAATTAATATTTTGCTCGTAAGTACTCATAGTTGAGAAGTGCCTAAACCAAGCTATTTGAAACATAGAATGAGCTAATCCTAGACTGAAAAGCAAGATACCATGCTGTACAGTTAATTTCTCAGTCACTTTTTATCATGAAAAATCAGAAGAATTTCATGTGTCCCCCAGTGTTTGAACACTGGTACACTCTGAAACAAATCTTAAACTTTTCAAGGTTTCTTACCACTTCTGTTTGAGATCATGGTACCATAGTACACTCTAGTCCTTTTTTTCACTACTGTACAGCTGAAGATCAGGGATGTACTTTGTACTGTGGAGTTTACTGTCTGCCTTTGGAGACCTTTGGATAATGATGAGACAGGTTTGTCACTACAGGTTGTAGAGGCACAGAGAAAAATGCAAATGACACAGTGAAGTCTTTCTATATAAACATACACAGATTACGTATGGGTCCAGCAGCATTTAGAATATCAAACCAAAATGCTACACATTTATATAGCACTAGCCACTCAAGATGTTCCAGCTGAACACCGTGGCCTAACAACTCCTATATACCTTTAAAAGGGAATAGGAATCCATAGAATAAACTTGCAGTCCTACAGAAGTAAATGGCTTTTGCTATTGAATCTTTCAAGGACAGAACACATTACTGATAGCAGGCCATTCCCCTGCAGTAACAGAAGATTATAATGTCTGTGATAATGTCAGAGGGCTAGATGTGCAGCATTAACCAACACAGCAGCCAACTGTAATGTATGATGCTGTTCAACTCATTTTCAAGGCTTATTCACTTCACAACAGCCTTCGATAAACTGCAAATCCAGTTTAACAGCTGAGCTGAGCAATCAATCATTCAGAAACAAGATTCAGAGCAGTCCTGGTGAACACACGGACGGCAATTAGATGCCACTGCTTGTGAAATAATATTGGTGGGAATTCTTCTCCCTCATCTGATTTATTTCTGTCAATCTGCAGTTTAGATTCTGCGTCATGATTAACTCCTTTGTCCTGAGATGCCATATAAATGTAGCACTGCTATTATTAAATGTTTCTGAAAGTAATTCTGAACCTCACAATTGCTAAGGAAATTGATTAAAGAGAGTCAACTAGCACTGCTAATTTGCAACTGGCTATTTTTAATGACAGCCTGATAAAATGAAATGCTAAGCCTGAGAATAATACTCAGTTTATATAATACGTTAACTTGTATGGAACACATTTGCATAAATATTTGTAGGATGAAATGAGTCTTTGGGCAGTTCAGAATATTCAGGATGGCTAGTTTGGAAAAGAGGCTAAACAAAACAAACAAACAAACAAAAAGATAGTGACCCCAGTAGCAAATTACAATGTCAAAAGTATCCATCAGAAGTTTTCAATTTGTTTAACTTGTTTGTAGGGTTTTACTGAAGAAGTTTTTGAATTGTACTCTGCTCCAATACCAGCAATTAAATTCACTAAAGAGAGTTCAGAGAACTAACAAATATTATATTCCCGGATAAAAGAAGTGAGCAAGTTTGGACATGTAATTCAAGCCTACATAAAGTAAGAAGGTATGTAGTGGTTTCTGGAAGCAGTATATGAAAGATGGAAAATTCACAGTGGAGGATAATAGCCTTAAAAACAAGTTTTTCAGAAATATCAGGATGATATTAAATAGAAATCTTTTAGAATACAAGTTTGAATAAATAATACATCTTTTTTATTTTTTTCCAGAGAGATAGAAAATTATTTGAACCAATCAAAAGATAAAAACCTGCATTTATTATTCTCCAGAAAGAAGCAAGGTAAAACTGAATACCTATGCCCTCACAAACACATTGTACAGATTTTCAAAACCCTCTGAAAAGCATCCATAAGTAAGAAAGACAATATATATATATATGTATATATATCTGCAGAGAATGTGATGTCTTTATTCCATTGGAACTGTGTTATGAGAAAGTTTAAGTGATCATTATTTTAAAATAAATTAGAATATTACAGTGACAGAGACATACTTGATGTAAACACTGCAAATGCTTTGGCTTCACTGATGATTGATTTATTAGAAGCATTCTCAGAGCCCTGAAAATTTATTAACTACATTTTGAATCCAATGTAAATCTATTGACTACAGCTAAGCAGAAAGTAAAATAAAATTTAATGCTAATTTAGTGTTTTTTTTTTTTTTAGTTTTCAAAACATGCATATTTGACAGAGTTTTGAGTGTTTACACAGGGACAAAAGCAAATCTCTCAAACATTTGTCTGTGAGAACAAGACACAGCATTGATATATCTGTATTCAGACTGGACTGCAGGTTTTGAAAAGGATGTCTGGGCTGACAATATATGCAATTCAAGTGGTAATTTTTTCCTTTTGCCAGGTTTGACAACTGAATTCTTGATGAACCTCACACAAGGATCTGTTCCCAGATAACAGGGTGCAGGTACTACAGTCACAGAATCACAGAATAGTCTAGGTTGGAAGAGACCTCCAAGATCACCAAGTCCAACCTCTGACCTAATGCTAACAAGTCCTCCACTAAACCATATCCCTAAGCTCTACATCTAAACGTCTTTTAAAGACCTCCAGGGATGGTGACTCAACCACTTCCCTGGGCAGCCTATTCCAGTGACTAACAACCCTTCAGTAAAGAAGTTTTTCCTAATATCCAACCTAAACCTCCCCTGGTGCAATTTTAGCCCATTCCCCCTCGTCCTGTCACCAGGCACGTGGGAGAATAGACCAACCGCCACCTCGCTACAGCCTCCTTTAAGGTACCTGTAGAGTGTGATAAGGTCGCCCCTGAGCCTCCTCTTCTCCAGGCTAAATAGTCCCAGCTCCCTCAGCCGCTCCTCGTAAGACTTGTTCTTCAGACCCTGCACCAGCTTCGTAGCCCTTCTCTGGACTTGCTCAAGCACCTCCATGTCCTTCTTGTAGTGAGGGGCCCAAAACTGAACACAGTAATCGAGGTGCGGCCTCACCAGAGCTGAGTACAGGGGGACAATCACTTCCCTGGACCTGCTGGCCACGCTGTTTCTTATACAAGCCAGGTTGCTGTTGGCCTTTTTGGCCACCTGAGCACACTGCTGGCTCATACTCAGCCGACTATCAACCAATACTCCCAGGTCCTTCTCTGACAGGCAGCTTTCCAAACACACATCTCCCAGCCTGTAGCTCTGTTTGGGGTTGTTGTGCCCCAGGTGCAGGACCCGGCACTTGGCCTTGTTGAACTTCATACAGTTGGCCCATCGGTCCAGCCTATCCAGATCCTCCTACCCCTTGAGCCAGAGCCAAGAGCCTTCCAGAGCCTTCCAGAGCCTTCCTACCCCTTGAGCAGATCGACACGCGAACCTAACTTGGTGTTGTCTGCAAACTTACTGAGGGTGCACTCGATCCCCTCATCCAGATCATCGATAAAGATGTTCAAGAGGACTGGCCCCAGTACCGAGCCCTGGGGGACTCCACTAGTGACCGGCCTCCAACTGGATTTGACTCCATTCACCACAACTCTCTGGGCCCTGCCATCCAGCCAGCTCTTAACCCAACGAAGCATATGCCAGTCCAAGCCATGAGCAGCCAGTTTTCCGAGGAGAATGCTGTGGGGAATGGTGTCAAAAGCCTTACTGAAGTCAAGGTAGACCACATCCACAGCCTTTCCCTCATCCACTAAGCGTGTCACCTTGTCATAGAAGGAGATGAGGTTCGTCAAGCAGGACCTGCCCTTCATAAACCCATGCTGACTGGGCCTGATCGCCTGCTTGCCCTGCAAGTGCCACATGTTGATGCTCAAGATAATCTGCTCCATGAGCTTCCCTGGCACTGAGGTCAAACTAACAGGCCTATAGTTCCCTGGGTCTACCTTCTGGCCCTTCTTGTAGATGGGTGTCACGTTTGCTAGCCGCCAGTCGAGTGGGACCTCCCCTGATAGCCAGGACTGCCGATAAATGATGGAAAGCGGCTTGGCCAGCTCTTCCGCTAGTTCTCTCAATACCCTCGGGTGGATCCCATCCAGCCCCATTGACTTGCGTACATCCAAATGCTGTAGCAGGTCGCCAACCATTTCCTCGTGGATTGTGGGGGCCACATTCTGCTCCTCATCCCCTTCCACCAGCTCAGGGTACTGGGTGTCCAGAGAACAACTGGTTTTACTGCGATAGACTGAGGCAAAGAAGGCGTTAAGCACCTCAGCTTTTTTCTCATCTCTGGTAGGTACATTTCCCCCCACATCCAGTAAAGAGTGAAGATTCTCCTTAGTCCTCCTTTTTGTACTGATATATTTATAAAAACATTTTTTGTTGTCTTTAACAGCAGCAGCCAGATTGAGCTCCAGATGAGCTTTGGCCTTTCTAATTTTATCCCTGCACCACCTTACAACATCCTTGTAGTCCCCCTGAGTGGCCCACACTCTTTTCCAAAGATTATAAACCCTCTTTTTTCTCGAGCCGCAGCTCTCTGTTCAGCCAGGCCGGTCTTCTTCCACGCCGGCTTGTCTTCGGGCACGTGGGGACAGACTGCTCCTGAGCCATTAAGATTTCTTTCTTGAAGAGCTCCCAGCCTTCCTGGGCTCCTCTGCCCTTCAGAACCGCCTCCCAAGGGACTCTGCCAACCAGTGTCCTGAACAGCTCAAAGTCAGACCTCCGGAAGTCCAAGACAGTGGTTTTACTGGTCCCCTTCCTTACTTCGCCAAGTATCGAGAACTCTACCATTTTGTGATAACTCTGCCTGAGACAGCCCCCGACCACCACATCTCCCACCAGTCCTTCTCTGTTAGTGAACAGAAGGTCTAGCGGGGCACCTCCCCTGGTAGGCTCGCCAACCAGCTGCGTCAGGAAGCTATCTTACACGCTCTCCAGAAACCTCCTAGACTGCTTTCTCTGGGCTGTGTTGTGCTTCCAGGATATGTCTGGGAAGTTAAAGTCCCCCCACAAGAACAAGCGCTGACGATTTTGCAACTTCTGCCAGCTGCATATAGAACTCCTCATCCGTCTCCTCGTCCTGGTTTGGCGGTCTATAACAACCCCCCATCAGGATGCTTGCCTTGTTGGCCTTTCCGTTGATCCTAACCCATAGCGACTCAACCTTATCATTCCCAGCCTCAAGCTCGACGACATCAAAACACTCTCTAATATAGAGAGCCACTCCACCACCCCTTCTGTGCTGCCTGTCCCTTTGGAAGAGCCTATAGCCAGACATTGCAGCACTCCAGTCATGAGAGTGGTCCCACCACGTTTCCGTGATGGCAACCAAGTCATAGCCTGCCTGCTGCACAATGGCTTCCAGCTCCTCCTGCTTGTTGCCCATGCTGCGTGCATTAGTGAAGATGCACTTCAGTTGAGCCTTTGCCTTCTCCCCCAGCCTTGCCATTGTTCCCCCTGGCATACCTCCAACAAGCTTTGTTTCATCCCCGTCCCCCTTCTTACCTAGTTTAAAGCCCTCTCAATGAGCCCTGCCAGCTCCTGGGCATGGATCCGTTTTCCCCTTGGAGAAAGTCGGGACCCATCTGCAGCCATCAGGCCAGGTGCCGAGTAAAGCACCCCATGGTCAAAGAACCCCAAATTCCTGTGTTGGCACCAGCCTCTGAGCCACGTGTTTTATCAGGTGGGCTTTCCGTGTCCTCTCTGAACCCCTCCCTGCCACTGTAAGGATGGACGACAACACCACCTGTATTCCTGCTCCGTCCGCTAACCATCCCAGCCCCCTGAAGTCACGTCTTCTAGCCTTCAGGCTTCTCTCATCAATGTTATCACTGCCAGCCTGGACTATCAGTAGTGGGTAGTAATTGGAGGGGCAAACCAGGCTGAGAAGCCTTCTGGCAACGTCCCTGACCCTGGCCCCAGGGAGGAGCAGACTTCCCTACGGGTAGGGTCAGGGCAACAAATAGGGCCCTCTGTTCCCCTGAGAAGGGAGTCACCCACAACGATCACCCTTCTTTCTTTCTTGGTGGAAGCAGTCTTGAGGTGTGGAGCAGACTTCCTGGGTAAACTTTCTACCACATCCTCATTCACCGCTCTCTCAAACTCCAGGGCCTCAAATCTGTTGCATAAGGGCACCTGGGAAGGTGGGGCAGGTAGGGGGGGCCGGTTCCTGCAACGTCGAGGAGGAACCTGTCTCCATTCCTCCTCCACTCCACTCCTCTCTTCCAGAGGGAAGAGAGGGTCTCTTCCCTCTGCCTGATAGCGACTGGGCAGGGAGTCCACCCCCCTTTGGGGAGTCTCACTCCGGTGCCTCTCCTTCAGGCCTTGCAGGGAGTTGTTCCACCAGTAAAAAGTTCCACCAGTCATAAAGTAACAAGCAGTTCCATGAGCAAAGCAACTATCACAATCCTATGAAACAGAGGTCTATCAGCTAAAAAATTCCTGTTTTCCAATAAAACGTGTGGAGATCAGAAGAGTGAACACACAACTTCAGCAAATTATTATCATGTGATAAGAAAGGACAAGCATTTCCTGAACTGTACCTCTGTGCACACAATTATTTTCTGTAAATCTACATTTCATTTTCCTTGACAACTGGCCCAATTTTCAATAATCTTCTAAAACACCTGTTAGGATTGAAATGTCTGTTATATTTTGTTTCATATATGAAGATTTTGAATCATTTTGTATAACTGATTTTGTCAGTATGAAATAGTGTTCAAAACACAGCTGTAGATACAGTTCTCAAGTTATTTAAATATATAAAAGCCTCACAGATACAACTAATGTATTATACATATAAATATTATAACCAAAAGTTTATTTCCATTATAAAAACAAGACCTCAGATGTATAATCTTACCTCCAAAATGTGACTATTATATCTACAGCTCAGTATCTGGGATTGAGGAAACATCAATTTCAGATCACTGTCATGTACTTTTTTGTATGAAAATGTTGTTTCAGAGCAGTAAGTATGATTTTAGTCCAGTATTCCAGTATTTGCTGAGAAAAAAAAAAAAAAAAAGTAATCTCTAAAGTCAGTAGAAGTTATGATGGCTACTAGAATCAGGAGTTAAGTTCTGAAACAACCAGAAAACAATTACATTCCTATTTCACTTCAGTGAAAGATTATCTCTGCCAAAATAGTATCAAGATGAAACAGGAAAGAAATAACTTATTTTAACAAACATTTTTCTAAGTCTAAAAAAATTATTTTGAATTTATTATTACTCTTTGTGCTTTCATATACTTGAAAATTCTCTTTGGGCTTTCACTCTTCTTTCCCAATATTCTCTTTTCTTTTGAAAGTGCAAAAAATGCATGATTTGTAAGATTTTCTGTTTAATTTTTTCTTCTTTATTATTCCAGAAATTATTCAGAGTTTATTATCCAGATAAAGAAAAATCAATGATAACTGGAGAAAAAAAAAAATACCATTTTTAATGGATCTAAAGTCAACAGTGGAACATAAATGTAGTCAGCAAATGGAAAGTTTATGAATTTTCCATGAAAGAGAGTGAATTTCTTCAAGTATTTGGCCTAAGAACTGATCATTCAAATATTTGACATTTGGGATTTCCACATATTCATACCACCATACTGTGTGTAAATGAAGTGAAAGGTCAGAATTTACAATTCATAGATGTATTTTTTTGTACGTATGCAACAGAAATTACTTTAATACCTATGGCAGAAAAAGTATTTTGGGGTCATTATCGTTTTGGTTGTTTGCTGAGATTAACAAACAAACAAACAAACAAAAGAATTCTATGGGAAGTGATTTTTAAATAATAGCTTAAGTTAATGCAAGAGTGGATAACAGAAAATTGCAGTCTATTACAATTACTTTAAATTAAGCAGGCATTACATTTTTGCAATGTCTTCATTGTTGAAAGAATTTTCAATACTAATCATACAGTCAAATAAATTTATAATCTATCTCCAGATATACGCATCTCCTGATTAAGTATGGTGTTTAAATTCTAGTTAGAAAATGGATTTTCATCTGTATGTTGCACTTTTAAAAAGACTGACAGAACAGTTTTTTCCAGAATCCAGAATCTGTCAGTCTCATTAAATGTCAGTAAATCTGGGCTACAATTCAAGATCATAGTGTTTAATGCACTCCAAACAACAGTCAACATAAGCCAATATTCAAATTCAGGGCAATACTTCATTATCTATCCAGGTAAAGCTACAGCGAATATAACTCAACAATCACGGGAAAAAACAAACAAACAAACAAACAAAAAAAACCTTTATGATTTAAACCTAATGAAATAGAGAAAACTAGTGGCTCTTTCCAAAGAAGAACAAAGATATGTCATTTTTATTCTACTGTCTAAATATGATGCTTATTAGTTTTATAGATATACATATATACTTCAGAATTGAAATAATAAAAAGCATTATTTAACTGTAGTAGCAGAATAAGCAATAAAACATAAATGTATGTACATCAAATATCGAACACTCAGGCTGAGAATCTAACCATTATAAATAACAAGAGTCAGTGTAGGAGAATACCACATCTACTACTATAATTTATTTTTCTTGCTCTTTTGGTGTAAGCTTTTTTTTTTTTTCTTTATTTTCTTTTTTCTTTGTTCCTTTCCCATTAGCCATTTATGATTCATTCATGAATTACCAAATTTAAAACTTTTGGCATAGTTATTTTCACTAACTATAAATGGCATGGTTGAAAGGATATGGACCATACATACATGGACTCTCAGTCAGAACTCTGTACTTCTGCTTCTTATAGGAGCATGATTTACAGATCATTCTCCTATAAAACTCCTATATAGGAGTTTATTTACAGATAGGTAATTTTAAACACTATTCACCTAATTCTTTTATGTAAAGTACCAACCATTTATTTAGATATTATTTGTGATAATAACCTCTTCTTGTCACAAATTCTAGAATATAACATCCATATATGCAATTTCTAAACATATCATATTTCTCTCTGTATCTTTACAATTATACCACGTCAAAATAGCAGAAGTAGAAGAAGAAGCTTTACTGCTCTGGGCCAAATTGAGTGGGACTAATGTTATGAAAAACTCTTTTAAAATATATAAGCGAGCAATTAGGAAAACAAAAGATAGCAAAGATACTAGAATATCCCTGTATGTATAGCAAATGAGTACTGCGTTAACACAAAAATGCACCTTTGAGGTCACATAAAGCCTGTATAAAATGAGAAAGGAAAACAAAAGACATGAATTCATTTGCAGAAAACAAAACCAGCATTAATTTTTTTTTATTTTTTTTTTTATTATTTTTTTTTTCTCTCTAGTTCTGTCAGCCTTTTTTATTGTCAGTGCAAGACAGAAAAGTCCTTTCCATAACTGAAGGCAGGATCCACTGACATCTGCTTGGGAGAACAAAAGCCACACCTTTACTTCTAGAGACCAGCCTCTCTCCAATGCTTCAAAATACATTTACTAGCACAAAATCATTGCCAGGTTTTGTCAGAGATTTTTCTGGTATTCAAAACATGTAGTAAAACTTTCTCTACTGAGCCCTCTGTGGTGTCTGCCTCAAGATATGGATTGTGTGGTTATTTGCCACCAAAACTCATCTGATATAATTTCTGATCTTCATTGTCGATATGAGTAACCTCACACAGTGAGTGACTTATACTAGTCCCCTTTGTTCTAGTCACATCCTTTTTCCTTACCGTAAGCCACCACAAGCATGGTTAGGGCATTTCTGAGTAAATTCTTAGCACATTTTCTTCTTCAAGTGAAAGATGTAGTCTCTGTCAAAATTTCATTTTGAAAATTTTAAATCTACCAATCAATCATCATAAAAAAACATTTTCATTCAGTTCTGAGTCACAATGCGAAAATGTGACCATGATTGACTTTTGTTTAATTGACAGCAGTACAAAACCATCAATAAATAACCAATAACTATATTTTAGAGGAGAAAAACTAAATGAAACAAACAAACCAAAACCTGAATGCAGATTCCCTTAATACAGAAAATTACATTAATAAGGCAGCAACACCAAGCAACACACTGAAACACTGAAGCTCACACACACACAAGAGATTTGCGGGCATTGTCAAATAGCTTGCTTCTGGCTATCTTCAGTCTTGTGAAATTTTCACATTAATTTTAGGCAGCATGAATTATCCCACTTTTCAACAAGAAATCCTTGGGGCATTTTAAACATGCTTGAAAATAAATAATTAATGCACTGGACACTATTAATTAGGAAAATTCAGAAACAGCTACTGTTACAGAACCTGAAAAGTTTTCCTAAACTTGTCAAGCTGTTAATAATAAATAGGGTGGAAATGGCTAACTAACATAGTTAAATAACAACCATTCTAAACACTGAAAAGTGGTACTTTTTCTTTTCTTTTGATACTAAAAGAAAGAAAAAAGGGAGGGGGGGGGGGAACGACACAACATACTGACTCTGCTATTTTATCCCTGACACTTCGCTAACAGAAATGTGGATTTACACTTTAAGAGAATCTCCATTTTATCTAAACCTGTGGAACCAAAAGCAGTACCTAATCATGACAACATTCAAAATTTACTTCAAATATTGGAAATACATATATTTACCCATTTTGTGTAACAATTGAGTTTTTTTTTTAAATAACACTTGAGGGAGAATATTTATGACCATCTTTACTTACAGCTACAATTTTGAAAATCACAGATCTATAGTTATATAGGTTATCTTACAGCAACATATGACTTCTCTAAGGCTTTAAGACAAAATATAACTAATTTGTTTTCCAGTCTCCACATTTTTTAATAAAAACTCACTTTCATTGTAGTACTGGAAATGAAATAAAAGCACTATGATGATCAGGAGTAGTGGGCATGGATTTACCAAGGGGAAATCATTCTTCAACAACAAGTTGAGAGGCTGGCTCAGTGAATGAGTGGAGAGCAGTTGATGATCTATATCTTGACTTTAGCAAGGTTTGCTATGTCATCTCTGTCCTGGTTTCAGCTAGAATAGAGGTAATTTTCCTCCTAGTAGCTGGTATTTTGGATTTAGGATGAGAATAATGTTGATAACATTATGTTGTTTTAAATGTTGCACTAAGCCAAGGATTTTTCAGCTTCTTGCTCTGTCCTGCCAGCGGGCAGGCTGGAGGTGCAGCAGGAGCTGGGAGGGGACATAACCAGGACAGCTGACCCAAAATGGCCAAAGGGAACAATTAATATCGAGGGGGGGGGGGGGGGGCGCCCCAGGGTGTGGGGACCAGCTGCTCAGGGATAGGCTGGGCATCAGTGAGCAAGTGGTGAGCAATTGCATTGTGCATCACTTGTTTTGTACATCTTATTAGTAGCAGTACATATTATCATTATCATTATTATTTTCCTTTCTTTTCTGTCCTAATAAACAGTCTCTATCTCAACCCACAGGCTTCATTTTCCTGATTCTCTCCATCATCCATTGAAGTGAGTGAATGGCTGTGTGGTGCTTGGCTGCTGTCTGGGTTAAACCACAACAGTCTCCCTAAGTATCCTTGCAGAAAATCTGACAAGGCATGAACCAGACAGTGAACCAGACAGAGAAGCGGATTGAAATCTGGCTGAATTGCTGGGCTCAAAGTTTTGTGATCATGGTCCATCTGGAAGCTCTACTATTATACTAATGGAAAATAATTCACAGTAGTGTGATTTCAGCAGGATCAAGGAGAAAGATGCAAAATCTGACAGTAGTACTATTTCATCTCTTTTCTTCCTTCTGCTAAAAATTAGTAGGTAATAGAGGTGGGAAAAGAGAAAATAATACAAAAAGAACTGCTATGGCATTTGAGACTTTTTATAAATATTTGTCTTCAGGTGGCTAAGACTGATAGAGCTTAAACACTACACTGGTATGACATAGAACATCTAATTGTCAGACCACAAAAATTGCAGTACACTGAGCAATAATGTTGTTGCACTACTCGTTCATTTATTCATGAACTGTGGAGGAAAATAAGGATGTGGAATGTATATAAATTTTCAGTTCAAAAGTTACTGCCATCAAGGGACAGCCTTAAGTTATACACTACCTTTAAAACAAAACAAAACAAAACAAAACACTTTTTTTTTTTTCTTTTTTCTTTTTTTTTTCTTTTTCTTTTTTTTTTCCCCAGGAATGCATGCATGGCACCTAATGAGCATACCCCTTAGCTCTTTCATCTGAAACAAAGTGTTCTTTTGTTGCTTGGGGCTTACACTCAGCCTGACATGCACTAGAAACAAAACCGGTCTAAAAGTTTTGAAATAAGTACATTCAGTTTCCTGCTTTTTTGCTTTTTCCAAATAGTAAAACTCCAACTTTTCATTTAACTGTATCTTCACCAGCTGCACTTGCACTGTGTGTGATTGTGTAAGATAAAAAATATCCTGCACAGCCAAGTATTCTACTGAAGGATACAGGCTGAAGGTAAAACAGACTTTTTTTTTTTTTTTTTTTCTTTTTTTCTTTTTTGGCAATGACCAGAGAAGTAATTCTGTCCTGGAGGTAGTGTACCCAAAGAGAATTTATGTTTCCTTTGTTCCATTGACAACACTCAAAAACTATAAAAACCTTGCAAGAATAAAAACATCTGTCTTTGAGGTGTGGCTGACCTGTATAACATGGGGCAAATTATATTTTTTAACTGAGCTGGCAGATTCTAATAGTAGTATGAAGCCTGGTGGTGCTCTGAGATCCATTTGCCACGCTGCCTATGAAATCCAAATACCTTTGAGACAGGAAATGTCGGGGACTATTTAGGAGGAACATCAGACCATGAGGTCTTCCCTGCCTGGGTGAAATGATGGACTACACCGAGGTGGCGAGATGTCCAGTCCAGCAGTTCCCATAAGCTGATTTGCCTTAAACAAGCTTTGAGTACACTCCTAAAGTTGATTTGTTTTGATGGTTGCTGAATTTTGCCAACAACTGAGCTTCATAGGTATTCTTAGGTACAACTTACATTTTGCATATGGTCAGTTTAGTTTAAGATTCAATGGGTTCTAGTTAAATCCAGTTAAATTGACTACTGCATGTATGATTTCCTTTTCTAATCACATTCAATTTCAAATATATAAAAATTTGAATCCCTTAGTATAACAGTATGGCAACTTAGTACACTCAGACCTTTTTTAAAAGTGCCAAAGCAAGAGTCAGTTCTTTTAAGTTACCTTTAAATTCTGACAAAAAATGTTCAAGTCTTTATGATAACATCAACGTATGCTTTATTACTGAATAGTGTTGTATACCATCATCACCACCAACAAAAAAGTAATTGAAAGGAATATTAAAAAAAAAAAAAAAGTAATTCTGTGGTCTTATGAATGTAATATTATGGAGAGGAACAACAAATATATATAGTTTTCATATTACATATTGGTTAATGAGTAATTTAATTGATGGCTAAGAATTGCAATAAAAGAGATTTCTACCAAAGAGCTAACGCACTGAAAAACCTATGTTAAACCAACAAAAACTCCTACTCAAGACACAGATTTTGAATAGGTGCAAAGACCTTAAACATGAGGTATTCAGATTTAGTTTTGATGGAATTACAGATTATCTGTTCAAAAAACTAATAGTAGCTTCAGAAAACAAACAAACAAAAAACTGTTTTAGAACAACATATTAAATTAATTTCTTTTAGAGCAACATGTTAAATTAATTTCATTTACAGCGTTTTATACAGATCCATCAGATACATTACCATTTTTATAATTCAAAGTATTACTTATGAAAACAGGCTATAGAGTCAGTTCTTCAAACTAAGAAAAATAAAATAAACCACTAAGCATTCCCTTATTTTTCCTTTAACATAGTTATCAAATTGTTATCATACTGCGTTATGCTTTCCTCTGTCCATCTCATGAGAACACATGCAAAGACAAGGAGGAGAGAAATGACAAAAATTTCTGGTGTAGTTGACATCTGATCTGAATTCTGATTACCACCTGCAGTATCATTTAACTAGAAACAAGACCTAAAATCTCTCTAGAGAATATATGACTGTGATTTAGCTAACTGACATCTGCATGCTCTACATAAATATAGCAGAAAGAACATTTCCCCAGCAGTTACAAGCCTGACTGATAAAGTAAGCAGTTTGAGTACTGAGGCTTCAGGTGGCTCATTACATCTCAATTGACAACTCAAATATTTTTTCCCTAAATCTCAAACCAGTTTCTACATAAATTCTCTGCACTATACACAGTCAAGTTTTGCAACCGACATGGGAGGAGAGGTCTTGTCATAGAATCATAGAACCACTAAGATTGGAAGAGACCTTTAAGATTATCTGGTCCAACCATCACCCTACTACTACTGTCACCCACTAAACCATGTTCCTAAGCACCACGTCCAACCTTTCCTTAAAAACCCCCAGGGACAGTGACTCCACCACTTCCCTGGGCAACGCGTTCCAAATGCCTGTATACTCTTTCTGAGAAGAAATGTCTCCTCATTTCCAACCTGAACCTCTCCTGGCACAACTTGAGGCCTTTCCCTCTATAGTCCTATCACTAGCTACCTGTGAGAAGAGGCCGACCCTCAGCTCCCCACAGCTTCCTTTCAGGTAGTTGTAGAGAGCAGTAAGGTCTCCCTTGAGCCTCCTCTTCTCCAGACTAAACAACCCCAGTTCCCTTAACCACTCCTCACAGGACTTGTGTTCCAGGCCTTTCACCAGCTTTGTAGCCCTTCTCTGGACATGTTCCAGGGCCTCCATGTCCTTGTACTGAGGGGCCCAAAGCTGAACACAGTACTTGCAGTGCGGCCTCACCAGAGCTGAGTACAGGGGGACAATCACCTCCCTGGTCCTGCTGGCTACACTATTTCTGATACAAGCCAGGATGCCATTGGCCTTCTGGGCTCACTACTGTCTCATGTTCAGGCAAGCATCGATTAGCACCCCCAGATCTTTTTCCTCCGCACAGATTTCAAGCCACTCTGCCCCAAGCCTGTAGCACCGCATGGGGTTGTTGTGGCCAAAGTGCAGGACCCAGTACTTAGCCATGTTGAGCCTCATCCCATTGGCCTCTGCCCATCTATCTATCCTATCCAGGTCCCTCTGCAGGGCCTTCTTAATCTCTGGCAGATCAACACTTCCCCCGCAACCTGGTATCACCTGCAGAATTACTCAATTCCCTCATCCAAGTCATCAATAAAGATATTAAAGAGAATGGGCCCCAACACCGGCCCGGGGAACTTATCTTCTCTGAAAAACACACCCAGAATACATGCATTACACTATACAAGTCCAGCTAACTGAGGGGGCAGAAATGCTTCAAATGTATCCAGTCCAGCTTATAAAAACTGTATTTTTCCGGAGGGGTTCCACAGTTCATCTTCTATTCCATATTTTGCAATGAAAACTACAACACATCAAAACAGGTACCAACAAACACGGGCTCATTTCATTTATATATAGGTCAACACAAACAGCAGGAAATTCAAAATTGTACAGAAGTAGAAATCACTGGAATAACCTGCTTAAATACTGAAATCTCTTTATGTTTTTATGGAAGGTTATTTGTCACAACAATCATCAGACATCTCTGAGCAGAGTCAGAAAGAAAGCTGTTGAACATACCCGCTGCACTTCACAAATCAGGAACAAACTTGTTCAAGCAATTCCAGACAGAGAAAAGGCATTTCAAATCAACACCTTGGGTCTTGCTAGAAAAAGAAAGGGGTTAAAATAAAGGAATAATCAGAATATAAGTTAGTTAAAGGAAAACTTGAGAGTAGATTTATAGTGAGCACTTGTAAAATTACAGAATGATGCACTGCTAAACTATATAAAAATCTACATAAAAAAAGAGGCTTATGATAAAGACACTAGGACACTAGGAATTAGCATTTTTGTAATACAACTGGACAGATCCAGTTTTTGAACAGATTTTTAATGGATTTGGGATAAATCATTTCATTTTCTAAATTAAATACATATGAAATACAAAATAGATGAAAGTTACTCTCTCAAATAGAAAAAATGCTAGTTGTATGCATTTTAGAATCAGTAGCAACTGCAGCATCTGCACTCCACCAAGCTATTACTCAGTTTTTATAAAATTAAGAGATAGATTAAGGAGCTTTAATATGATAATGCATTAATATAATAGCACATTGTGTTTCAATATCACTACAGGACAACTTTTAAAATGCAAAACAAAATTAAGTTGCAACATAACCTGATTCAACCTAATTTGTTAAATCCCTTTTAGGTAAGTTTGCAAACTCTTTTCTGCCACCATCAGCTGTTTTGGTTGCTAGTTAGTAACAACATTATCACTACTGCAAGAAAAGGTGAAGCCACAGGCACCACTGTAGTGCATAGTGAAAATATGTGCTTTCAGCAAAGAGCTGCTTAAATAGATTGAGGGTAGAACTTTTGGACAGAAGAAATCTGTCCAAATAAACTGGATATGAGCCAAATATTGCAATCCTCTAATTTTCTCAAAAGCTTCCAAATTTGTGACTGTTTAGTTACTTTCTTGTATTAATATAATCAATCCAATTGGTAGGACAACTGGTTGGAAAACCATAGAAGCAGAAAACTGAGCTTGCAGCATATTCTAGAAGAAGTACTTGGGAGCAGCTGTGAATTTTCAACTGGACAGAATATGCAGGAGTGCATAAAAAAGGAAAATCTTGATTTTTCCCAATAGTGCAGAACGCACTAGTTCTAAGTAGATTTTTGTAGGTCTGGTTAAAATGATAACAGGTCCATTTTGTTTAGTTTACTCTGTTGATTGATGATTTATTTCCTCCAGGTGCAAAGCTGCTTAACAATTTGTCTTCTGCATTCCACTGCTTTTCACAGTTACAGAAATTGACTGGGTTAAAAAACAACAGATGCATCAGAAGTTTAAAAAATGTCACTTTTTTTTTTTTTTTTTTTTTTTTTTTTTTTGCTTTGATACTCCAAAATAGTTCCTCAGACTTCACATTAGCAAAGTAAATGTGTGTGGCAGTAACAAAAACTTCTCATGTAACTGCCCCTCGGTAAGCAGAGAACCCCTTGTACATCAGGAGCTACGACACTTCCCTCTTTGTGGTATAGTAACTGTTCAGTCTTGCAGCAAAATAGATGGAACTACTCCAGCAAAAATCCTTTTCTTTTTTTTTTTTTTTTCCCAAACTCATTAGTTAATCAAAGTCACTACCTTGATTGAGAAGGGCCTCGAGGATCGGCACATGGGAAATGGTGCTGGGGTAGAAATTAGCTACCTGAGGCTGGAGGTGGCAGGACTGCTGTTGGCAGCAGCTTTCAGCATTTGCCAAACTACACCTTGTGGTGAACCCCATGAGACATCCCAGAAGATCAAATGATTTGTTGATGTCAATGATGTCAAAAGGGTCTGATCCTGCTGTTCCCAGCTTCCCTTGCACTCGTTACATGCTCATCTGGCCTTGCAGAGCAGTGGTTTAGTTTTTTGCCAGCAAAATAACATTCAGGATAAAAAAGCGACAAGCAGTGGAGTTGGCACAGGAGAAACAGGAAGAGTGCTTGGATTACAGGATGTGAGAGAGGAGGCCCAGAAGAAAGCAGCAAGCTGTTAGGTGAACTCCAAGTTGTCATGAAACCTCGTGTTTCAAGACCTAGGTTAAAATTGCCATTTGAATAATATGTTATTTCTGGCACACAAGTCTTCCAAAGACATGAAACAAAATAAGTGAGCTTCATTTAAATACAGGTTTTAAAACTGTCAAGAGGAACAAGGTCAGCAACAATTCCCTTGATCCCTTACTGTTGTGAAATGCAAACTGCTTTTATCTTTTAATACTTGAACTGATTAATATGACTAGTTAAAATTGCTAGCCTCTATGGGATGTAGAGATAGAGATATATGTAGAATATATGTTGAATATTAAAGTATAAAAAAATCAGTGAGAAATGAGCAGGCTATCCCCCCAGACTCTGCAGAACTCACAGCTTTTAGTTACCAATTCTGAATCATGGTTCCTAGCCTCATGTCAAAGCTACCAGCTTTGTCAGACACTAAGATGTCCTCAGTCAGACACTAAGATGTCCTCATTTGCAACTGTTCCTCATTTGTGCTTCGTTTTCAACAATACTTTTGGTCTGACAAAAGATAAGATAAACAAACTTTTATCTTTAGTCACAACACACCCTTACCTCCCCCCGTCCCCCCCTCCCCCCCCCCCCCCAAAAAAAAGAAAGAAAAAGGGAAAAATAGAAAGTTCATGGCTTTCACTGCTCTTAGACAACTTTACCACTGCCTTTTTTTTTTTTTTTTTTTTCCCACAGTATAACCCAAAATATCTTGTTTTCATCCTGGGTCATACTGCTAAGAGCTCAGAATTTCTATAAAATACATTTACCATGAATCCATTTAGATCAATTGTAAAATGAGGTCTTAGCATTCAGTGGCACAAAATGACAGTCACATGCTGAAATGAATTAACCTCACTGGCTTGGATGTAATACACTGTGTCTTTAAACATTCATTTCTACATTCCTAGAATTATTTAAAAAGAAAAACTCCTAAGATGTCCTGAGAGTAAAGGAGGGGACTGAAAGAACCAGAGCTCCTCGCTCTGGTTTTGAATTCTTAGTGATCTTAGCAAATCACTAACTCATTCTTCACTTTCTGCTTCATAAAATTGAGAGAAACTTGATATATATCTGTCACCTTTAATATGAAAAGCACTTCAGAGAAGCTTTTTGACACAGGATGAAAGACTGTACTTTGTCATACAGAGTAGCTGTATTACCTGACACACTCATTATACACTGTCAGAGAGCAACAATTTTCAGCATATTTTCCTCTTATTTTTTTCACTCTTTGACTGCTTTCAGTAATTATGGATGGAATTTTGCAGATTGCTTTAATGATTTAGGAAAGTAATTCCCTCGGAAATCCATGCAAACCTGTTCCTCAATTGTTTAGATATGTTTTAAAGAGTCTTAGAGTGGATACAGTATTTTTTGTAATGCAGTCTTCTAAGTCCATACAATTGCAAAAATATTCATTATTACTTAAAATCTCTGACATTTCTCATTATTATAAATGAAGAAGAGTCTAAAGCAATTATTTTCCCTGTCTGATGTCACTAAACACTACATATATACCTACACAAGCATCCACTTCACAAACACAATTATTTGTGATTTCTAAGCTAACCTATGCTTTTGGGTCACCACTCAAAGCCAGTTCTGCTTCTTCTTCCTGTTTGTTGTACAGGCTGCACAGAGGCACACAGATAAGATGACCACATTGTGAACATTACATGATCATTTTCACTGCACACATAACCCCAGTTCCCCTGGCTGTGCTTACAGCTATTGGAATTTCTCTAGCAAATCAGAATGATTTTTGGCACACTTCAGACTCACTCTCCTTCAGCAGAAATTGGCCTGCCTATTTTAGAAACAATCAGAAAACACCAACCACACATTTATTTGACTACCTGACCTGCCCTTCAAAACAGTCATTACCTTGCAGAATAATAACATTCTGCAAAGAGAAAAGTGCCATTCTCAAAAGCAGTGAGTGCTTTTGGGAATTATTTCAGCATGCCAAACAATGCTTTTCAGCCAATGAACTGACATCACTCATAAAAATACTTTGTTCTATGTCAGTGAATATTACGCCCAGACACACTAAACAAGGAGGCTGCATGTTACTTGAGGGGGGCAGCCAGACAAGACTGCTATCCCACTACTCATCTGCCTCTTCCACATTGCCAAGTCCTAGGACCTTTATTAAAAACACTACTTGGGTTATGCAATTTGCTAGACTCTGCCCCTTTCCTACTACTGACTTGAACATAGCGTCACACTCGTGCGTAGAGGAAGGGAAAAAATGCTTCTCTGCCATAGACTTTCACATGAAGTTCAGCCAAAATACACAAGTTGTCAAAAATCTTAGAAAATTAATGGCTCCTTGTCTTTCTGTTTCTTCAGTTCCTCATGCCAGCAGACCTTCTGATTTTCCTCAGAATGAAAGTCATTATAGAGAATAAGTTAGCCAAGTGCAAAAGATTCCAAAGGGATTTCTAGCTGGCATCTCCTCACATGTGCTACATCAGGGAGCACTACGGGAAAACTGCTGTAAAATAACATGACAAAACAGTAGGCTGGAAACTTAGCTGGGAAAGGGCTCCAGGACATCTCTGCTGAGATCTCCACCTTGTGTTTTTCAACATACCCAAAGTTTAATTTTGTTCACATGCAGTGAACATTGCCTGTATATAACAAGATGTTCCAGATTCCAGATGTATTCCAGGAAGCAATCATTTCCAAAGGCATACAGCAAAACAAAGATCTGGAAGAAATTTGGAAATAGTTTAGACATTGCTGTCTGCCCTTTTAACCAACAGTAAATCATGAATACAAAACAAACAAACAAACAAAAAAGGTAAATAGCTTGAATCACCCATTGAACTACATGATCGCCATATAAAACATTTGGAGGTATTTAGATGAAGGTTCCAAATTGTATTTTGGGGATCAACTAATTTATTTTGGAAAAAAAAAAAAGGAGAAAAAAAAAAAAAAAAGGACAAGACAATACCATGCTATTTACAGTGAATACACATTACAGAAAAGTGTTATACAGAAGTGTAATTAACTCTCATTTGTGGATATCCAAAATAGAAACCTAAATACATCACTGTGTTGCTGCTTGGCAAATAACCAGCACACTGCAGGACAGGCTACAACTGTGTGTGTTACGTCCAAGCTGTGATGTAATTAAGTGCTGTAAAGCAAAATGAAGAAATATTAAACAAAACAAAATATTCCCTCTCCCCACTGACTTTTGTTTCTTTGGGACTAAGCATGATTTTCTGGTTGCTGATTGCCCTTTTGGGGGAGTATTACCCTAGTTACCAGAAAAAAATCTGTATTATGTCTTTCAGCTTAAATTTTTCAGGTACTTTCAAAAGTCCTACCTGACACTTTTAGTGCTAGAAAATACTGTATAGGCCACAGATCAACTTAATGCATTTTTCTTTTCTTCTTTTCTCTCTTTTTTTTTTTTTTTTTAATTGAACATCCTAAGGTTATTACCTTATAATTTTCCCTCTTTGCTTCCTTTTAAAGATATACCAAAGACAAAATCCTTTCCTTACAGTAAATTTTTGCACTTAGGCACTAAGGAAAGTGTACACATGACACAGGGATGTGTGCACTTTGAGTATCAGAGTATGTTTTAAATGAAGCAGAACAAAACGAAAGCTTGTGAGAAAAAAAAAAAAATGTCAAACTCAAGTGTGGCAGGACTGCTGTGATCTTAAATATGTCAGTATTAGCAAAGACCACAACAAAAAGTACAGCCTCTATAATGGTATTATGAAGTACATCTTTTCTATGCATTCTAAAATCCTTTCATGATAATCAAAATAAACCAAAGACAGAACAGAGGAAGCTCTATGAAGAGTGCAGAAGTGCACTGTAAAACTTTAAATATACTCAGTGCAAAGGTACAGTTGGAATAGCAACTTTTAAAATTATATTTAGCCATTCTACAGAATACACAATCATTTGTAAAATCCAGTGTCTGCTATATTATGCTAGGAGTTCATCTTGTCTCAAAATTTCTATTGAACAGTTTCAGTTTAAGTTTCAGTATAAATATATATATATATATACTATTTTCTGCTCAAATTAGAAAGAGCAACTCTCTTGAATAAACAACACACACACTGGGGTCAAGGTAATTCTACTGTGTGCTTGTTCTTTGCAAGGCCATATGGATGCTATATACATGTTATATACTCAAGGGGCAATAGAAGGTTTAAAGTACATATGTTCACAAATAATGCTGAGTTGGCACCCATGTCCTCACTACAGCATACAGAAATATATTCTAATTTTGCACTTATTATTTTCCCTAGTCTTTTTTTTTTTTTTTTTTTTTTTTTCCCCAAGATCTAGAAAGCACTTAAAATCACTTAGGGGTGTCAGAGAGCTTTATAATCAGGGTATTTCAAGAAATACACGCTAGAAGCACCTCATGGCTTTCAGTCAGTTTTGGTATGGTAAATCATACTTTTATCTATGCTCTTCAAAGTAAATACAAAATCAAATTTCATATCTATAACTATAAATGTTGGTTAAATCTTGAATTGCTATACAAGCTTCTTAGTGTTAACACTTCTCATTTATTATGATACTATGTTAATTCATGCCAGATGGAGACTATTCAAATGTTCATGACTTGTACTTGTCATGAACATATGTTCCTGGAATAATGGAGTGGTTTCTTAGCAAACAACATCCCATATTTAAAGACCTATGATGAGCCTCATAAAAGAAAAAAACATAAACAGTGAAGGGCACAGCTGGAAAAGTAAAAATTCAGAATATTAACTGGCTAGAGGGTTATGGAGGGTAATGGATTCTTTGCACATTCCTTGCTGTATGCTGGGCAGAGATCTTTAATCTATTCTAACCAGCAGAAGAGCACATTATACATTCTGATTGCCCCATATCAGAGCATTAGTTTTTGTACATTCATGACTACTACTTCCAGCACATGGGCAAGAAAGCCAAAAACACTGCACAGCATAAGGACTTCAAAATATTGCATTTAATTTCAGTGCCTACCTTGTAGAAATTAATAAGGTGAATATGCTTATGCTTGGGAAGTGTCAATTAAAGCACTTGAATATAGAGTTAAATTTTGGGACTTGTTACCCCAGAAAGGCATGGTTAGGTATGATAAAGACTTGCCCTCACAGTGCTTTCTTTCATTAATTAAGCTCTGAGAGATAGGCATTATAGAATAAAATGTTTTTTGTTTGTTTGGTTTTGGTTTTGTTTTGTTTGTTTGTTTGTTTGTTTTTAAGTATCCTTCTTCATTAGAAAAATAGATTTATCAGCTTGTTGCCATAATATCTTTGAATTACAAGCATGGTTCCTCTTCCCTACTTATGTGTCTCATCCCTATTACCAAGGTTAACTTACACACCTGAACACATCATTTTCAATACAATTAAATAGTTGGTCTTGATTTTTGCCCCAGATTGCAAGGTATCTCCAATTAACTTTGTCATATGTAGGCTGGTTCCTGACTGTGAAAAGATTATCTGACTAGTTAAATGCTTATTTTTTTCCCCCTTTGAAATAGACAAAGACTGAATTACTACTATTAGCATGATGAAAGGGCTCAGAACAACTTCCTCAAATTTTGTCAAAAATGTATAGAAAGACTAACTTTCGTCCTGTAACAACTAGAATGTACAGAATTTCCAAACTGTTTGTACATATGTTGAAGTGTGAAGATTTCAAAAAAGAGAAGTGTGAATTGTGGATTAACTTTGAAAAAAGGCAACAGATCTGAAAATGGTACATGATAGATGGAGAACCAGCTGACAGGGGAGAAGTAGGAAGACAAGGGGAAAATCCATGCAAAAAAGAATCACACAGTCCAAATGGATAGAAAAGGAATGGCATTAGTGGTTACAAAAATACATTGAGAGAAAAAAGAAAAAAGGAAACTCACAAAAAAAAAAAAAATCTCCAAAATACGGAAATCACTTAGAAGGGGAAGAAATAGTAACAGGGGAAAGAAAAAAACAACAACAAACAAACAACGTTTATTTCAAAACAATAACATCAAATTAACAGGACAGGTCACACTGCATGACAAACCCAGAGTTTTAAGCCTTAAATTTCACATGTGCAGAGATTTTAGTAATCACAGAAGCAATTTTTAACCTTACAATAACGGACTTCCATCACCTCTAATAAATTCATTAGAAAGAAAGGCCTGTTTCAAATACTGAAACAAAGAAATCCAACAATATTCCAAAGGTACTGTCAGAGGCAGATTTCATGAGAGGAAATTACCCTTTTTGTAGCTTGTTCTGCCAAAGCACAACTCATGCCCAGGTGCTGGATTGTGCAGTGCCCTTCCCAGCACACTGCCCCAGGCTATGCAGGAAAGGTGCAGGAACCCCAGCAAGCTGGCATGTGAGCAGTCAGTTGTATTTAAGGTACCTGTAGTCAGTTACCTGACAACATTATGCCAGCAAGACTTAATTTCATTTTTTCCTGCTCAGGAAGGAGAGAAAACAGGGAAAAGCAAAACTGAAGAGAAACAGAAGCAAGCTGCTGGTGATGTACTGGCATGTAGGAGTGTTTTGGGCTCACACTGTGTCCACAGGAGAAGCTCACACTTCCACAAAGACTGTCCTATAGTCAGCCTCATGGGAATACAGATTGTATGGTGAACTAACCTTGTCTCTTTTGTCTCTTGTGGTTTTTTTTTCACAAACCACACTAGAATTTACTGTGATAGTCACCTCAAAATAGATATCCATACCTGACACAGTTTGCATTATACACAGCAAATTATAATTCAGACCAAGTAGATTATTAAACTATCAGACTGATGTTTTCAGGGTATGAGGAAACTAATCAAACTAGTTTCTTTAACAGTTATTCTCACTCAACGCACCTGTCTCTTCTTCCTAACTGACTGTCAGAGATTAGTTTCCAGAAAGGAGACACTGGCTACAGCTGTGTTTACATTTCAGAGACTCCACAAACTCATTTGATTACTTTAATTATTTCATAGTTTAAGAATATGAACCACCTTTTAGGCTGCTCAGGGCCAGGATACTGTCCATTTTGGAAGGGCAGATGAGAAAAAGAAAAAGACAGGAAATAAGGACTTGAAGAAGCTAATTTTGAATTACCATGACCGAATGAGCTTCTGCAGTACTGAAAAGACCGTTATAATATTTATCAAGTTATGCCAGTAGTAATGGCAGCATGTTTCCCCCTCTATGCTGACTCAATGTGCATAGAAAATGAAAACCTGTTGGATGAGATAATAAAATGTGCATGTGTTCTGCCTGATAGCAGTAGCCCTGGTGATAATCCCATGAATTCCCAAAATATGTCCCAGCATGATTCAAAGAATCAGTATTACAGCATGCACAGAAAAAAAAAAAAAAAAAAAAAACCTAAAACAGGTAAAAAACCTACACATGAATGTTTATTTCAGAAAAAAAAAAAAAGCTTAAAACAGACACCAATGAAGCAAATATTCATCCTTCAGTCAAATATAACTTAAAAATCCCCATCAGTCAACAAAACACACAAATTTTTATTTGTACCTGTCATATATGCTTTGTTTACAAGCACTGAGAAATGATCTCCAAGCCATATCCTTTTCTGTGGCTGTGGTATTTCAGATGTGCTCTTCAGTGCAAAGAATAGTACTGTTACAAACCCTAAACATAAACATTTCCTCATATGATGAGAGCTGATGATGTACAGAAAAGAACTGAGAGATGTGATTTTTTTGTTCTTCTGTATATTTATCCCTTACTTCAAAAATGGCTGCTGTCTGTTTTTAGTCTTCTAAAAGTGGGAAAAATTACAGAAGGAAATGTTGAAAATATTTTGTGTATTTGTTAGAACTGGTGAACCAAGGTTATTTATGCCTAGGATGTGCATGTGTTCGCACATAAGGCATATGTATATACAGGAGTATATATATATAAACATAGATATGCACAGCTTTTTAAGTAGATAGTGCTATATTTTTTGTTATGAGACATAAATTTTTTAAAAATGTCCAAAAACTACTGTTAGAAACCAAGCAGAAAGGGGAATACACTCTTTTTTTTTTTTTTTTTTTTTTTTTTTTCCCCAAAATGATTTGTTCAATTGTTTTTTACTACAGACTATTTAACTTGCTCTTCCCTTTGGTGACAGAAGACAAATCAAAAACTGACAGGTATTTTAAAGTGTGATCTGTACTACACTTGAAGTTTGAACCTCCAGTCAAAATCACTGGACTCAGACCTACAATTGTTGCTATTCCCAGATGTGTCAAAATTCAGCTCTGCTAGAAGTACATGGAATCTGCTTAGTTCAAAAATAGGACAAAAAAGTTCTTCACGGCAAAAAAAAATCCTAGAAAAACACAATGCACATGAACAATCCAAATAGCAATGTATTCTCATTTTCTCATCTCACCAGCATATCTCAGCAGCTGTTAGTCCCTCTTCCATGAAAATGCCTGTTTTAGCCGTGCAGTTTTCAAATATTTTACCCTTGAAAGAGTGATGTATTCCTCAACATTTTTCTTGTTCCTATTCCCAGACTAATTCCCAGATTCACCCTGAAGCTGCTGGGAAGTGTGCTGGGAAGTGGTCCCACTTTTGCCAAAATGGATCTCTTTCATCTCTCCAGAAAATGAAATTTCTGCCTTTTTTTTAATTATTATTATTATTTCTTTTTTTTTTTTTTTTTTTTTAATGGCACCTTGGCACCTTTCTAAAGCTGTTTTTTCTATCTATTCCCATAAGTAGCAGGAGACACACTGAGTATCCCGGACTCTGGTACACTGAGCCTGCCTGAGTACAGGTTGTTCTGGACTGTTTAACATATTTGAGGAAAAACTTGCAAACCAATGCTTCTTAAGTCATTTTTATTGACCCTCCAACAACATTCTTCAAGGTGTTTTCTGCCATTGCTGAACATCAAGATTGCACCAAAAGAAAGGTATTCCAAAGGACAAACCTATCAGAAATAAAAGTACTTTATAGAGAGACATAAAACGAACCCTATACTCCACATCTAAAATAGTACATCTTCCATCATCTATTCAGTGAGTAAATCACTGTAACTAAACAATATGAAAAGGAGCAAAAGGATTCTCTGCACTTTATGTGAGATAGACTGCCCCTACTTATTGTTGTTTTTGTTTTGTTATTCAGTGAATAATATTTTACTACAAATACTTGCCCAGATTAAGAATGTCTCAAGCTACATACTTAACGTTTCGAACCATGATTCCCCTAAGAGAACACATTGAGAGTACATGATGCTAATTAGCTGTATGGCATTATATCCCAATCCTGTATTCAGTACACCACTGCTGCTGCATTACCAGTGCCTATTCCTTCAATTTCTTATGAAAAGCATCTGCACTTAGTCAATCTGGAGCATATTACTTTTTCCCATGAGGGAACAAGACTCATGTAACATGCCAGTCTTAAGTGAACACCACTAAAACATTCATGCACTGCTCTTTAAATAAGCATTTCTTTTATGTTCATTTTATCCTATTGTCATGTGAAACTGCAAGACATGTTTTGTTTGGCTGTTTTTTCAAAGAGTACACACTTTACTCTGTCCAACTCGTAAGCCCCTGCAGCCCATTCATCCAATTAAAAAACTGCAGAATGAAAACAGAAAAGGGACTTTATAGAGCTTCAGAAATATTGTCTCTCAGGAAGGCTGCCTGCAAAAGGCGAACAAATCCATTGTGCAAACTGGTGCATTCCGATAGAATAAAATTGCTCCTCAAAGTCTCTTTATCCAGCATGGATTACTGACTCCTGATAGCTGTAGGTCAGCCAAAGGTAGAGTCTATCAGAGGCAGGAAAGCTCTTATTACCTTTTATTATAACACATTCTCCCCCCATAATTTATTTAAAAAAAAGCCTCTAGGAGCTTGTTCATTTATACAACTCTTCTCTGCTTTTCAGTTTCAATAATGCTGAGTACAATTCAGTACTCTTTTCAGCCCACTGCAGTTTTCACATACTAAATATTCCTAAAATGCCGTTGGGAAAGACAGTGCCATTTATTATTTCAGATGCTTGGGAACCGCATCTCTTGCATTTACCTGGGAATATTATTTCAGACAGTTCTGCTAAAACCTGCAACCTTACCACCCTATCACACTAAGTGAAATTTATTATCATGCAAAGTGCTATGTGATCCCCATTTATATATATTAGTAATATAAATAAATAGCAGAGGAAGACACTGTTAAATCTAGGCTGACGAGCAATTGCTAAACATTGAGTTTTTATGATTACTGAACTTGAGGAAGGTCAAAGGAATAACTGTAACTGTAGAAGACTAATTATGCGCTGCTTCCTACTGATTGAAAACAGCAATAGTGCTTGATTGTCCAGATTTCAGACAAACACATGCAGTCTTTCTATTCAAAGAAATAAGTGAGCTGCACTACGTCTGTTTTTTCACTTCTTCTTCTTCTTAAAAAAAAAAAAAAAAAAGCAGAAAACCAAAGAAAATCAGCAACTATTTACATATCCCATGCTCCAACACATTCACCCAGTTTTGTTAATCCTAACATTGATTCATTCATTTGCTTCTCTAGACCAGAGGATGCCCACAAATTAAAGCAGGGACCACTGCAAAAATGACTTCATATTTAGATTTATTTGAATGAACCCTAATTTATAGTGCATGTGATATAAAGTATTTTGCAGATTAATCAGCTGTAGAAGTTGATTGCTACATGCAGTGGGTTTGTATCACTTGGATCATGCTTGGGCACCTAGATTTTCCACTGTGGTAGGAAGTGTTTCTAAGAAACATGTTCTTTTTCTCATGACTTTTTGCTATTTAGAAAATAAATTTTGCTTATTCTCACATGAGGTTTATGTACCACCATACTCTAGTGATCTAACTTGAGATGTGGGATAGTAAAACATTTGCCAAAATAAATCATATCCTGATATGAAAAAATAATAATAATAATAATAAACCACACATAAAACTCCCACACACTTCTTGAAGGCTTTAAATGTACTAATTATCAACAAAAATGTTGATCAGAAGCCTGTAGTTCTAATTCATATTTAACAAACAAGATTTTTGGCAAAGCTTATTGCAAAACTAATGTGAGAGGAATGAAATCCCCGTGGTCCTATCTGTATTCTTCACAAATTTGTTCACAGAGATGTCACACACTGGTGAGGAATGCCTCTTTTTTTGTTCCAGTTTATTAGTACAAGTTTTAACCTTGTATTCAAGAGCCTTTTGTAGCCTCTTAGAAGCCAATTCTATTTTAAGTACATAAAAATGAAATGGAGCATTGAGAATATATTTTCTCGTGCTTTTTTCTTGCAGTATATCATGACCATTTCAATATCAGACAATGTTTTTAAATTAGTTTTCTAACTGGCAATTACTAAACCCAAAGCATTTATTACAGGAAAGATTAAGTCAAGAACTAGCTTAATTGAATTATTATTATTACAGATTGCTTTCTGTTGAAATTTGTCATTATTTTCTATTAACAGAAAGAAGGCAACTTTCTTACCAGTGTATCATAATAATTTATTTTATACACATGTCTAGGTTAATATATTTCACAATTTAATCTAAATATATACTAAAACATTTGGATGCTTTCCCTGAAATCTGTCATGACAGATTATGAAAAAATGTCAAAAAACACTACAGTCAATCTTATATTCTTATTTTCTGTATGCTGGCACAAGATGAATAACTAATCACTCAAAATTATTTGTTAATTTCTGAATTCTAAATGCTCTTACAATACATAAGGAGGAATATACATACATACATATAAATATTTGATTTATAGAAGTTTCTTTCTCTATTTGATTAAGTCCCTGTTTGTCCATGCATCACTAACCACCAAAATAAACTTAGAATATCAGTACCAAATAAGATGTCTTTTGAATAGACCTTAAGTTGTTATAAATAAATATAATTACTTAGATTTATACTTCAAGTAACTTTAAACACATTCAACTGAGAATCTCTTTTTCATATCAATGAGTACTGTTAAACGTTATTTCTATCCAGATATATATGAGAGAAAATAACAAATCTTCATCTTCAAATAGAACAAACTAGATGAAAACAATTTACAAATTAAATGCTTATTTACTTGTTCACTGTTAAAAAATGATTCCTCATTAAATTAGGCAAATTATTGCTAAATTAACTCCATTAATATTTTTTGATACCATGACAGTAAGTCAAATGAACATAGTGAGTTACAAAAAAGAAATAAAATTTCAAGCAAAGCATTCATTAAAATAGTATTTGCTGTCAAAGGATTTAGACTGGCAAATCAAACACCTGCCCAAGCTCGTAGTGGTTGAAGAACATGCTCTATCAGCACATAGCTGATGGGCAGTACTGAAGTAAATCCTTAAGATAGCTGCTTTCTGGAATGAACTGTTAAGTGTTTAAGAAGTAAATCTTCCTCTGAACACCTAGAAAAAAAGATTTGCCTACCTTATTGTAAAATTAATGACCTGCACAATTTAATTTGTTAATGTATGGAATCCTCAAAGCCATAGATTTTATTGTCTTTCACTAGACCTGTAGAAGAATACTTCATAAGAAAGCATGGCTATAAATATTAAAAATAAATAAATAAATAAATAAAAATTGGATGTCAGCTACTAACTGGCATTATAAAATAATGACTTCTTTCCAGCCAGGAAGACCTTATGACTTCCTAGACTTCTGGGCTGGGTACTCAGTGGATAGGGTCTTCAGAGGTGACAGCAAAGCAGAAACAAGATGATATACTTAATTGCATTCAAAAAAGTGTGATCACCTCCAGCACCTCACAGCAAGCACTGTATAAACTCCATCAAGACTAAAAGGGTTATCTATTCTATTATCTTGGCTCACAGTTTGAGTTCATGCTGGAAATCAAAAATTTTGACCATCCTGTTGGTCAAATTTAGCACAAGTTAGGATGAGACAACCAGATCACCATCTGGGGAAGTTTCTACACACTAAGTGGAAAAAACTGGCCTGAAGTTACTACTGCCCCAGAAGCTGTACAAATGTAATCACTAGCCTTGCTTTTTTTCCAAAAAAAAAATGGTAAATTTGACAATCTTGTCCATGCTCTCAGGTCTCATTCCTATTTATCCTGGCCTTAATGTAGCACCATAACAGGGATTCATTTAGTACAGCACACATAAACCCAAATGCAATCCTATCTATTAGGGCAGAATACACACATCCAAATAAAATTGTTCAAAAGCTCCAAATAACTGTGTCATCAGTTACTTGTTTACTTTGGCATATGAATATTTTTGGACATGGACTCAAAAACTTACAAAAAAAATATTTTCCAACAGTACATCAGCATTCTCTCCGTATATTCTCTCTCTTGTAAATACTATGTCTAGCTATGGGACATGGCAACATCCCAGTCTCCTGTCAGTCTGTAGTACTGGTCACAGGAGAAACATTTACTTGGACTACTGAAGTACATGCTTAGTTAGCAAGTAACTAGATTTCTTTGGGTACTGGCTTTTATGCATTATTTTAAAATCCGTGTAGCTAGATTAAATTAGTTTAGCAATAGAAGAGATAATGATTATCATACAAATGTGAAATTCTACATTACTAGAAGAATTCCAGTTGATCCGCAGTAATTCCTCAGTCCCATGTTGTAAGAAGTATGTGGGTCCTCCACTTTGTCCCTTTGCTTTGGTATTATTTCTATCCTCAACTTTTGCTTGCAGCCCCATAATGGAACTCTGAAAAGAGCTGAGTTAGGAACGTGCCAAAGAAAAAGGATCATGTGCAGAAAGTGCTAAAAGTAGAATAATAAAACTTAAATTTGACAGATAACCTTTACATATAGAAACATTAACATGAAAAATAAAAAGATAAAAGTGATTGAAAATACCCTCTCCTCCCCCCAGCCCCAGATAGATTTATTATCTGATTATCTGATAGAAGAAGAGAAAAAGTAGCTTCTCTTACTGTGTGAGACTAACAGGAAATTTTAGATATTTTTGTTAAACACGGATTTTTTTCCTTTGTGAAAAAACATCTTGGAAGTTGGGCCTATAATATTGTGGCAGTTATATGATGCTGAGCAAAAAAGAATCATATGGGTGTTATCACATAGCTTTCCTCTCTTTCAGCTTAGGCTTCCTTTAGCTTTCTAGGGCTCCATACAGCTGACTTCTATTTCTCAGTCTGATGAAAAGGGGATTCTGCTACACACAACCCCATTTTCGCTATCAGAATGTGCAGCAAGTCCTCTCCTGACATCTTACACTCTCTTCTTATTCTGAAAGGGAACGTCAGGCTACAAGATGGTATGCATCAAGTCATTACATTTCCTTTTTCTGCACCTACAGGTTGAAAGAAGGTTTATGTAGCAACAACAGCCTGTTTTTCTTTGGATTGTTTTTCTTATTTATTTGTGTTGTGTTTCTGCCACAGTGACTTAATTTGTGCAAGTGACAGTATTGTCTCACCCACCTTCCTGCTGCCAGCAGGAAAGGAATTAAAGCTTGGCACTGATGTCTGCTGGTGGGTTTGTAAGACTAAACACTAGTTTTATTTAACTCAATTTTATTCTTTCTGTTCTGTCCTCTAGGATTGGCATTAATGCCCCTCCCAGATGAATGAAATGCAGTGTTCCAAAACTACTTATTTGCTATGTGATTTATTTGGTACATAAATGTTTTACATTCTTCTTTACCTCTAAGCTAGCTATTCATCACCTCTAAGGGAAATAAACAAAAAAGTTATGTACTACACAGTGTCAAAAATCCCTTTGAAACAGAAGAGGAAAGAACGTGTGGAGAGAGGGGGAAAGGAAGATTTCACTCTGCAAATTTCTTGGATGCTTCGAGCTCACCAGGGAAACAAAAGGACTGAAATCTCCCTCCCGGTGGGCAATTCATTTATATTGCTCATTGTCATTTCCTAGGTGATCATCATCAATTCCTTGGTTATTCTGCATAGATATTTCTTGATTTCTAACCACTGCTTTTTGAAATAAATAATTACAAATTCATGGGGACACAGAGAGAAAATATGCTGTTTTGCTGATAAAGACTCTCAAGATGGGTTTTGGGAGACCCATATTAAAAGTTCCACATCGACTAGTATTTATTACTTCATATGTAGTGCAACAACAATTACAAGAAAATTTGCAATGGACTAACTTCAGGGTACATAGCTATTAGTCTATGAGAAACTTTTAATCTAATTCATATGAGAGACTTTGGATTTGAAATAATCAAAATTGAGAAAAACTGCAAAATAATCCAATGAGCTTTATCCTTTTCCCTCTCATATAGTGAGATAATATGCTTGCTTGGACCAGAGAGTAGATATGAAGTGAGCTGATACTGAATGAAAAAAAGTTGGTAATTTTGATCTCTTTCCTTCTCTGCTTAATCTTTTTACCTAGTTCCCTTTCTTCATTGACTGCAATATAAGTTTAAATCAAATGTGTTTTATAAACCTTTTTCAAACATTATGTCCCCATCACACTGTTTTTGCGTTCTCCACGATGTTCAGTTTTTGATAAAGCAGTGTCAACTCACCCATGCTGAGTCCAGAGAAAGGAAAAAGCCCTTCACAATTCTGCAGGTGGCACTGTGGTGTGGGAGGGTAATAGTTGTTGCCATTTTCAGCCAACATAGAGAAGCAGAAGTGGAGACCATCTGCGGTACTTCTACTGTTCTCCCACCAAGGGACTCTGCGCTAGCAAGGGCATAGAAATGACTGTCCTAAAGTTGATTTGACAACAGAAGGGGACAGGGATGCAGGATTTATTTCAAGTTTAAGGTCTTGTATATTTGCAGCTGACAGGCTGAAGAGAACTGCACCACAGGCAGCAGAAATGGGTCAAGCATTGGTGATGGGGCATCACACTGTGAAGAAAAGCACTCAAGGGGAGAATCTTTAACATCATTTGAAAAAGTTTAAATACAGAAATGTAATTAGAGATTGAATAGTTGCTTTGAAGGCGACATAGTAAAAAGGTTTGATAAGGACTAGGCAACAGACACTTAAAAAAAGAAAAGAGAATGGTTAAAAAAGAAAACTTCAGAACATCTAGGTGGTCTTGCATAAACACAGTACACACGAATAATGATAGTTTATAACGTTCATCAATGAAAAGCAGCAATTTTTCACTAATCATGTGATGAGATACAAATGGAAACATAGAAAACAAAGTAAGATGAAAAAAGTGTACTTATTAAGAATTAAATATCCCTTACTAACTTTACATTCACACAACACGTCTTTGTACAAATGATAGGTTCTGATCTAATACAAAGAGCTGCCTTTATTAACAGAGAAAGAAAACATTTGGAATACTTTCAAGAGCTCAGAGCACCTAATTATTATTGTTTTTAAGCCCAAATCCAGGCAGTCCAGCAGAGGGTAACAGAAGATTCAAGGCTTTTAATAATTCAAAAAAAAAAAAAATAAAGATGCTAAGCCTGTCGTCTTTGGCAAAGAGAAGGAGGAGGAAGATCAGCAAGACTGTTCCAAAGGCAATAAAAAGGCAAAAACTGCACTGCAGCTAGCAAGATAAAAATTATATATATATATGTGTGTATATATAAAATAAAAAAGAACTAATGAAAATACTGAAAAAAAAAAAAGAAACTAAAGAAGAAATGTTCAGGATGGCATAGGGCTAGAAACAGGATATCTTTTGTAGGGCTAATGTGGTGCCAGTGAATAGAGGCAGTGCATTAAATGCTACCATCCACTTGGTAAAAGCCCTGATCTCTGCTGCCATGCTCTGAAGCATGCACTGTCTTTCACTCTGCCAAAAGTTTGTTGCCACTGCTGTGTGGTAGTCATCCTTTTTCCTTAACATTTATCCTAACAACAGTATCTATCACCAGTTGCTGTTTTGTTATTACTAGTAAAATTGTTGTTTGATTAGACTATTTTCACTCAGGAGTTTCACAGTTATTTTTGTCAACTTGAGAAATGTTTATGAAGTGAAGATAGTCTGCACAAATCTCTCCAAAGTCAGAAAGAGTATAAACCTAGCTTTAGGAACCTATCCAAGGAAAGGGCTTCCCCCATTTTGCTTTCTTAAGGAAGTATAAAATAAGCTTCTTGCCAAGAAAATTATGAAAGTAATGGGTTTGAAATAATAACAAAGAAGTGGAAAAGATTATGGAGAAAAGGTAGTATCTTAACTAAAAATGAGCCACCTCACCCTAGAATTCCATCACTATGTCTTGATAATAGATGACTTAGTACAAATACAATTTTAAAATGAGTTTCTTCTGGAAAATAAAAGTTTCTCAAGTTTGAATCATATTGAAATCACTTTTGAATTACAAATATTTATGGGTTTAGTTATTGAGACTGTAGCCATGATGCGTTTTTTCAGTCTGCTTCCAAACTGAGGATTACTTGGTTTAAAATCACTGTGCTATTTACAATCAGTGATGACAAGACCATGCTCCAAACTCCTTTAGGCACTTCAGAATAGATTTGCCTCTGGTGTGCCTCTATTCCTCCAATGGGCATTTCTCCCCATTTCAGTTTAAGAAGATGAAAAAAACGTTTCATTTTCTGAAATGCATATATGATAAAAATGTCCATAATAGCATCACTGGAGAGAAAGATGAAAATGAAAGCCAAAAAAAAAAAAAAAAAAAAAAAAAATCAAAATTAATGGGGTTTTTACTGGGTAGACAGTGGACAGATTTCTCCCATGGAAATAAGCAGACCAGTTTTCAAACCCTACTTCACAGGACAGCATAGAAGGCATAAGGAAGCCAAGGGTCTTACACAGACCCTTCTTCCCTGTCTTTTCAGTTTCCCATGAATATGCACCTATATGAAGGGCTGACTGATGGACTGTTTTCTAGAATAACGTTTCTTCTCTCTGACCAAAGCTACACAAAAAATCTCCTTGGATGGTGGTTTTCCCCTTGAAAGTTCATGCAGAGGCAGACAAACTTTCCACTGCTTATGCCACCCATCAGTTTACAAAAGGGAATCTATGTTTTAATCACTTAAAAAACTTGCTGAGCAATTTCTATTCTTTCACTAGCCTAAAATATAAGTAAGAATGTCTTCCCAGTAATTATTTTTTAAAATAATTTCTTAAGGCCTGATTTCCAATTCAATCCAACAATAAATCTAGTAAGAAATTTATATTACTTAATTTAAAACATGTAATTGAATGATTTAGCTTTGTGTAAATGTAATGAGCCATTTCATAAAATCAATAACTTTGTAAAGAATAAATTATTATAAACGAAGGCAATAAAGAAAGAACTCTTCTGTATTATAGGGGTGACACTTGATTAATGGATTATTATTGCAGGTTGCAATAGAGTAGGCAGAAATACATGGATGAAATTTTTAAAGGTGCAAAGGTTTGCTGCCCAGCATGCATACAGCATGTATGCTAGAAGTCTAAATTTCAGAAACATAGTGGAGATATTCTTACAAAAACTAGTCTGTTAGGGTGCAACTCTCAGCTTCCGTGCACGTCAGCCCATGGAAGGAAGAGCTCACCCCCTGCTCTTGAAAATGCCTCCCCTCCTGCTCCTGAGCCCAGTGGCTGATTTTGCTGAAACACAGTTTGAAAACACACTTGCTTAAAACCCTCCTCAGAAACATACGGACATGGAATGATAGAGGCAGATTTGAGGGCTCTCTGCTTATGCTTCAGACTGATAATGTTTAAGGCATCCTTTGTGCAGCATACATTGCTTACCAACACTGTGCTCAAGTGAGTACCATGGCCCTTGTTACTGGTTTAAGCATGGTGCTGAGCACAGGTGGCTTCCTTGACCAGTGCTGCCTCAGATGGCACCAGCTCAGTGCACAGGCAGAAAGAGGGTCTCTGGCTACATATGCCTATGTCAATAGTGCTTGCTGTCTTTAAAAGAAAAAGGAACAGTGTCCAATCTGTAAGTTTGACTGGTAAGCAGTGTTCAAAGGGAACACTGTTAAAACTTAAAGGTCTAAGTTTTCCATGAATAAAATCTTAATAGATTCTGATACCTTCTAACCAAATACATGCTAATCTCCTTCTGTGAATGAGTAATACATTTGGAATACTGTTATTTGGGCAAATGACTGTTCTTAGATATTATTTGCTAACCAACAAAATGAAGGGATAAAGGACTTACAAAAGTGAACAAGCATAGTTTACTTTACACACATAATGAATTCTTCGTATCTACCCACACATCCAAGTATCTTTGAACTTTAAACATTATTTATAAAACTGAGTTCCAGATCTAAGCTCCTAGGCCAAAACTAATTCAACATTTACAAATTCTACAACTGTATTTCTTTTTTCTCCCACTAATGTACAATATACTAGAAATTTTCAAAAATGCTTCATGGTTAGTACATGTGTGGAATTTCATTTGCAAACATGAAGTATAATTTATAATAGAAAGACCTAGTATAAATACACATTGCATAACAGCATTACTACCCATAGTGAAAAAAGTGGACTGGTTTATCTATTACTTAATATTGGTGTTATAAATGTTATTTTATACTAAAGACACATGTTCTTAAACAGAGCTATCCTTGCTTTATAACACCTTCAGAGTTTAAAAAGTGTAATGTTAACTACATTAAATATTTGAAAAACTATATGAAATGCCCAGCCCCCTTTTTTTTTTTTTTTTTAATTCTATTTCTAGAATTGCATGTGCAACACCAAATATTATCAGTTTATTCAGTTTTCCTGTGCTTTGAAAAATCATTCTCTTTTAATAGTACTTAACAATTTTCCTTGGCCCACACCTGAATGCTCTTTAAAGAAAACTTTTTTTTTTTTTTTAATGAAAAAATTAAAAACTGCAAATAGAGATTTCATTTATTTTATTTATATATACATACCTTTTTAGATTATGGGAATATCCAAGTTATTAACTACAAATGTTCATTAACTGTCTCAGCTAGAACAGCTAGAGGTTTTTTGGCCTTTGAGTTACGAGCCTAGAGAAAGACATAAGATAAACTGTATCTTATTCACTACATAAATGAACAAAACGGGAACCTTTCCTTCAGTTTCTGTACATTTAGTCCACACCAGTAGGAACAATATGAGGACACCCTGAAGGAAGAAAAGTTAACATGAGAAATGTAAGTGGAAGCATAAGCAAGAAGAAAGTTATAATAAAATAATAATACTAGTTAAAAAAATAAAAAATAAAAAATAAAAATAAAAATAAGATTTCCACTGTGCGACAGAACAAATGCCAGGCCCTGCCTTCTCTCAAAAGACAGACTGCATACCCTGGTTCATGTGCAAGGAATCAGTCTCCAGAGCCAAACATTCACAATTCAAAGCTTACACCAAAGATTCTTGTAGCAGGACAGTATTTCTGACTTTAAAAATATCATAAAATGCAAACTATTACATGAGGTAGAAAACAGCTGTGATTAAGAGAAAAGAAGAATGCCAAAGGGAGAAAGTGTCTCAATCTACAATCCTACTTGGAAAGCAGAGAGGAATATGAAAAGCAGAAACATAGGTCAGCCTCAGGATAGAACAGATTAATAGAGGGAAACAATCAATGATCTGAAAAAGCTATGTGCAAAACCAAGTCACATGCTCACTGAGTTGCAGATTTATAGGCAAATTCAGATCTTACATTTGGCTCTAAAATGGACAAATGATGGTGGGCAACAAGTCTTTTCCAAAGGCAAAAGCTGCTCACCTACTGTTATCTTTATAATGGAGGAAAGAGAGACATCTAGCTGCTGAAACGAAATTAGCAGGATACACTAAGTACCACAGCTAAACAGCAGGACCCTAATGGGTCCTTGAACAACGTTGGTGTGACAGTTTGTCCGTATTGCAAAGTGGGCAGGCTCAATGCCATCTACAAAAGCCTTAACTTATTCAAAGGTGCTTGTGTAAAAAGCCAATGGATTTTCACTGGGGAAGCTGAACAATGGTAAGGGATTGCTTGTTCCTGAACTAGAGCAGCATGGCTTTCAGTCCAAAAACTAACAAGAGAGTGCCTTTATTCACACGAATTGTGATAGCCGGAAATCTGGTTGGAAGGAGGATGAAGAAAATATTTTTTATATTGTAGAGAATTTGAGTGGTCTGTAGAGATAAGATCACAGTCAACTGAGCACCTGAACACCAAGCAGTATGGGACTCTTTTGCTCAGTATGGGATGCAAATGTTAGGCAGTAAACAATAGGGAATGATTAATCAAGTCCATGACAATTAAACTAAATATTCAAAGCATTCAAAAGGTTACAATGGGATTTCCTCCTAAGCTGAAGTTTCCCCATTTTGTATAAAACAGCATTTCTTCCTATATCCACTAAGGTATTGATCAAAGGCTGCATTTTCACTTGGGTCTCTCTCAACAAAACACAGCAGTAAAATGATAAAGGTAGGCAGGCAGGACACCTTCACCAACACCCAGACAAATGTGTACTGAGGGAAGGAGGAGAGTGCAGTAGTTTCACTCATAAAAAATACCCATCCCTTTCAAACCTGAAAAATTAAATGTGCTCAAGAAACCTGTCTATACTTCTTCATTTTTCACATATACTACATAAGCGTTTTGTACAATATTGGTTAATGCTGTCATTTAAGCAATCTGATTTTCACCCTGTTGTCCACTAATAAGGTCTGCCCAGTGACCTTTGTCTCAAGATGCTTCCTATGTGTACACAGTCTTTGGAGATTCTCATAAGATGTATTCTGGATTTGAACATTCAAGTCAACATTTACTGTTACACAAAGTAAATTAGCATTTTTCAAAAAACAAATATATATAAACTGTGGAATATCTCCTACAAAATTAAGTGATAGAACAGATCAGTGAATGAGTTATTACATATGAGCATTGAGCATTTTTAGTAGATTAGCTTTTCTCTAATGCTGAAGTGATGCATTTTTGTTGTTGACTTTAAAATTAATACAATCACAACTTAACAGATACAAAGCAGAAAAAAGTCAAGCTAACCACCGATGTCCTAGCACAGTATCTCTCATTTTCACTTGCAACTGATATCCATGTAGAACTTTAACATCTTACTAACTAATCAGTATGCAACCAGTCACAAGGATTATCTTAAATTTTCACATATGGGGAGATGTTACCAGATGAACATTGTGTACCAGTTACACTCACCTTGGATTAAATTGGATAATTCATAAATGGCACCATCCTTTTGCCACACATGGAACACTTGCTAAAAGCCTCGTGCCCAGCACCTACATGGTCAACAAATACTGTAAAAAGGGACTGAAGTTAACTTCTGCAGTTTATTTTTTTCTTAATATCTACTTATCTAATGACATGCATATCAGTGAAATGACCTGGCTCAGCAAGGCCTCTTTAGCATTGAAACTGTGTTGTGCCAGCCACAACTGCCTCAAAAACCCACAGAAGTGCCATTACTATCATCCACTGCTATCAGTATCAAATGCTATGAGTGTCAATTCAATAACCAGGGCATGCAATTGATCTTCTTCACAAAAAACTCATGGGAAGTGTCACATGGATATATCATGGAAAAATCCCAGTTTGCATAATATTGAGAAAAACTGTTCTCTGCTCAACAATAATGGTAAAGCTTTTCAGGTTTGATTAAACAATGGAAGTGTATTTAGAAAGATTGTATTAACAGACTGTGAAGATATAGACAATATTGATATTTTTTCTTAAATAAAAGTTGTCCCCTTGCAGTAATGGTTATTCCAAAGCTCAAGCTCTGAACTGATTTTCACAGATCTGAAGCTCAATCCGATGTAAAGAAATCAGCTATACTTAAGTACCTCACAGATTTATTATTCTACCCAACCTGTTCTACAAACAGCTGGTAGACGTTTGTGACCTTTTCCAAAGTTTAGAATACCTGTTGTTTACAATTTCTCTTTTCAATAATGACTTGAAAGGATTTTCCACATGATATATACTGGTAGGTACAGCATTGCAGTCTTAATCTACATCCTTTTTTTTTTTTTTTTTTTTTTTTTAATCAGCTATTTTCCCATAGGAGACTTCAATACTTAAATTTTGCTTAAACTCTTGGTGTTTTGAACAATTGGCATTTTTAGGGTACACTGTGCTAGGCATATCTGTGACTTAAACCAATGGCAAGGACCTCATGATTATCAGGTTTGGACCACTTAATAAACTCTTATCTTCTAAGTGAAAATAAAAAAGTAGTATTCCTAAAAACAGTTTGTTTGTCTCTAGTATTCAGGTAGCATGTGAGGAAGGGTTTTCAAGGATCAAAACTTCAGCCCATCTGCTTATCTGTCAGTCTGAAAAGTACGAAGGGGATGAGAATGTGTGCCTGAATACACCAGAGGAGGAGAGAAGAAAGCTTCTCTTCAGCAAGCAGCAACAAAGAGCTTCCTAGATTTTAAACCAGCATCGTAAACAAAAACAAAAACAAACCAACAAAAAACAAACCACAAAATGCAGCATTCATGGATAAAAACAAAACAAAACAACATATGAAATGAAATATGAAAAGTTCACTAGAAGATGGGGGGCACTACAGATCTCTGACATACAAAAAATCTTGTTTCAACTGAAATTTGTATCAGCAAAATAATGTACAACCATTCATTGATTTAGCCTTGTAACTCACTTCTGAAAAAAAAAAAAAAAAAAAAAAAAAAAAAAAA